>OU015494.1:108268350-108473350 GCA_907164885.2 Dolomedes plantarius | reverse complement strand
GGTGAAGGTAAACAAATGTTAGTTTGTCAGTCAGCACACACGGGGACGGGCTAATCTCGCGAACCGTGCATAGCAGGATATCGCGACTGGTACCGATATACGCGGACGGCCGAGACGCGTGCACTGATGCTATCCTGAACTTTCAAAACTTTAAAATTTTTTAATTTTTAAATTATAACCGCCGAACTCAATAGAAGAGGAGAGCAGAAACAGCTGACATTTCGGGTAGGCCAGCTCCTTTCCGTTTCGCAAATTTCCACTATTTTCATGCATGCAAAATTCAACTTTTCCGTCCTCCAATCGAGAAATTTTTTTATTTCCATGTGTTTTACAACTCTTCATCTTTAAGGATATACACATTTTTATAAATTTAAAAATGTTTTTCACTGCTTTTTCCCCAAAGCAGTTTTCCGAATTTCACGAAATCGAAAATTATTTCGGTTTTCTACACCTATTAATGTCAATTTTACGATTTATCGGCATTTGATAGATGTTCAGCTTCCAAAATATACCAAATACATTCAATAAAAAAAAAGTTTTCATTCTAGAAGAGCATACTTTCAAAACTCACTTTTAACTGAATGCTGAGTTCGTAATTTTTCGACTTATTATTTTACTCACTAATAATTCCAGCAAGTTCATGAAATTTGTTCCTAATTAATGAGCAACTGATAGGATTCTTCCATCAATTTTGAATTCATCAGAACTGTCTTTCTATTTTTTTAAACACTTTTTCCACCCGAGATTAATATTTACATTCGGCCTTACCGCCATATACCTCCCATCTTGCAAAACTCTATGTTCTGTCGTGTCGCGGTGCTATCGCGCTGACCTGGTAAACCCTAGGTTGTGGGTTCGGTCCTAGGTGGTGCCGCATTTTCCAATTTTCCCTATCTTGGTGTTATATGTTTTCCCCCCGCGGAACTCTGCAATCATCTTATGACGAATTGTTTGACCCTACACAGGGCCTTTTTTTTCTTTTATTATGCGAACTTTCCATCTTGTTTGCTGAGGGCCATTTTTTCCGTAACTTTATAATTAATATCAACTTATTTTCTTTAAATTTTTTAATTATTCATTTTAATCTTAATTCATTTAATCTTAATATATTTCTGATTTTTAAATTTATCTTACCCTTCTACTTTTTAAAGGTTTTAAACTTAATTTTTATATTAATGTAACTGGTAACTTTAAATTTAATTTAACTTAATATTTTTTTATTTAGCAGATATATATTGATAATAAGCATCTTGCGACAGGAGTCAATAGATCCAGGAACTTTGCTCTTCAAAAGAAATTCTGCTCAGTTGCCAAAAGGAAAAATTATTAGTTAAGAACGAGTCATTTAGTAATTGAAATCCAGAAATAATTTTAAAGTACCAGATATAATTTTAGTTTTAGGAAATGAGAAGTTAAAACCTTTAGAATTTTTTCTAATTGAATGAATTTCTTTTTTGTCTAGAAAGCAAAATTTGAAAACGGAAATTTGAAAGAATTATTTCAAAAGCCAAAAACCGAAATTTGAGAAAGAAAATTTTAAATTATTATTTCGTTTTTTAAAAATTCCAATATATTTTTAAAAGTGATTAAACGGTTTTTAATCTTTAAGAAATGAAACTATTTCATTTTAAATCGAAAAAGCAACACATCGGGTTGCCACTCAGCTAGTATATATATATATATATATATATATATATATATATATATATATACATATATATATATATATATATATATATATATATATATATATATATATATATATAAATTAATGTGTTTTTGTGTTTATGTGCATACATTTGCATGTGTATAAACTATGAGAGTGTTAAGTCCATGATAGTACAAATAAAAAATGATAGGTTAGTGGTAGGAGGACTTTCATGACTTTTTAACAAGAATTAAAATTAAAGGGTTCTTTAAAAACTGTAGTGAAGAGAAACCTTTTGATGAAGAATTTAATGATAAGTTTCGAGCAATTTAGAATTTCTGATAGTCCAAAAATAGTAAATATTTTTATCAAAACACCATATTTGCGCATGAAAGAGAAAATAATTTTTAATTTTTTGCAAATTTTTTCTTATTAATACTCGGAACTGATGACTACCCCTGCTGAATAATGCAGAGGTGTGCACTGAAAACAGGAAAACATAAATACAGTGGGTGATCGGTTAACGAACAGTTCGGACTGCGAACAATTCGGACGATGAACACTTTCACGAAAGATTTTTGTGTTCGGACAACAAACATATGTTCGGATAACGAACTAAAACGAATTCTACCTAACAGCTCCGTGACAAAAAGTCGAAAAAAGTTTCTAGTAGTCCAAGATCAACCTAGGGTTGGTTCAGTGAGTTTATCTAATAATTTTAATCAAGAGGTCTACAAACGATACAATTTTAGTTATAAACATTTATTTTACATGTATCTACAACCCTTAAAGGGGGTCTACAAATTGCCACTAATCTCATGCTTACACGTTCCATCTAGTCGAATTCTAAAAACGGTGGGGGCGCTGCTCGCTACGTCATACATTTCGCCACAACCTCTCGTCGGAGCTCGGAGCACACGACACGGTCGCATACTGCATAGTTTGCGCCGAGACTTTGTGAACTGTACATGTAACCTATATGTACGCTAGTTGATTTCTACCCTTCTGAATTTTTGTATATGTGCTTTTTGAACGCCTTATATAAAAAATAAATTAAAATAAAAATTAAAATATTAGAAAATCTGGCAATATTATGAGGTCTAAAAAATGTGGAGTGTCAAGAACTGTGCTCCCCATAAAAACAAAGCAAGATATTGTAGCCAACGTAGAGAGTGGGCAGAAGATATCTGATGTTGCTAGGCAATATGGCCTGAACAGGTTTACAGTAGGCACAATCTTAGCTAAGAAATATATCATCAAGAAGACTCAAGCAGCTAAAGGAGTAACGAAAATCACATCTGAGAAGCAAAGAAGTGCCATCCATGAAAAAACGGAGAGGTTGCTTTTAGTTTGGATAAACGAAAGGGAAATGAAAAGAGATGCAACTAGTATGGCCATCATTCAAGAGAAGGCTAGAGCAATTTTTGAGAAGTTGAAGGAACAAACTCCAGGTTCGTCATACGGGAAGTTAGAATTCAAGGCTACCACTGGCTGCTTTGCAAAGTTTAAAAGGAGATCTGGCATCAAACATGTAGTAATGCATGGTGAGTCTGCTAGTGCAGATAAAGAAGAAGCTGAGAAGTTATGGCTCAAATTTCAAGAATTCCTTGAAAAAGAAGGGTATTGTCCACAACAAATTTTCAATTGTGATGAAACAGGTTTGATTTGGAAGCGCATGCCGAATCGTACCTACATCACAAAAGATGAGAAAAGTTTTCCTGGGCATAAACCCATGAAAGACCGATTGACGTTACTTTTGGGAGCTAACGCTAGTGGTGATATGAAACTTAAACCACTTCTCGTTTATCACTCTGAAAATCCTAGAGCATTAAAAAAAATCCATAATCAAGAAAAGACTGCCAGTGATTTGGAGATCAAATCAGAGGGCATGGGACAAACAGGTTCTTTTCAAAGAATGGCTGTTTGAAGTTTGTGCTCCCAGCATCAAGGACTACATTGAGACCAATGACTTGCCATTGAAAGCACCGCTGCTATTGGACAATGCACCAGGACACCCAAAGGACCTTGAAGATAATTTGCTGATAGACTTTCCCTGGTTGACAGTTCAGTTTCTACCTCCGAATACGACTTCGTTGATTCAGCCAATGGATCAGAAGGTTATTGCGGGTTTCAAGAAATTGTACACTCGCGCGCTGTTTCGTCGGTGTTTTGGAGCATGCCAGTTATCCTCAATAATGACATTCGAATGAAACGTTTTGGAAAGAAAAATTTGACATTCTTGAAGCTATCCGACTCATTCAAAAGGCATGGTCAGAACTCACTCAACAACAGCTGATTTCTGCTTGGCGAAAACTGTGTCCATCTTGTGTTCAGGGAGACGGAGATAATGCCCCTAAAATTATGAATGAAATTGTGACAATTGCGAAAGATCTGGAATTGGAGGTGAACGGGGATGACATTGAAGAGCTCATAATGGAACATGAAGATGAGCTAACGACAGAATAACTCGAAGCAATCTTGAATGAAGAACATCAGCGAAATGTATCTCCTTCTGAAAAAGAGGAAGATGAAAGAGGACCAATGACGACATCTGCTATTAAAGATCTTTTAAAGAAGTGGGAGGATGTCAGAGCAACGGTCTTAGAATGTCACCCAAATAAAGCCGATGTCAATAGGGTTGGGGATCTCTACAACGACAATGCCCTTAATCACTTCCAGAAAATTCTCAAGAGAGAAAAGCAATCGACATTGGGCATGTTCTTTAACGACCCATTAACAAAAAAAGATTGATTAATGTGCAAGACTGTATTATTTTGGTAAAAAATAAACTTACTAAGAAATTATAAATATATATATATATATATATATCTTTTAATTTAATTTTTAGTGCCTCCAGAACGAATTAATCGAAGTCCCATAAAAATCTATAGTAAATCGATGATTGGTTAACGAACATTTCGGTTTACGAATATAGTCTTGGAACAGATTATGTTCGTAAACCGATCACCCACTGTAATACAAAACATCTCAGTCTTCTGAAAAAAAGAACTATTTAGTGATTTAGATTAGTTGTATGGAATGATTTTAATAGTGTTTACCTAAAATGAAAATAATACGTGTATATTCTTAGCTTTCATCTGATAATAATATTCTAATATATTTCCTTTTTTTGAGGCATGTTGCTGTTTCTCAGGTAATTTGTATTTTAATTTTGATTTTTTCTTTGATTCACAGATAATCTGCTTAGCTAGTTATCCACCCATGGATAATCGGGAGTTCAACGAATCAAAAATATGTTCATATTTTATGTTAGATTTTCTGTTAGTGTTTTATGTCCTAACATTATAATAAGGTATCCAAATTTTTCAAAAAATTATTTTTATGTTCTAAAAAACTATCATATTCAAGTGTTTAGAGTTTTATTTTTTCATAAAGATATGAAATTATTTAGTGAGTAGTCACAAATGAAGTAACTTCGATGCAATATTATGCCCTAACATTATAATAATTCTTCCAAATTTTTCAAAAGGATATTTTTGTATTCAAAAAGACTGTCATGTTCAAGTGTTTGATGATTAATTTTTTCATAAAGAAATGAAATCATTTTGTTAATAGTTACAAAGGAATTAACACGGCTATAATATTATGCCCTAATATCATAATAATGCATCCACATTTTTCAAAGAACGATTTTATGTTCAAAAAGACTATAATGTTCAAGTGTTTAGTGATTAATTTTTCATCAAAATATAAAATAATTTAGTGAGTAGCTAGAAATGAAATAACACGGCAAAAATATTATGATCTAATATCATAATAATGTATCCAAATTTTTCAAAAGAACATTTTTCTGTACAAAAAGTATATCATGTTCAAGTGCTTAGTGATTAGTTGTTCATAAAAATATAAAATAATTTAGTGAGTACTTACAAATGAAATAACTCGGCTATAATAATATGTCCTAATATTTTAATAATGTATCAAAAATTTTCAAAAGAATATTTTTATATTAAAAAAAACTATCATGTTCAAGTGTTTAGTGATTAAATATTCATAAAGATAGAGATTATTTAGTGATTACTTACAAATGAAATAACTCAGCTATACTATTATGCCCTAATATTTTAATAATGTTTCGAAAATTTTCAAAAGAATATTTTTATATTCAAAAAGACTATCATGTTAAAGTGTTTAGTGATTAAATATTCTTAAAGATAGAAATTATTTAGTGAGTAGTTACAAAGGAAAAAAATTCGCTGTATCCAAATTTTTCAAAAGAACATTTTTCTGTAGAAAAAGTCTATCATGTTCAAGTGCTTAGTGATTAATTTTTCATAAAAATATAAAATAATTTAGTGAGTACTTACAAATGAAATAACTCGGCTATAATATTATATGCCCTAATATTTCAATAATGTGTCAAAAACTTTCAGAAGAATATTTTTATATTTAAAAAGACTATCATGTTATGAATATTTAATCACTAAGTGTTTAGTGATTAAATATTCATAAAGATAGAAATTATTTAGTGAGTAGTTACAAAGGAAATAAATTCGCTATAATTTTTTTTAATCTGTAATTTCGGAGTTTGAAAGCGAAGCTTGTGATCGAAAATTTACCAGTATCTTACATTGCAGAAACACAATTTCATTTTAATTTTAGTTAAGAACGATGATCTACAGTTCGATAAATTTGTATGCGGCGTCACCCACAAATGGGAGATCGCTCTTAATACCGTGTAATTATGGAGAAATTATTTATGTCCGACCACGCAGTTTACCGAATTGCTTGAGTAGTATTATGCGATAAAGCGAAGTTGATCCTATGTCAGTGGTGCATGGTTATGTAAGACAAGCGTAGTAATCTCCGAAGTTTAACAGAAGACTACTGTTAAAGTGTTACGAAATATTATGAATATAAATACACTAAATAAATACCCGTGCTTCGTTACGTAGTACATTCAAATTAAATACGACGGTCAGTGTATGCAATTAATGCCAAAAAAATATTTATAATAAATACAACGGTCAATGTATGCAATTAATGAAAAAAAAACAAAAAAAAATGTATTTGTAAAAAAATCGTAACGGATATTTTTGTAGAAAATATTCAAATTAAATATAATAGAACATACTGAAGAATATAGTACAATTAAAATAGTACAGTTGGAAGAACATTAATTTTACTGTATTTTAATATTTTTTTGGATAATGTCCAATTGTCTGCCGCATTAGAAAGAAAAAAAAATTGTCAATTTATTTCATTGTTATGCACATGATGCAAAATTAATTTAAAGTATCACAAAAGAAACGAAACCACGTGATCAGCATTTAATAAATGAAATTCTGAAAGTTGATCTTTAAAAATTCACCAAAAATCAGAAAATGGAGGTAAAGATTCGAAAAAGCTTTCACTTTAAAGGGATTTTTATGATCTTTCTTGTGATATAAATTTTATAACCCTCGGATTATTATTTTAAATGCAAACTTTAAAGAATGTTACTAAAAAAGCTTAAAAATTTAATTTAAAAAATCTAAGAATAATTTTTCAAAAACCTTTCTTAGTGCACCCCTACATTATAAGAAGAATCGCTATGCAGTATTTAAACCCTTTAGGTCCAACGGTTTGATCTGTGCGTTATCTGTCAGTCAGTCAGTCAGTTAATCAGTCAGTCAGTCACGGAACTGTTTTATATATACAGGGTGTTTCATATTGACTGGGACAAAAAGAATAGCATAGTACAAATTCTATAATTGATTTATTTAGCCGAAAAAAATTAATTCTAAAACTGCTTAATTCTAAAACTACAAGTTTTATCTGGCAACAGTGAAAAATCTTCCGGTTACGAAATCGCCGCTAGAGGCACTGTTAATCAAAATGGCTCCATCCTTGCAGGAGAAAGCGTACTGTGTTTTGGAATACGCCAAAACATCTTCGTTTATCGTTCCCTCAGTTGGAGGAAGCGGTTCCCGGCTTCATTCTGCAGCAAGACGGTGCTCCACCACATTGGAATAAAAACGTACGTCAGTACTTGAACGATAGTCTACCTCATTGCTGGATTGACCGTGTTAGGTCAAACGATATGCCATTAATTTGTTGGCCACCAAGATCCCCAGATCTAACCCCTTGTGATTTTTTCGTATGGAGTGTTGTAACAAAGTGTTTGTGACTTCATTTCCTCAGGTCTTACAGCAACTGAAGCAGCGAATAACTGATGTGCTCGAATCATTAACAAAGAATATTCTATCACGAGTGTGGCAAAAACTGGAATACCGCATAGATATTTGCCGTGTCACTGGAGGGGCACACATAGGACATCTGTAGAAACTTGGATAACTATAGTTTTACTGTAAATTTGATTTATCAAAGTAAAGTAATTACAACCTTTACAGGTATGCTTTCTTTTTGTCCCATTCAATATGAAACACCCTGTATATATAGATTATTTCATTAAGTCTATCAATATAATCGGGAAAAAAATAGCATTATATCTGATATATTTTACACCATTGTTACACAGACGTTCACGCTTACGATAACAAAAAAAAGTACTTTTAATAAAGTTACTTATAACTTTTAACAAACTGCTATTTACGAATATATTATTAGAATCAAATCAAAAAGAAAATGTTTTATATTCTTCAGACAAATGTTAATTTTAGATCCGATTTTAAATATATAGGCCCTTTATTTAGATTAAAAACTAAAATAAGCAGTTTTATTCGCCACGTCATACAATAAATAAGCCACTCCTTTAAAAAGACTGTAAGTTTATCGTTTTAAATCAAATTTTAACGCCAAATCTTATTCAACGGCAATAAACTGCAACCGAAAAGACTCTCACTGAAAATTTGAGGATCTAAATCTATCTCAGATGAGTGGAAATTAATTTAAAACGAGTTTAAACCTCGATTTACAATTTATCATGCATGAAATGGAGGAATACGACGTCTGAAATCAGTGATATTCTAATTTAAATATCCTGTGATTAATAATTTTATCTCCAGTTTTATTTAGAAACAACAATTAATAACTGGAAAAGATAAAACGAGAAAGTAATCGAAATCGAATATGATTTATTTATGGTTATGTTTGTATTTCTTTGTATTATAACAATCTAGAAATATTATTTAATCCTTTTTCAGTTGCCTTAAAACACTTTCATAAGGTAATGACGGAGAATGAAAAAATATAAAAAACAGCATTAAATAGCGACATTAATGCATTCAAAAAAGAAAATGAGAAATGAGAGAAAATAGCTGTGCGTGTGTGCTCAAAATTCTTTCACTTTCTCTGTTGTGCTCCAATTTATTTTATGCGCGAGTTTTCGGATGTTTCCCAAGCCCTAATACAAATGTACTTCACTGTTCTCTTTCCTCTGAACTCCAAGTACGCCTCCTAATTTGGATTCAGAGCGAAAACAAGCTTTGTTTTTCCCTGAGATAGCTTTATCAATTTATGCGAGCAACTCAACACAAAACCCCAACAATGAAGCCCTTCTCGACAAAATATATTTTGTGTCTGATGTTTTTATTCTATAAAATATATTTTGAATGAATGTGTAAGAAAGGTGCCACTTTTATAAATATTCATGCATTAAAGCATTATCTGGATAGATTAAATGAGGAGTTAAATGAAGAATGATGTGAATTTTTAAAAGAGAACTCTAGACCTTATGTTAAAGAATGCTACTGAAACAAAGACCTTATAAATTATTCATTAATGGACGGTTACGATCATAATGTCACAAGTTATAGAAAAATTACGTACATATTCGAGAATTGAAACAAATCTGGCTTCAGACACATTTATTAAAAATGGAGTCTGATACCGAAATAAATAAACAGCTAAGATGTTAAGTAATTGCATTTAATGGTTCGAATAAATGCTAGACATGCAAAGCAATAAGGTATGACTATTTGTTTAAAATCAATAGACTTGAGAAGTGACTGTTATTTTTATAGAAAAGATCAAAATTGTGAAACATTAAGTAATCTATTGATAACAAACTACTTGTATAAAAAGACAAAATATAGAAATACAAGATAAATCAAACTGTAAAATTCTTCAAAGATTTACAATGGTGCATACAAGTTTAGTGCTGAAACCCTAATTTACACAGTTATAAGGTATTTTCTATATTCGGTATTTACAGCCCCAATGTAGCCTACTGGTAGCGCGTTGGGCTTGTAACTATCCCGAATCCCGCTTGTAACGAATAATGGGCTTGTAACGAATCCGGACAAACGCCAGTTGTCACCTATAAAAAAGCGTTTTTATAATGCACGTATGTGTTTCTTGGGAATAATGACATACTCTTACAATGCATTGAACTATTGCGCCTTCGAATTTTTGCTATTAATCCATATATTAATGCACTGAATGTCCCTGTGTTAATGAAAGGATGAAAGAAGTACATTAATGATCAAAGACAAAATATATGTACTTGTAGTACGTCTTATTTAATGATTTCCCCAATCATTGACCAATGAAATCAATTCCTGTATACTTATCATTTCCTTGTATGCAAAGTTTAGAATTTAATTAATTCAATTTCAAATGTATTATTTACACATACACACATATACTATATATCCCAGCAAAAATAAATTTTTATGACTTTTAAAACAACTATGATTTGACATAAAAATTCTTCTGGTATAAAAATTATTAACCTTTGTTAAAATTTTCCTATGGACTCCAACATCCATGCAGAGAAAAATAAAGCATGAGGCACGCACTCCGAAATTTAGTTATTGACATAAGCGAAAATATTGAACGAAACATACGATAGAAATCTCTACTTCATTTGTATGCATGCGTGAAATATGAAGCGGAGCAAGTCGAAGAGAAATCAGCACAGAATGCGACGTGCCAAGAAAACTTGCGTGCTCCTTTGGTTACGGCAGCCTTTAAGTTCTTTTGCTCTGCATTATGTAAACGCGAGCCCGATCTATCATCAGCCATTTGTTCTACTTATAGCAGAGTCTCTCGAAACAGAAAATTGTTTTATCTCTTCAGTTGTTTTCAGCCGTGATCTTGATGACAGTTGGCGGGAAAACGAGTTCGGCATTTGAATTTTATGCACTTGTGGTACTGCCCTGAAAAAAAAACAATAAAATACAAAACAAAAACATATAACACTCAGTTTGAATGGGAGTACGAAATTTAGTTAGCTGTACATTTCCTGAGTTCAACGACGAAACTTATTAATTTATATTTATAATTTTAAATAGCATAATTTTAATAATGCAGTTAAATGCAAGGAAATTCTTACAGTCTCAAAAGACTTTACAGCCGTTTTCAATTTGTTGAATTGTCTTTATATATGATTTATTACGTTATTTGCGGTAAAAAAAAGTATTTACAACTCTATTTCAAATAATTTTGTAACTCTTAGATGCCTGGAATTAACTGAGAGGACTCGCTACTTGATGCGTTGCAAATAATCGATTAACTTTTTTCTATGCAAACTGAACCTTTCTGGAGTATTTTTATTAATATCAAAATCTATCAAAACATTTTTGGTATCGATAAAAACATACCATTCTGGTATGATTTTCTTCACTGACTGCATTGATTCAAGGTTTAAAAAATATTTTACAGGGTCAGTTATATAGGTATATAGTGGTCGCGTACAGAGACGCAAGCAGTTTGGGTTCATATCTCAATCAATGAACTGATGTTTCTGTACTGTCTTCTCATAAGGATTAACGATAGTTCACCCATTGTCGTGTTGCTACATCCAGTTTTTAAGTCAATTGGGCGCGTATCGTAAAATTATTTTGGTTAGTACAATGTATTTATTTTTCTTAGGATTTATTTGGGTTCGTTGTGTTTAATATTTATTTTCTTGAATACAACCCAAAGCTCTGAATGTCGAACTTAGCAACCGAGCAAAAACCAATACACTATTCTCAAATTTTAGATTATGTAAATTAACATCAACAACTTTCAATTTAGACAAACTAAAAAGTTTAACATAAGAAAACTTAGTTTATTTACACACTTAATATTTACATGTAACAAAAGAATCTTTCATTTTCCGAAAACAAAGCACAATAATATTTATATCTTTCACAAATTATTTTTTTTTATAATTACTTTGCCAAGGTTAGGGAGCGTCCCGAGCGCAACGACAAATAAACTTTACTATTAGTTCAACACTAAAAACCTTTTCACTAAAAAACTCCTTATTCACGAAAAATTCAATTCACTTAGCCTGAACTGGAACTGAACAAATCAAAATAATTTATTTAACACTCACCCAATTATTCTTCATCAATTCAAGGTGCTCTCTTGGCCTTCTCGTCTCGTTTAGGGCCAGGGATCACGTTGATACGCCGGGCAGGGGGCTAACTTTATTCCTTTCACGGTGAATTACCACTTTTTCTCAGTCGATAAATTGTAGCCGGGCTCTCCTTGGCGCGTACCTTCACTATATTTGCACAGGTGCTGGGTATCTCTTCACGTCGTGAAACGGGATGGTGGGGCTCTTCTCGTCGTTTAACTTCTCGGCTGTGGCACGGGAGCTGAGTCTCTTGGTCTCGGCTATAATCTGGATGCGGACCTCTCTATTTCACTTGGTCAACGCAGTCTCGCATGGGGCCGTAACAGGTTTATGTGGAGCCCTCAAGTCCACTTAAAGTTTATCTTTTTAAGTCGTGCTGGAGATGGGGACCTACAGACTCCCCGATCCAGACTCTGACACACTCTGGCTTTACTACACCCATCCCATAATAAGTAGTCAACAAGACTCGCGGTGTATACGAGTGAATGTCCTTCGGAAAAGTTAAAAAATAATTACTGGTATACGTCGCTTTCCGAAATTTCGTTTTACATCATTTCGCAATTACGAGAGATTTGCATTGATGTTTATTATCGTTACCAAACGAAATCCAAAGAGGTTTTTCCCTTTAACGAAGCCTCCCCCCCCCCCGGAAAGCCGAAACGTATTCGTCTTTTGAAGAAGGTGTTAGTGATGTGTTTTCTCTGATGCACTTAAGGCTGCTGTGTACTAACCCTATTGGAATCGCTTACCTCAATGTTAACGGCCTACTATAAAATTTGCCTACTATTTACAGCTACATAAATGCTGATAATCTAATAAACATATTATTTTCAGATAGCCCGGATTTTTCTGCACCTTGCAACAGGATTCATTTTATAAATTTCGTCCACCAAAGAAATTGATGAGCGTTTAAAACACACTATACCAGATTTAGTTTTCCTCAAATAATTTAAATCTTAAAATATTATTTACAATTTTTTAAAAAATGAAAAATGTCCCTAGGTGTAAAATTTCTTCTTCTAGTACGGAGAAGAGTTAAAAAAAATATTCAAATCCAAGTCGACAATCCTTGGGCAAATTTTCTCCATAAGTTAACATTGAAGTGAGCGAATCCAATAGGGTTAGTACACAGCAGCCTTATGGAGAGTGGTCACTTTTATGTACCTTTAAAAGTATCATTTTTAGACCTATGTTCGATTGTATGTACTACCCATGATTTTTGTTTGATTTACATGAAATTTTTTGAGTAACTGCCTATAATACTGTTTATTTTATATGCAATATTTCAAGGTAATTAAAAAAGATAAAATTATTTTTAATGCCAAAAAAGTGAATATTTTTTTAAAAATCAAGCATTTTGCAGTCAATTATTGTGCGCATTCTGTCAAAATAAATTATTAAGGTACAGTAATAATTGTTTACTATATGTGATAACAATACTTCAGGTAACAATATCCACCAACATTATTCTAAAATATATCAAAACATTTTAGTACGTGCTATTTTTAATTAGAAATTTCAAAAATGACTGAGTAAAAGCTTATAAAAAATTCTTAAAAAAACTTAAAATATGTTAATATTGAAAAATGTTGGTGGATTTTGTTGCCTGAAGTATTGTAATCACATATAGTAAACAATTATTACTGTACCTTAATAATTTTTTTGACAGAATGCTCACAGTAGTCCACTGCAAAATGCTCGATTTAAAAAAAAATTCACTTTTTAGGCATAAAAAATAATTTTATTTTTTTAATTACCTTGAAATATTACATATATAATAAGCCGTATTATAGGCAGCTACTCAAAAAATTTCATGTAAATCAAGCAAATATCATGAGAAGTACATAGAATCGAACATAGGTCTAAAAATGATACTTTTAAAGGTACGTAAAAGTGACCACTCCCCTTAAAAGACGACGAGGTGTAAATCAATATCTCTCCTTCTTTCTCTATTCACCCCAGTTCTTGCTACTTTTATCTACCCCCTTACACCGCCCGCCTAAAACAGTATCGTTGCCATACACACCACCACTTTTAAGACTTTTCACTGTGATCGCTGTCTTCCTTATTCTGGTAAACGAGACTACACTTCGTATGCATTATTTCCACTTCATTTCGACTGTGTATATATCAGGGGTGGCCAAGATAAACAGTGCTGAGAGCCATTTCTCGATGGCTACAAACTTAGAAGAGCCAAAAAATGAAAATAAAGGTTATACTGGATATGAGAGAAATTTTTAGCGTTGATATTCCTTATGTTTTTCTTAAATACATCATTCTCCAATTGTTAGAGTAATTAATATTTCTAAATTCTTAAGTAGTTTCTATCTTTGATAACTATTTTTCGGTTGATTGTTTTGCAAAATTATTCAAATCTGGCCTATATTGAGTTGTTGTAATTCGTGAACATTCAGTTCAATGTTTATTACAGCTAGAGAAAAAAGTGTGAAATAAGAAAAAAAAATCAGTGAACAATTTATAAGAAATTATTGCATAAATTATTTTATAAAGTGATCATTGAACCACGAGAGTTAAAATGAGCCGCAGTTTGGTCACCTCTCGTTTTTATCTTATTATTCTTGCTTTTGCTATGTAGTAAGTGTTATTTAAGGTCTGATACGTTTATTTAACATTTTTCTTACGGGGTAGGATAGCACGTATTCCAAGAATACGGGCCCAAGAATATATATATATATATATATATATATATATATATATATATATACACACACTGAAGTGCCACTGAATTAGGGATAGCAAAGCCTCTGCAAATTGTGTAGCGCTGCGCATCATGTACGCGCAAGTGAGGGCGCTGTGGTAACTGCTAATATAGCTCGTACTGTGGTTGTTCTGAATTAGTTGTTGGAATTACCAGTATGGGTAAACTGAGCTAATGTTTGGCTAATGCCTGATTTAGACGCCTTCGATCGCGGACAAATCGTAGGTGCGCGATGCATGGAACATTCAGTTTCCGAAATCGTCAGACAGCTAGGATTTTCAAGGTCGACAGTGTCAAGAGTATACCAAGAATACATGGGTGGTGGAAAAAAAAAAACTATTGCGATCGGGCAAACTGCAAAGGACAATTATCCTTCACAGTGCGTGGTGAGAGACGGCTCAAGCGTATTGTACGTAGCCAGCGAAGCCAAACATTAGCTCAAATTACCACCCAGTTTAATGACGGTGCCAGTCGTACAGTCAGTAAACGGACTGTGCAACGCTCGCTTCACCGCATGGGTTTCGGGAGCCGTCGACCTACGAGAGTACCATTGCTCTATACTAGCCATCGGGCTGCATGTCTTGCCTGGGCAAGAGAGCACAGAGACTGGAGTGCAGAGGACTGGAAACGAGTAGCATGGAGTGACGAGTCTCGATTCCAACTACTTAACGCCGACGGGAGGCTGAGAATATGGCTTCAGGCTCATGAAGCCATGGATCCTGCATGCCTGGCTGGAACTGTACAAGGGCATGGTGGCTCAATCATGGTCTGGGGTGTTTTTTCGTGGCACAGTTTGGGATCTTTGGTGCGTGTACCAACCTCCCTCAATGCAATTCGGTACGTAGAGTTGCTGGGTGATCACCTCCATCCGTTTATGCTGTTCTGTTATCCGCACGGTAATGGAGTTTTCCAGCAAGACAACTGTACCTCTCACAAGTCCCGGTTGGCTACTGGCTGGTTGGATGAGCATTCCTCTGACTTCTCTGTCATGAATTTGCGACCTAGAAGCCCAGACTTAAATCCTATTGAGCATCTTTGGGATGTTTTGGAACAAGGCGTGAAAGGCCATCACACAACACCAAAGAACCTTACTGAATTATGGACAGCTTTAGCCAATATTTGGCAAGCCATT
Source organism: Dolomedes plantarius (assembly GCA_907164885.2). Taxonomy (NCBI): domain Eukaryota; kingdom Metazoa; phylum Arthropoda; class Arachnida; order Araneae; family Dolomedidae; genus Dolomedes; species Dolomedes plantarius. Next base: position 108,457,599 of record OU015494.1, on the reverse strand, counting down.
CCCGTGGAACGTTTCCAGAAACTTGTTGAATCTATGTCTCGTCGTGTGGCAGCCGTTATCAAGGCCGGAGGAGGCCCAACTCGTTACTAGGTAGGTATCCCTAATTCAGTGGCACTTCAGTATACACACACACACACACACACACATACATATATATATATATATATATATATATATATATATATATATATATATATATATATATATATATCATATAACTTCCCTAACGGCCATTCTTTCTAAGGGGGTGTAAAATTTACCGTTCTTAAAAGGAAATCGGAAAAATAGGCCCCATAAGCTAAAGGTTAATATGACATGGTAGGTCATTTTGTGGCATGGAACCGCTGATACATTTTTAAATGTAAATTAATGATAATTGCTCTTTCGCATCGCACCATTTCGGCCTAGGGCAGGATTCATGAAAAGGTTCTACCATATGACAGTGGCAGACACTCATAAATATGTTTAAACAAATACCAATTGTACACTAGTTTTCAGTACCTTGTTAAAATAATAAATTCTGTAATTAGTCTCTAGTTATCTTACATTAAAGTAGAAATTTTAATGACCATGGGCCATGTAGTTTCGAAACAGTGTTAAAAAAATTTAAAAAGCCTTTTTGTTACTCTTTAATGTAAATCATTTTCAGTCGACCTATTCCAAAGATAGAAAGAAATCGCAATGGTACCTATCTTATAATATATATTTTATAATTATCAACGTAACATGCACGCATAAACATTCATACATAAATTCCCAAAATTCGTAAGCATCTTTTCTGAACTTTTTGCTTAATTTTGTGAACTGTTTTCTTTAAAAATTTATCGCCTTAGAAAAATCAAAATAGAAACCGCTGTAAACATAGAGTGAAGATTTTAATTCTCTAAAGTAAGTTTCAGGAAGTTCCAGCTTACTGAACCCCCGTGAATTCTGCCCCATATCAAATGATCAGACTTTCGCTCACCTCCCTCCCTCCGCCCCCAGGTCGCCGTAGAACTCCCCAGTCCGTTTGCGATTAGTGTGGCCGAAAGTCTAACTGCGGTGACCGGAGATCGGACCTACTAAGCTGTGAGAAGTGAGTGAGGAACTCCTATCTCGGATTGAACGAACGCCCTTGGAAGGGCACTCGGGCGACGTCACGAATCGATACGCAGCCGCAGAGGAGAGGCATCATGGGTAGCAGAAGTGGCCAAAACAGGGAAAGGGGCACCTACAAAACTTAGATCCGACTCAAGAGGGGGCCCCCCTCCTGCAATTCAAGATCCTATACTCTCGACCACTTCACTCATCGCAAAACCAAACACTCTAAAATTCATCCCCTGTGATTGCTACGGACGGTGTACCTCTACATGCTTTATTTATCAATTTATTTCTCAGCATTCGCTCAGTAATAAGACCTTTATTTCGAGGTCGAATCAAAATTGATTCGAAAACTGATTAAAATGATTGTTCTAATCAGAAATTGAAAGATTGAAAATCCATTGATTTAAGCTGAAATGAAGGAAATTTGCGATAATATAGGACTGCAGTATACGAAAATAGAAGCAAACCCTAAAAAGAATTACAATTCCGAAATCCCCGCTATCCATCAAACCATATAAGTTTCAATTAGGGATGTTTAACAATTAATTATGGCACACAGTGCTGTTCACAACGCAGGATTATGTAATATATTTCAAACAACATATAATAGATATAATATATAAGAGAACTCTTAACAAATGAAATAAAGTTTTGAAAAGGTATATTGGATTTCTATTTATCCTAAATAATGAATCATCTAGACAATTCTAAATGTTAAAATAACTTAATTTCTGCTTTTGGAAAAACATTTTTGGTTTACGTCGCTTTTATTTCATTTCCAGTCAAACTTTTTCACTGCCTCCAAATACATAATATTTATCCTGATTCATGCCAAACATCTACCTTTGTACAAACTGGGGAGAAATTAAAGAAATCGTTTGTTAAAAGTATTCCCCGAAGAACAAGGGAAACGAATATCTTTCTTACATTAAATTCTTATCTGTGCATCAACTAAGCTTCATTTGCATATTAAAGTTATGACCAAAAATACAGAAATTTGTAAATCGAAGTTAACAAAATAAATCATGAATGTGTATATACGACGAAATTATTTTGTTTGTGAAACACTTAGATCAAGAAATGAGAAGATCCCTTTGTGATTTGCATATTAATTTAACACTTGTGGAATCTATATCAGTTGATTTTTAATTGAATTCCGTTACATGAAGTTATAGAGGCTCAGCTGTTTTGATAATAAAGAGACAAGAAAAAAAAATCATTAAAGTTGATTTTTCATGTACAAAAATAGCCACCCAGAATATTTCAAATCCAGCATAATTTTTGGAAACTGTGATATCCATCATGAAGGTGATTCGAAAAAATATCACGGTTTAGAAGTGCAAAGGTCAGCACATCTACCCGAAAAGCAGACATTCTCAAGTTCAATTCCCCAGCCAATGGGTTTGGGAATATAGCAGGGATGTCTTTGAGTATGAGATAAAAATGTTTGAGTGGATATCGTTATAGTCTATTAACAGAGATGAATAGCTTCTAGGAACAGTAAAAACAAGTTATTATCACACACTCATGTACACATATGTTGTTATAAACAAACAGATTATTTCACTACTCAAACGGTAAACAAAAATGGCAAAATAAAAACCATATTTGAAACTGTAGTACGGCTAAATGAAATATGTCGTTATGTGTTTAAATTTTCAATCTCTTAATATTCAATTGAAACAGAAATGCTGCAAGGTTATCTTTTTAACTATAAATGGAATTCAATAAGTGAAAATAGATTTTAACAGTCCGGCTAAAATAAGCTTACTTCTGTAAGAAAGTTAACACGTTTGAAAGAAACTTACATCCTCTAAGTTAGAAAATCATACTAAATGAAAAATTATTGGAAGTGACATAAATAATATCGTGATCAAGTACATTTGGAATCATTTTCAAGTACTGCTGCGTTTAGTTACCTCTACATGTGTTCGATCTTTTTCTTGTTCACTTTATTTTTCGTTCGTAGAAGAAAATAATATTTTCTTAGTTAGTACAGTTTAAGATCACCCAAGAAGGTGAAGTGTGAGCATACCTGTATTTATAAAGAAAATAAACCCCAGCTTAAAAAACAATTTTTGAAATAAGTGCACCTTATTTGTCTTGATATGTGTTTCTGACTTTTCCCGAAATTGTGTGAATAAGAATGTTTTCCGAAATGCAATTTAAAGCTCTCTAATGTTCATGGAGATTGTGCTCATAACTAGTAAAAAGTATCAACTAGAGTTTTCGAGGCACTTTTTTCTTTTGAAGAGAATAACTTATGAAACATGCTGACAAATCCAAACACTTATTAATACGTTCTTGACCGGCAATTTATATATATATATATGTGTAATACTAAGAGGGAGAAGCTGGACGGCTTGTAGTCGCATAACCGGGGTTGTAATCTCAGTAAGTCGTAGCGAGTGGCGAAGGAAGGAAGTCCAGGCAGAACAAACATAAACTCCACATAGCTGGTACACTTCTTTTATTACACAGTACTTAGATGAGGAAATATACTCCGTGACTCAAACACTGAACTTCCAGTATGGAACGGATATATCGCGCAGTAGACGGGGAACGGGGCCCCCGGCCGCAATCCGGGAGAACGAAGTTCTTACATCCTGATGGTTTGCTGGTTCGAACACAAAAAGCTTCAGAAAGAGCGTCAAGATCTGCCAGGTATGGGCGCACTGACTTTTTAATTGGCCAGAAGCGAACACATGACCCTAGCGCGTCATGTCGGATGATGTTTCTCGAGCGTTCGACCCGGTTCGATCTTATATAACTGTTATATAATGGTCCGCGCGTGCAACAGCTTTAGGGGAAAAATAGATTTATAATGGTTGAATTTAGGTCGCAATACAAGGTTAAGGGGACGGTATTCTGTTGCAACAAGATAAACGAATTTGGAAAAAGCATGTTAGGAGTATTTAAAAGGATTAAAATTTGTTTCATATATATCTTTAAATATATAAAAGAGCTTGTCTGTTTGTTTGTCCGCTATAGAATCATAGACTGTTTCACCCACCGGGACCAAATTCGGCACAGTTAATGTTTAGGACCCGAGAAACTTAAATCAGCAAAAACGAAGTTTGGGGCTCAATTAGTTTTTTTAAAATTAATGTTTTTATGATTTTTTTGTGCCCGTAAGAGGTGCAAGACCCCCTGTGGATACAGACGTTCAGTGAAATCCGAACCTATCCCTCTTCCCCCGCGCGGGAGAAGAGGGGTGTGCGGGGGATGAGAGCTTCATGGTAATAACCTTTGGCCTTGCTAACTGACTGACTAACTGACAGATAACGCACAGTCCAAACCGTTGGACATAAAGGGCTGAAATTTTGCATGGTGATTCTTCTATAGTGGAGTTTATACTGGAGGGGTGAACTGTGGAAAAAAGTGCGTCTCTTGGGTGATGTGGAACAAACTGAGCTTTTAAGGGAAAAATAAATAATAAAGGCAAATGTAAATTATAAAACTTATTTCTAATTAAACAGTGGATCAAACAAATCTAATTAAATCTAATTAAACAGTAAACTTACTCAATCCAAACCTGCGAATCACGCAACACTGTGTTATTATTTCTCAATAAAATCAGACGTATAATCAGACGAAGGTCCGCAGGCTCAAAGTTTCTTTCTTTCTTATTGTTTGTACATCATTTCAGTAGAAACGCGCTAAGCGCATTCTGTCTGGCCAGATGAACATGAAGAGCGGGGGTTGCAGCCCAGTATTTTTTTGATGGAATGCATCAAAATTTTTATATCTATATATCTACCCGGGCATCGCCGGGCAATAATGCTAGTATATATATATATATATATATATATATATATATATATATATATATATATATATATATATATATATATATATATATATATATATGTGTATGTATATATATCCGCAAGTCACGGCAGTGACTGACATATTGAAATAAAGTACGGCATTTTTATTTTCTGAAATCTATTTTCGTTATATAGGGGTCTAAATTCATAGTTTAAATGATAAAATAGTCTGAAATTCATTGAGGCATATTAAAGGTAATTTTCAAGTAAACCAATGTTCATTTGATCAAAAAAATTCTCCAATATAACTTTACCTTAGCTCAAATTATCTTCATTATTTGCGTGTAAAAACGCAAGTTTACACGGTACCTGTCAACAATGTCCTAAAGATATATCCCAAAAGAAATCATTTTTATATTTTGGTCAAACCTTCAATTTTTCAGGAACTTACTGTAATCAGGTATTAATAAATGAAAAAAAGGACTAAGGTAAGGTTTTCCAAAAATCTTACCATTTTCAAACTAAAAAAAAGGAAAACCTTATATTTCAGATTCTAATTAAATGATAAAACTGCGTGAAATGGAAATTTTCCATCTCACTGGACATTTAGCTAGTGTTTTATGTTTATTACATATTCCAAATAATTTTTGTGATTATTCACTGGATCATTTGTGTGTAAAGTCTAAATAGAAATGAGAAATTCCATTTTATGAGATCTATTTAAAATATACCATATATTGGATCCCCAAATTAAACTCTTTCAGTGCTTTTCTTCTTTCCCTTGCTTTTCAATTTATTTATGCCTCGCTGACACAAAGATAAATGATTCTTGGCACTAATGTAATTCAAATGAATTCAAAACGCTTAGATTTAACGTTCGAAATGTTCAACGATCAGAGTCTTTAGAGTAAGAAAGTTTACTTCTGTATGTTGTAAATTTAGATAATGCAAACAGTTTAATTAATTCATAATTAGTTTTTTTTGTCTTATTTCAAAACATGGGGAGTGTAAAAATACAGAAAGTTGTATTAATTGCGTTTAAAAAAGCTAGTGTCAGATTTTTTTTAAGATTAATATTTTCAGAACATTAGGTATTTTTTTGTGATCAACTGATTTTTCAAATGATGAATTCCTTTCTTCATTCTAAATAGAGTATTAAAAATATTATATTCTTTCTAAATAAATTTTTTTACTTGGTGTTAGAGGGAGAACATCCTTAACTCTTTAGATAGATATAGTACAGGTTTATATTAGTTATTCTAATTCTTACGTTTTTGTCAAACGTTTTTAAAAACATCATTTTAAAAGCAATACGGATCAATATGATTTAACAACAAATTAAAATATTCTAGACGCAAAAGCTGAATTGTTTTGAAAGATAAGTACGGATTTTTATTTTTATTTTAACTGCAAAATGTTGTGGAAATGCAAAATTTGAAATAACATATATAATTCTGAAGTAAATTTCAATACACTTAGAGGCACTTCTTTAATAATATGTCAAATTTTGTTTAAATAATCCTTTTTTAATATTTATTTATTCTTGTTTATATTATTAGCCTTATTTATGAAAACAAAAATCATTCCCGTAATCAACATTTCGTTGCTGGAGTTTCAAGATCTGTAAAACGGACATCTATAACAGTCATGTCTGAGAATCTATACTTAATCCAAGCGAACAACCACATGCACAAAACCACTCTAAACATAATAACTCTTAGATTATACAAAAGAACAATAGATAACAACGTGTGTAATTTCAATTCATGTTACGACAAATTTCAGTAGTACATTTGTTTGCATTTAAGCCCAAATGAGAGATTTCCTTTTTTCTACCTTTTCTACTTCTTTATGCTACGTGAAAAGAATTATGAACGAATTTATACGTTATGTAAGTTCAGTGAATTCTAAAAGTACAGCTTTAGTAATCTAGAAACCCAGCTGTTAGAGATTTGCAAGTCCGAACAGCTGACTTTCTCAGTTTCCTGTAAGCTCAGGCTTTTAAATGATTCAATAAAGTACCTTTTTTTTTCTCCAGAATTCTAACGTCTGTCTCAGTATCTTGTAAACTTAAAATTTAAATCGTACAATGAAATAGCAAAAATGTGTTTAAAATACGAATGGCTGTCTATGTATCCAGTAAGATTAGGATTTTAGAAAGATTTGTTGAATATTTTAATTCAGATGAATGTAAGCGTAGATATAAACTGATTTCATCTCAGAATACTTAGAGTTTGTTGATTTTGAGCAAATAAATTGATGAACGTATTGATGAATGAATGATACTCAGTACTCTGCATTTTCCTCTACTTTTAGAATGCAAACACAGAAGTGAAAAGCTTTTGTTTAAACATGAAGAATAAAAGCAAATAAGGTTTAATTTTAGAACTGAAAAATATATCTATGATCTTTAGGCAAGAAATAATTTGATGTGAGTTTTCAAATTGTTAGCAATGAATGGGTGATAGTTTTGAACTCAGGAGCTTTCTATTTGATCCTGGACTATAATGCCAAGCGTGCATTACAGTCAAACCCCGTTATAGCGAACCCGGTATATAACGAAGTTATGGATATAACGAACGAAAATTTTGGTTCCGCCATTTTCCTATTGTACGTAATTTAATTAGTATTGTGTCAGTTTAATGTAATCGATTTTAGTCTATATAATTCATTAATGATAATTTTTAATAGATTTTATAATTTTTTTAAATACATCATTATTGAAAACACATTGCAACTAATGAGTTATACATTTTGTGAACTCTGTCATTTTTATTAACGGTTCGGATGTACCGAACCACCGGATAAAGCGAACAAAACTTTTGGTCCCTTGAAGTTCGTTATAACGGGGTTCGACTGTATATCAAGTTATTCAGGAAAATGTGTCAATCTTTAGGTAGAGGTTTCAATGAAAATGTAATGGTTTGTTGGAAAATGACTATTCTGCATTTCTAAAAGCTTTTTTGGGTAAAGAAAAAAATAAGAGGGATTGTGGCCCCCAAATCAAAAGATTCCTACGAGATCATACTATAAAGATATACGAAGAAGCAAATGCTGTAGGTCTAGCTCTGTTTAGTTGAGATACATTGCTTACAGATACGATCAGACTTGGTTATTTAGATTTCACAAAGCTAAAAATGTATGTTTTCGCAAGAAAGTCAACTAACAAGTTTGCTCCGGTTTGTCCATCTCACAGTGCCTTTAGTTTTACAATCACAAGAGTCAGAAAAGTATATTTCTTAAAAACAAAACATATGTATCGGCAAGAAAATCAGTTTAGTGTTTTCCGCTGATTGCCGAGGAAATAGAGAGCATTAAATAGAAAACTCACTGCTGATATTCTTTCCCTTTTTATCACATTTCGCTACTGTATTGACTCTCAGCTCACACATGATATCAGTAACAAACAATCCGCGGGAACAACGCCAGTTGGGTGAAGATTCTCTCACCCTTATTTTCGTATTTTTTAAAACACATACACACAGTTCAGTGTATCTATTTATAAATAGCATTTAAACATTCGAATCATTGAATCTTTATTCAAGATATTCCAGATGCCCGTTTTTTAGAAAGTTCATTTAAAAAACTAATCGAATATTTAAGATGGAACTTTTCTCCCAGTGAGGTATGGCTATTTTGTGTTTACTTTCATACTTGACATCAATCTGGAAGATGTTAACCAGTTGTCTGTAAGACTGTAAATGGTTCATCATCAAAGGATCGTTTTCTAAACGTACAGAACCTCGAACGGAGTTTTACTCGACCAAACTTCTGTTGGTGCTAATAATATAATGTTTGGTAATCGCCAAACATTTTCAAGCTTTTGCTATTTTATAAAACGATTTTAATCAAGTAGTGTAAAATAAAGAAAAGGGCCTTTTATTTCATGCTGAGGGTGCTAATAGAAAGAACGCCAATCTTTAGCTCATATGCTAAAAGCTCATATGATGCATATTTTTAACTTATTTATGTGCGTCACCCCGCTTTTTTGTCTCCAAAGGGAAGTGTTTCTAAACTTAATCTCTGGTTGGATATCCTGTAATCACTCAATAGGGATTGTGTAGGTCTACTGGAAAAAAATTGGATATTTTCATTGTTTTTGTACGACGCTAACATCTTGGCCTGCATGTGGTCGGTTTGACCCAGATATATATGAATCCTGTCCACGGGAAAAGTGATTTTGAATAAATCACTTTCACTAGAATTTTATAGGGATTTATTCAAAGGTAAACTTTTGAAACACATCGCTTTTTTTTACCTTAGTTCTTACTAAAGAAGATATATTTTAGACGAAGCATTATCTATCTGCGGTGTTTTATTTATTTGCTCTGTTTCCTATAAAAGCTCTGCTCCCGCGTCCATTAGCTACCTTTTAAGCTCTCTTTCCCCCTCTTACACTATACAATAAGTCATAAATCTTTTTAAATGCTTGACTGTGGCTTCATTAGGCCGCATTAAAAGGAGAACTAATCAGAACACAAAATAAAATTACAGTATACAGACTGCAGGTAGTGACAGGAAAGAGAGCAACTGAAAATTAATTTACGTTTATTTTGTCAGAGTCAACCCCCCCCCCTCCCCCCATCAGGAGAAAAAGCACTATCATCAAATGCCTAACCAAAGGAGCTAGTGTAGGTCGGATTCTCCTGGCTCAGCTTCTCTGAAATCATCGCAAACACACGCAATTATAATTTTAGAATTTCAAAGGGCAGTATTACAATTTAACGATAATGTTGCAGGTTATCTAGGATGACATATACACACTCTATACACTATTAACTTCTTCATTTTGCACGTCATGGAAAAAAAGACAATGGGAAAAACAAAATATATACAGAGGCTGTTCGCACATTTTTTAGATGATTTTGGTAAGCGGTAATAAAAAATCGTTTGCTGCAAAAGAAATAATTACAATTGTACTATGTTTTTAAAAGTCAAAATTATCGTCTGCGGCTTGAAAGTTTTGTTTTTATTCAAAATAGCGTTTTTAACAAAGCAGTGGTTCGAAGGCTACATTTATGCTCTTTCCGAAGAGAAATATGCATACTCCGTTATCCAAAAACAATGTGAGAGTCATGGTTTTGTGATATCTAAAGCGTCGATAGGTAATATCGTCAACAAGAAAGGAAAAAAAAGGCAAATTGGAGCCTCAAGTGGGACAAAAATTCCAAACAAGTATCCAAGGAAAAAACGGACATCTTCGACTATTGCAAAGGTACGTTGTTTAATGTTAAAAGAAAATCCCCCTAGTCAAAGGACAGTTGCAAAATCAGTAAAATGCTCGGTGTCCACTGTAAACAAAATGATAAACGTTGATTTAAATCTTGGCGTAAAAGAAAGCGAAAAAACGCAATGTGCATCGTCTTCTTCCAAATCATATCGCTGAACGCAGGACACGCTGCGGAATTCTATATGAGAAACACTTATCCAAAGAAAAATGGAAAACAATTGTCACAATAGATGAATCATGGATGTATTTAAAGGATTGCAACAAAAAAAGAGCCATTTATTATCATAAAAGGGGAGAAAAAAATATAAGTACATGGTTCAAAGAATCGAAAGAAAGTTTTTCTTAGGGATTCATGATTGTTGCTTGTTTTTCTTATAATGGCAAGTTAAAAGTAAAGAGAGTGGAAAAGAATGTCAAGATTAACTCCAAATACTATCAGGAATATATTTTATAGCCAATTTTTCTGAATGAAATACCATCGCTTTACCCACAGTGCCATCAATCTGTGAGACTCCATCAGGACAAAGCTAGCAGTCACACATCAAAATCCACTGTAAATTTCCTAAAAGAAATGGAACAAAAAACTGGTATCAAGGCCATACCCTTCACTGATATCCCTACTAAATCTCCCGATGTATCACCTATGGATTTTGTGCTTTCGGACTTTTAAAATCTGCATTATCCAAACGTCGTCCCAAAACCTTTACAGGACTCTGGAAAGCTGTTCAGGAGGAATGGGATAGAATACCTCTTCTGACAGTTCAAAAGGCATTATTATCCTGGAAATTGCGGTGTCGAAAGATAGTTCAGAATAAGGGATGTCAAATAGAACATTTAAAACACAAGAATTTTATGTAATTTAGTTTTGTGAATACAATATACATCGTCTAAAAATGTGTGAACAGCCTCTGTATAGTGAGTTTTGAAGCGCTTTGGATGGTTTTGTTTGGAACACTATGGCCAGCTTTTTGCTGCAAAAGGGCTAATTATACCGGGACCTATAGTTTAATGCAAATTCCGAACGGCTACAAACATCCATGCCAACGGTGGGACTCGAACCCACAGGATCTGAACCGAACGCCAGCGCCCTAGCCATTCGGCCATCGCCTGTCATATATTATGAGAGAGACAGAAAGCCAGAGAATAGCTAAAAATATGCTGTTTTCTCCTTCCTATCTCCACCAAACAACTGGTATGAGTTTCAAATAGATGGATTCAAATTCATTATGATAAGTGTTGTATATTAAAAAAACCCTCAAAACTTTGAAAAGACACTTTAACTTAACCTTTGGCTCTTATATCAATGCTCTTATTAGCTGATAAATTAATTTTATTTCGAAATATACAATTGGAGAAATTTAGAAAGTTACCCGGCACTTAAGTTTCTACTTCTCATAGTTTTATAATAGATATTCTAAGTAACTAGCAAACGCAAAAATAGGTGTATTCCGATGGTGTTAATGAAAGCTGAAGAAGCCTGTTTTTAAATTTAAGTAAACTGTTTAATGAGCAGCAGTTTGATACATATTTGTCAGTTAGCATATGCATTGCAAAAGAACAAACAAACCAAAAAATCTCAAACGAAACCTCAACCATTTCCAAAGCTTGTGCATACAAACTATCATACTTTTTTTTCAGGAGAGAATACCGTTCCTAATAATGGTTTGACACTTCATGTGTTCAATTTTTCAAGTATTAGACAGCCTTATTACATAATACGTAAACATTCAAGTAGTGGTTAATGCACTATTGTTTATCTGAAGTTGTGGTAAATATTGTCTTCTCAGCGAATTAAAAAGTGAATGATACAATATTTTTATTGTCCTCAACATCCATTTTTTTACTACCTATGCTTCAATCTTTGATTCAAAATTTTCTTCTGTAGGTTCTTTTTTTATTTTCATAATGTTTTAACGAAAATATATCTGTATTCGTTAATAATGTAATAAATTAGTTCTTATGATATCTGAAGCGTTTCTTTGGAAACTAATATAGTGATCGGATGGATCAGCCGATAATTTGCTTTTTAATACAGATATCCGATTTCGGTTTCTAAAATAAGCTTTGAAAAAGGATGTTTTAACTCAAAGAAACACAGAAGGATCGGCAGAAATCTAGACTATATAATCTCTTTATCGCTTCTAGAAGCTCAGAGTTTCCTTTTAAGTTTTGCTGAATAACATTACTCATATAAAAGCCACTTTAGATGCTTTATTCAAATTTAACGGATTTAGACAAATACAAATATTTAATATGTATGAGTAAGACACTGGATTAATAATTTTATCATTTAGTAGATTATATTATCAAAAATGGCCTTTTGCATATAAATTCCTTTTGTATGTCCTACGTTGTTCTGTGAAATTATGCAAACAATTTAAGCAGTCAACCAACAATATATTTCCTACAGGGCATGAAAGAAACAAGTATATCTGTTCATTTCTTAAACTCTACTAAAATTGACTATGAAACAGTTGCATTTTATTTCCATTGTAACAGAAAATCTTTCATAACTTTTCTTCATTGGTGTGGTGATTACTCTAGAAGGGCGCTTCTGTTTTAATTTAGCAGAAGTTATTTAGTATTTCTTACGTATGTTTGTTCACATTCTCTTTCGAACCATCGTGACTTTTCTTCAACCCTAATCTATCGTCCTTTTGCCTTATGAGAATTTCCTTTTTGCCTCGTACATATAAAGAACATTCGTAACTCAGAGATTATGTCGCGAAACTTAAGCATGTTAATGATATTCCCCCTCCCCTCGCCTCTTACGTCAAAGCGAGTTTGTCGTAAAAGGGTTATGCGACGACAATTTTCTGCCACAGCTATTGTTTTGAATATATTTTGCCTATCCCTCTCCAAACTACAAAGACCATTTTTTAAACTGAAACAAAAGAAGTGAGAGAGAGAGAGAAAGATTCAAATATTCCTCCACTTTCGTGGGCGCCGTTTAGTTTTTGCGAAAACACAAGGCGCATTCAAGACGAAACAAAGGCTCTAACATGGTGAACCAAAGCGATACACCGTTTTCCTTTGCACTAATACATCGGGGCACACATTTCATGAATTTTCAAGAATGTAATAATCAATATTTAATTAATGTTGAGAACAATATTATTTGTTATCCGTTTTCTGTAATGTTGCGCAAAATAAATTGATCACTGTCGTGAATGTAAAGCATATCAATTTTCTTTTGCAATTTCTTCTGAATATTTCTTTTCTTTACAAGTCTTTTTCGAATCTTTCGACTAATCTTAATGAAAGAATAACTTTACCGATCTCTATCGCCAAAGAAAACGGAGGTAATTATTTATTTTTATATGCATCATATTGAAATGGCTAAAGTTTCTCAGTACATTAATTTTTTGAATTAACAAGTACTTTTTCTTAAAGATTTAAAATCTATGTTAAGGGATTAGATATGTCCATTTTACTATATCTTTACGAAGGATAATTGCGCTATCAATAATTAGATTCATATGCCAATTAAACTGCAATTGTAGCATGTAACAAGAACAAATTTTCTATGCATTTTTACTTAAGTTTTTTGTTTTCCTACAACGTAAAAGACTAAGCACGGACCTCTTATTTTCGTTACATATATGCTCTTATAACATCAAGATATCACGATCTTCTTTAGTAAACCTCACTAACTTGAATATTAGGGCTAAAATTTGATTAAAAAGAAAACTAGTATGAAGAAAATTAGAATATAGGCATAAAACATAACAAATATATGTATTACAAGTAGAAAGTTAATAGTTACGTTGCAAAATACGTAATGCGCTTACTTTAGAATAAATATTAGAAGGTATTTATATTGTATTGAAATATATGATTCACAGGATCTAGTTCATTATAAGACTGTTTAATTGGAAACTGAATGTGTGTATATATATATATATATATATATATATATATATATGTGTGTGTGTGTGTGTGTGTGTGTGTGTGTGTGTAATATTCTTTTGAAAATTAAGTCGTAATTTATATTGTAATAGATAGAGAAAATATATTATCTTTATTTGAATATGTCAGCGGTATCAAAGTAAATGGCCAGAATGTCTGCATGCAGCTATTAATACTCATAAATCCTCCTAAATAATCAAGAGGGGTTATTTAAATAGGAGATACCGGATAATGTATTTTTTTTTCTTTTGAGATAAAAAAATCATCTTAGAATTCAAATTTCATGCAGATGCTTACATTATTTTTGGTAAGAATAATTAAACGTATTTTTGTAAAGATAGCTTCCTTTTCGTAAGAATAACTATATGAGAAACAACTATGTTATTGCGTGAAAAAGAATGAAATTGAGATTCAATGTATTTACAAATTTTATAAAGGACAAATGAACAAAATAAAACGAAATACACTAAACATTCAAAATGCTAAATTGTCTCTCAGCAGGAAAAAGTGTATGGTTTAAGCACCCTGTTTGAAAGATTTTAAAGATGAAGAACTCACGCTTAGATTAGTTTTGAAACCATTGGGATGCTTGAAACTCTCCTCAGCATCTTAATTGTAATGTCTGAGTTAAATAAGTTTAATTCCGTTACAACAAACCATTCATGAAAGTGGAATTCTGCTATCTCTTACGCTTTCTTGCAAAAGCACAACCAGGAGACAGTGATGGTTTGGAATTTTTACCTCACATTTAATCTTTGTAGATATTTTCCACCTACAAGAATCTTGCTGTGTTCTAGAATTAAATTTCGCAATGAAATCAGGGAAAAAAAACTAAAATTTACAAAATTTCACTTATAATATTGCGGTGTTTCATTAATGACGAATGTAGCATTATATGATAGGATAATTAGTGTGCCTATCTAAAGAACAAATGAATTAGATTTCTGAGATGATCAGCTGTTTTTAATGCATCTAATTAAACGTGAGAGGGAGTTGTTTCTGTCATAATGTTACCAAATGAATGGAAAATATCAAGCCTTCCGTAACTCTTAAGATGGGAGATTCGTTGTTGAAGATTGTAGCGTGGCCTCGAGGAGTAACCTTAGAACGCACCTTTTGGAGAACACGTGGTCTTGTGTTCAATTATTGGGCAAGGCCATTATTTTGCAAAAGTGTGCGAAGAGGGTGAGCAATTGTGGTTTGAAACGTTATTTTGTAGAGACTAATAGAATGGAGAACTATGTAAAGTAGTCCGTCTAAATTATCTTTTTTTAAATTCATAAAAACCTTACCTTAGTATAATGGAATTGAATTATTTTTTTATGATAAATTTGGTTTGAGTATTTTTTAATTTTACACTAAAGGGATAAAGAAAGTTATTGATTTGCATGTATAATACAGTCAAACTTACAGAAAAGGGTAACAGTTAAATTTAATAAATAACTGGATTATTAATTATATCTTATTATTCAGGTTAGGGGTGCTGACACCCTGTAAAACTCTCGAAACCTTACATATGCACTCTAAATTCTGTTGAGCTTAATTAACTCACACAAGAATTGTTAAACGTCGAGAATATAGACTTTTTTCGACACAGTACCGCAACACAGTATGTTTTAAAAATTTTAAATTACCGTATTACATTAATAAAATGATAAATTTTTTGTAGAGTGTTTGATTCATTTTTATGAGTTACAATGGTATGGTCAGATAAATTCGCCCAAGGTAAAAACTTTACAAAAAAAAATTTAAAAATCATAAACTACCTTTTATTAGTTTTATCATTGTTCAGAGTTACAGGTCCATTATAAATAGGAATTAAACACAGGTTACTTTTTAGAAAATTTTTAAATCTCAAAAGTTTTTAATAAAACAGAGTACCATTTTCCCATTCTGTCAGTTTTAGCGCTAAATAGTTACAATGGAAAAATTTCCAGCAACCCTTTAACCACCTACAGGTTCTGCCATAACCGCTCCGAGGTGGGAAAAAGTTTTGCACTCTTGTTTTGTATTTCGACGACAAAAGATTTTATTTTTATACTTTGTGATGTTCTCTAATGGTGTGATTCCTGGAGCTCTGCCAGACGCGAATCTATCAGAGTTGTCAATCTGTATTGATCGCCCGTTTTCTGATGGTGGAAAATCATGCTCTTATCCTTTAGTTTCTCAGAGATATTCTTTTTTTTTCAAAACGAGACAAAATATTTCCTGAACTCCGCAATAACAAACTTTTTTTTAAGATACTTTTTTACTTTTTTGAGAATATGCTGGATCAAATAGGTGCATTTAAGTTGGTCCCTTGGGCCACTGAATATTTTTTATGCTATTTATTACAAGCTGGGTGTATTTTATCATGAAAAACATACCAATGGATGAATGAATTTTGATTTAGTGAAGATCTGGTTTTGAAATTATGTTTTATAATTACCCTGACCATTTTATTTTGATATGTTTCAGTTAGGTTGTAGATTCAAATTCTCAAAACAATAGATTAAGCAGTACCTGTAAACATACCATTTAAAACTTAACCATCAACTAGCCTTCAATTATTTTAGTCACTAAATTTCAATTTTACTGCATTCAATAGTGTATTTTCTTTCTATGGAACAAAATGTTCTATGTTACAAAATATTGAGTACATTACTTTAGATTGGTAGTACCATTCTCAATGGATTTACTGGGTCTTGATTGATAAAAGCTGGTTTGTGCTGTATTTATAGTAAAATATTGCTATGTGTCTCTCTGTTTACTTGCCTTTAAGTCAGCTACTCAAGTTAGTTAATTGTTTAACCTGTTTTGCTCTCACGCCAAGTTTTGGCGTTAACTTTGACTCTTGCGCGAACTTCACTTTTGTTTATTAGGCCGATCTTAATAGCACTAGTTCTAATTTTGTAACTGAGTCTTTTTTGCCACCTTAAACTTCTGTTTGTTCATACTTTAAATATTTAATTCCCTCTGTTTTTAGGCTTTGCGCCCACCCTATAGTGGTTTGTTAGTATGTCAGTGTGATGGCTGTTCCCCTTGTGCGGAGTTTCTCTTTGTTTGTTCGGGATTTTGTCCGGTGTTTGACGTTTATGTCTTGGTGTTCTCGCATGAGTGCCTTTCGTTAGGCACTAGATGGGGCCATCCTCAATCTATCTATCTGCTTAAAAATAACGAAAATTGCAAAATGTTAGACTTTTGTTCGTTTTTTAGTTCTGTATGTATCATAGTTCTAATCTAGTATACGTAATAAATACTATTTAATTTTTTCATTGAGCAGCACCAAGCTATATATCCTGTAATTATTATAAATGTCTAAGAATTCTAGATTTATATCTCAAACAGTTTTTCTTAAGACAAATGTAGTGCTTTCAGTTCAAAATAGTTTAGTGGATAAATTTGTTTAATATTTATTATCAGTTAAGCTTCAAGTGGTTTGTAATGTACATGAAATTGGGATTTTACGTGCGTTAACAACTTGATCAGATTTATTTCATTGCAATAATATACCAGTTACATAGCACTTAAAAAATATGAATTTTTACTTTAAAAAAAGCACCACAGAAGAACCGTTATCAATTAGAGAGCCTTAAATACTGCTGTATTACTAGTAATACTGTAAATTGTAAAAATAAGAATTATTTGCATTTGCTTAGATAGTCTAATATTATACAATCCAGTACGAATAGGGATTTAATAAAATTCCCCAAACTGCTTGGTATTTAGAGGTTTGTTTAAATACACGCCTAACAGATTCAGCTTTATACATCTGGCAGGATCTGGGTTTTTAACCCCAGTTGTAATTTAGAATTATATTAGCTATCTTTAGGCATACATACAAGACAAACTTTTGCATATAATTATTAGCACTATCAAAGTTTTTGATATTTATACAAAATGGTAATGGTTTGACATAATATGTTAAATAAAAGATGTAAATCGAATAAGAAGTAAAAAGAAAATATGAGAATCTTAAAATATTTTGTATAGTTTTTATACAAGATTCGCTGAGGATAATTGGCAATTTGTATTGTAAAAAGTAGTGCATATTGCGAAATTTATTTGTGAAGATCGTGGATGTAAGTTTCATTGATGCACCATATTCTCTTAGAAAAAAAAATTCATTTCATCGAGTTCCATTACTCGAACATTTTTACACACTATTGCAGGAGCTTTTGAAAATATTTTTAAAATTGTGGTGGATTTTCAGAGATTTTTTTTCCCCAGTATTAAGTATAATATTGGAATTTTGCATAACTAAGTCAATTAGTCCGGATGTCTCCCGGCATCTCCCAAGTTGTGAAATCTGAGGATCGTTATTTAAGAACTTGATATGGTTTAAAGGTATAATGGTACGCCGTTCATCTGTCCAGTTACAAGAATGTCTTTGGTTCCATTTCTGTGCTTGTCAAGTTGCTTTAACTGGGAGTCTGAAATTTTGAGAAAGGGCAAGAAAGAACTGATCGTTATTATACGAGTATAATGATGAAAAAGTAAACCCAGTGTTAGAGATGTGTTACTTCTCTTTGTGTCTTAATACTTATTTTTAGTTTTGTAATACCATATATTTCTTTCAAATTTAATTGTTTAAATTTGTGTGGCAGTATCTGTTAGATGTTACGCTATTTAATGTATTATTCAGTTCATTAATCCCACATAATTCGAAAATGGTATGAGATTGCAGAGGAAGCTATAGTGGCGATAATAAAATGCCGGACATATTAATCCTTTCAGGCTCTTCAACTGACCCCAATAAATTCAGTCGATAGTTGTTAAACACCCATTTACACACTCCATATAGGTAGCGTGAAATTAAATCTTAACTTGTCGCATCTGCATTGACCGTAACACTCCTAATTTAGTCGCATAAATTAATCCCTCCTTTTAACAGCTTTTACGTTTGAAAATTCAGTAAATTAAACATTTTGTGGTTGCTGTTTTATACAGAAAAAGTATGCAACTGGTGTTAAATTCCGCAGTCTATAAATGAGCAAAAATCAAATTTTCTGCTAGAAACAGACCAGAAAATAATATCTTGAAACAATTTATTTAAAAGGGAGGAAATGTAACTGGGAACTTCAGAAAAAGAATTTGATTTCAATCGAAAATAGTTCTATTAAACTTCGTTAATACCGATAGCGATAGACGAATCTTAAATCAAAAATCTTAAGGGGATAGTGGACTTTCAAAATTGTGAAATTTGTCCAAAAATTCGATTTATTTATTTTATTGAATTGTGAATCTACGGACGAGTAGGAATGTATTGCAAAAAGAATTTTTAATTTCTGTGATTACTTTCCTAGTTATAAGCATTTGCATATAATTTAGATATTATATGGTTACTAATAGCAATAACTTTAAATGTGTTTTTCTCAAAATAAAAATTTTCATGTAATACGAATATTCAAACTGCTCCAGGCGCATTTCTAATTATCGTATTGCTTTGAAATTTAAGTTTTATATACTTAACTGTATATAAAATAAATCTTATTGAAAAAAATTATGCTTCGTAGCTCAGAATTTCTAAATTTTGTACTAGAAAAGCTTATTTATAGGTATTTTGCGTAATAAAAAGGGTGTTTTCACTATTATTATTATTTTCTCTTTGTATTTTTAATGAATGCTTAAAATAAGCAATAAGTCTCATTGTTAGTTTTATAAGGCATCCTGAAATAAAAATGACCATATTATATGCAAAAGAAATGCGCATGGAACATTTTAAATTAGGCCAATTTTTGATATAATTAATAATTAATAATTCATAAATTATTAATATTTCATCTTTAAATTTTAACCACTTTTATAGATCTATGGTACTAATCACATATTCAAATTTCAAGCAAATGCATTCATAACAAAAAAAGTTAGGTTTGAATGTCCACTGTCCCCTTAAATGCAGCTGTTTTAAGATGGATAACCTGGTCAAAACTGTTTTACAATTGTTTAATGATAACAATGTTTGAAATGCAAATGTATACATTTAAATTCTCGGACACGACTTCTTTTTCTGTTTGCAAACAAATGATAATAATGTTTTTTCTAAAATGAGTCTTAATCGATAGATTATGTTTTAAAACATTTCCAATGCAGGAACCTGTGAAGGCATATAAGACTAGAAAAATCCCCATTTTATAAAAATGTATTTCCATACAGTCGTGATCGGTTGCAATCGTAAAGCAGTCACTGCAGTTACACGTGGGTCATTGGGAAGGACATCCAGGGTTTTGCTCCAGAATTTATTTTTAATACGGTTTTAGAGGTTGGAGTTAAAATAACTCTTTATTTTCTGCTTTATAATCTTACCTGCAGTTTTATATGGAATTTCATCGGGAGAAGAGAGGGATATTGATGTTCTTTTCTTTGCTAAAACGTGCGTTGCCTCATTGCCAGGTATGTCGTAATGGGGTGATATCCATTGCAAGACAAAACTGTTTTCCCAATCCCTTATAAATTTTATTATTCTTCTGCACTCTTGTATTTTTAAGCCCAAGGCAGGTTAATTTTGATACGCTATAGCTTGAAGGCAGTGGAAGAATATGAGAGAATTATTGCATGGGAAAAATATTGGAGTATGTGTTTCAAAAGGACAAGGGCTACCTGAATGGTCACGACTTCTCCATCGGAAGCTGTTATATGATATTCTAATGGGAGATAATGAGAAAATAGATATATACCAGCACGGACCCATACTTTCACGTTGTTGTTTTTGTTGTTTCTTATGCCCCCTGGCTGGGAGTTCCAGACCAAGTCCATGTAGGCTACGGGCTGAGGTGTGCGAATCCGGTTTTAAATAGCCCCACAGGGGTCGGTGACCGTCTTGGCTAGTTGTCACCTCAATTCTGACAGAGCAACCCCAGGGGCGACATCTGGAGGGATTGTACCCTCCCCCACCGTCACTGACTTTCATAATGGGACTTTCCGGTCTACGGATTTAACGTACTCATATACGGCCTAGACACGGATACTATAGTTGTTATATTTAGTCATCTATATGCACATGCAACCCTTTACTGGTTAGATAGTGTTTTTCAACTGTATCCATAACTATGGAAAATATAATTCCTGGATCACAGTCTGATGTTATTTTATTAGGTTGACCAAAAAGTTTGTTCGGTTTTTCTTTCTGTGAGATGCGCATCTCACTAATAAAACCGTGGTGATATTAGCACTTTGTTGGCTTTAACGTCATTCAAACCAATTTTATTATATTGTGTTGTGACAGCTGTCATATGAGAGTGAACTTAAAAAAAACTTATTTGAATCATTGAATAATTTTTAAACGATTTTATACGGTTGTACTGATGGACCCGCCTCCTCATGGCTCATTACGAGTAACATTTATGTAACGGCAAGGTGGTCTATCAAAGCAGCAGACAAGCAGTTTTCTCAGCTTTCTTATCCTTTAATATTGTTTGTGAAGAAGCCTGTGTGTATTTGTTGCAGTGGAATGCATGGGGCTTGACTCGAAGTAAAAAGCCAGAACTTATGAATTTAATAAATAAACATTCTGTAGATGTGTTTCGTGTTATGGAGGCCAATAGAAAATTGTAAGAGTTGCCGAAATCCCAGTTTACAGGCTACACTATTCCTAGTTTGGAAAAATACAGGAATTTGGTATATGCGGCAATTTAGAGGCATTTATGTTGGTGAATAAAAGAAGTTAACATCGACTTTCGTAATGGTGAAGACATTGGGTAATTCCAAAGATAAGACAGAAAAAGTGAATCTGGAAAAACAAATGACAATATAGTCTTTACGCGTTTTATAACCCACTTTTAAACAAACCAAATCTCGATATTTTTAAAATTTCTAGGAAAACCATCATTATGGGAGATTTTAATGCCCACTGAAAAAGAAGGGGTTATTCAACACAAAACACTACTGGATAGCTGGTTGATGACTTTATCAACTCCTCTAATAAGGAACTTATTTTTAGGGTCTCTAAAATTTATACTTATATCCATTACAACGGCACCACCACTAATCCCGATGTACTCATGGTTTCTTCAGATATAATCGATTTAACAGATCGAAAGGTAATTGATGACCTGGGTAGTGATCATCGTGCAGCATTTGCCATTGGAAATAACCCTTTAAAATGTTCTTAACACATACATAATAATTTATCTTGGAAATTTAGAAAAACAGATTGGTAGTCATAGAGAGAAATGTTGATGGAAGTCTCGGTTACTTCTGATTTTGGAAAGTAGACTGATAAGCTTGTTTCACTTTAATAACATTGTTTTAAACCGCAAGGTAGTTTATCCCACGTGGTAAACAGAGTCGTTTTAAAGGTTTTTGGAACCCTTACTTAGAGGAGCTGTAGAAAATGCTAAACCCCTTAGAATCAGACCACAGAAAACAATTAAAAAATTGTTGTACTATGGAGACGTAGTGACACAGTTTTAAAGAAAGAAATATTTAAAGATTATATATATATATATATATTTATTTATGTAAAGGTTTTAATTTAAATAAAATAAAATAAAAAATTTAAAGCATGTTTAATCCTAGATTATCTGCTGATCCAATGGCTTTACTTGCACTATATTTTCCGTACTGTACATAGAAAGGGTTTAAAATTAATTTGTCTGTAGGTAAAATTTTTATCATTTGAAAGGGCAACATAATAATTTTCTTCAGATTACTTTTTTCTCCAAAAGGAAAATATTTTCCGAAATTATACTCTTGGTAAAAAATAATAAAAACAGTTTAATGAAAAAAAGAACGCTGTGCCAAATTTCATAGGCATACGTTGCAAAAGATTTTGATATATAATTTTAAAGATGGCAAATCATGAAAATTTTTATCCGGAGTTAGATGTAAGGCACTGGAGTGTTCTTAGGCACGCATTGACAGTACAGCTTAAAATGTTGCATCTAGAAAAGTAATCATTTCAAAAAGATGCGGTTTGTATTATTTTATTCTAAAAGCACAACAGTAAGATTCAGGCAAAGGAAATAAAAATGTTCTTTTCTGAGGAATTTTATGTTCTGGACCCCTTGATTAAAATCGACTGAGGAAATAAAATAAAATCTTTTTACGAAAATAAACTGATTGGAAATGTAGATCATCATCATTTTAATGATTTAAAATTGAGTACCTCATGAATATAAGTCTTACATTCCACGAAAAATTTGTTGTCTCCAAGTTGAGATAACGTAATAAGAACTTACTAATTTAACCGTGTTTAACTAAAAGAAAACTAATAATGCAACTCCAAACCATTTTATTTTTCAACTCAAATAGATTCTAAAGAAAACTATGTATATAACTGTTGCCAAAAAACTATTTTTAACAATAATTACAAAGTAACATTTAAAATTATAAAAATATTTGTGAGTCAATTTTAAATTAATTATTTACGTTTTATGCCGTTACATTTACTCCCCTTCCAGTAACGAACGTTACGCTAGAAAGGTTGGAAACAAGTAATGGTGTTTATCATCAAAATAATAACAAAATTAATAAATAATATAAAATATCAGTTTTTGAATCTCAACGGTGTCTTAAGAATTCTACCAGTGCGGGATTGTCTAAAAGCTGATTTGATTTTGGGTTGAATCAGAGTTGCTCTGGTTTGAATCTCAGCTGGCGTAAGCGTATTGTTCACGCAGTTTGGAGTTGTAGGTTTCTCTTGTTCTGGAATTTCTTGTGGTAGAATGTATGCTGGCTTCAATCTGTATATCGATACATTTACTTATTTATTCTTTATCCTGAGAGTAAAATATTTTGGTGAACGATTGATAACAGAATATGGACCTTCATATGGGGGTTCCAGTTGCCTTCGAACTCTGTAAATACGAAGAAAAACGTGAAAGATTGATTCTAAATCTTTATGTACAAATATTTTGGGAATACCTTTCTGATGAGTTTCTTTTGGCCTGATTAATTCCATATACTTTTGTAATTTATTTATAAAAGTTCCAGAAAATAATATAAATTATATTTTCAGGATATAAATTTAGTTCTCTAAATACCTCATTAATGAATCTTTGAAAAGTAGCAGGGGCGTTACGCAAACCAAAACTCATTACGTTAAATTCATATAGGCCGAAAGGGGTTATAATAGCAGTTTTTGGCTTATCATCTTCATTAAGAGAAATCTGGAAATATGCTTTATGCAAATCCATTTTAGAAAATATTCGAGTATTTTTTAAAATGTAGTTGAAATCTTCTAATCGGGGTAGGGGGTAACGATCTGGTATTGTTTGTTAATCTATCTCCGCATGGTCGGAAAGAACCATCTTTCTTAGGAACCATGTGAAGAGGACTGGAGCATTGTGATTTAGAGGGACGAATACTATCATTATGTAACATATACTGGAATTCCTGTTTTGCTATTTGTAATCGCTTGGAATCCAATTATCTAGCTTTGGCATAATCAGGTTGTCCTTTAGTTGTAATATAATGCTCAACATTATGCTTAAATGTGGATACTGATAAATTAGGTTTAGTTAATTTTGGGTATTGTTGTAACAAATTAGCATATTTAGAATTTTTATCTAGAGTACTAATAGCATTATCAAAGAACACTGCCATTACAAATTACATTAATTTAAAATAAATTTTGAATAATAACTCGTATTACAACCCTCAGTATACTGTAGAAAACTTCAAATGCAATCTGAAAAACTGATATGATATTTGATTAACTATATGTTTAAAGCTATAATTCCGCTATAGAAAAACTCGAATGTACAGAAGTTTAGAATTGTTAAAAATAAAAATAAGGTGTTTAAAACATATCATTTAAGTTACATTTATTAGCATTATTTTCATTATTTCTTTTCTAGAATATTGTTTTACTTAAATTAAAAAGCAAACAAACTAGGAATAAAAAATTTCTCAGTTTTGAAGATGAAAAGACAATATATCTTAAGTTTTTGATGCAATGGAACAATCCTCTCATATCCAGTTTTCCGATACAAATTCTCTTTCTTATTGTTTTCGAAATGTGCCACGTGGATAAAATTGTCTTTTATGTTGGCCAGCGAAACGTGTCACTCAAGACTTTTCATTTTCTTTATAGTGACACGGTAAATATAAATTAAATAAAGACAAAGCTTCTTTCTGTGCGGGATGGTCTTTATCCCGTGTTAAATAAAAAGGAGATCTTTTTGCGCGAAGTTTCTAAATTGCCAACGTGAAAAGTTTACACGGAAAATTATTATTTTTAATGGCACAAATAAAAAAAAAATACATTTTCGCTATATGAATAGTGATACAAAAGTGTACGTAAAATAAGAAAATACGATTTCTAAATAGTAGATGTCACAACATATTTTCATTTAAAGAATATACCTTTTTAAGTGTAGCAGAAACTTTAAAGTTTAGTTTAAAATTGAAGGAGGTTAGAGTATTTCTTTCTTTCATTTTCTTTTCAACGCGGCAGCCACATTATCTTTTGATTTTCGCGCATATTTATTGCAAAATTGTTGGTTTCTTTTAATGGGAGCACCGTCTACCAACATACCCCTGGTGCAACCTCAATTTAGACCCAGGTGGGACATTTTAGTGGTTCATATCCTCCTCCCACCATTAAAAATTACACCGAGGGACTTTCCGACCAACAGATGTGTCCATACCCAGCGTAGACACATGGGCATTCAGTGGCGTCTGTCGGGATTCAGTCCATCAATACCAAATCCCGATGCGATAACAACTACGGTTCCTCCGTACAAATTATTTTCAGTACATTGATTTTAATATAAAATTAAGAAGTAATACACAAATACCTGTAAAAAATAAGGTATTCGTTTCTGTTGTTGTTATTGTTGTTGATACCTGTCACCCAGCATAGCTAGATTAGGTCCATGATACCTCAAACTCTCAAGAAATCAATGACCAACAATGGCCGATTCAGAAGATTTTCGTTTTCAAGTCCCAAGCACACTAGGATATGATCCGAAGTGGCTTGGTCTTTGGAACATTTGGTACAAATTAGAAACACTTTCTCCTTGTCAGTATAAGTCAATGTTCTGAGGTGGCCACTACGAAAGCGAGTTATTGTGGTTTGCTCCTGTCTGCTGCACCGGAGGGACAGAGAACCACCGGGGCGACTACCTTGGTATATATGGTGCACGGGGGGGATGGGGAATGCAGACCTTACAAGACAGTTATGTTTAGAATACAGTTCAGTATATGTCAGAGGTGCCGGCCTATCCATGGACTCTTCAGCACCTCTTTTTGCCAGGGTATCAGCAATCTCGTTACCGGCAAAGTCTGCATGGGTAATAAAGGTCTCATTTGTTTCTGTATGTGATTTATATAAAAATAATTTTAAAAAAATATATGATGAAATGAAATTTAAAATACTTGGTCTCATGAAAATATTTAAATATATTCGACCGAGAAAACACGTATTAAAAAAATAAACTCTCTAAGGGCCTGTTCTCACAGAATCCGTCAGCGTCAGCCTTAAAGATTCCGTTGGCTTTGATTGGTTAAATGGGTCAATAATTTGTATGTGTTTGGTTAAAAATTTTTACGCTGACTCTGACGGATTCAATGTGAACAGGCCCTTAAGGTTTGACAGAAAAATTGGAGTGTCACTTTTTATTTTAACTTGGTCGACATCAAAGTGTTAAAAATGGCATTCGGTATAATTGATTTCGTGTATGAAATGAAACCGCTGCTTTCAATTTTTGCCACTTTGATGTGATATCAAACGAACGTACACATCACGTTTTGAAAACCCACTTGTGGGACATCTTATAATGCAGAAACATCTACTATTATATAACATCTTGTCTTTGTTCCCCTATAATACAAATACCTCAAATGTTTTGACTGAGAGCTTAGTTAAGGTATTCTCTTTATCTAAATCGATTTTGTAGTCTCAGCCAGATCATAACGATTCACTGCTCTATTATGTTGTCTCAATTAAGCAAGCCTGAAATTAATCGGTACCTGTAGATAATGTCAACAACAACGAGGTGTATGACACATACATCTTGCAAAAAATGCCCATTTATGTATCGAGAGAAATATTTAATGAATGAGCTTTAAAAATTGGATACACCTTTTTTTCGTACTGATTTTCTTTATAATTTTTAGTCTACAAATTACGTTACTTAACAGCCCCTTCCCCTTTAATTAGAGTGTAATGTTTTCTTGCCATAAGTATATGCATGTATATCAATAATTAAAATTTCATTAATGATTTCATCTTGATTAAATGCTGGAATTTAATTTGAAAGTTATTTATTCATTGGAAAACGCTGATTAGTAAAGTGTTGGAGCCCACGTCAAAAGATTTGTACATTTGTTTGGGCCAATTTTCCAAACTTCGCTTCATATTTTGTTTGGTGAACAATATTTATACAAAGAGCTGTGACTTCGTGATCTCACGCAAACTCTTAAAAAAAGAAAAAAAAACCAGCCTTGTATTGATTTAAAGCAATATTGGAAGCTGTGAAGTCTAAAGTATAAACAAAAAAAGAAAATTATGTTGTAGCGGTAAAAATTAGTTTCCCGGGCTTATATTTCTACACGGAAAAAATCAAAAGAATTTAGCCTCACACAAAAAATGAGGGTACACATGTTAATTTAGAACTGAAAAGGACCATTGTTAAATTAAAAAGTTTCAGGTAGACTCTTCTAACGAAACTACCGCAGATTATTAACGCAGGATTACTTATCGTTGCTTACCTCTTTTGTATGTATATATGTATGTATGTGTTATGTATATATGTATCTATATATATGAACGTATGAATGTATATATGTATGCATACATGCAAAAGTATCTATACAGATAAATACATACGTATATATACATACAGTACGTATATATGTATGTCCAAATTTTCACGCATTTTGGTACTTTTCTGTTTAACTATTTACTGCTTGCCCAAGCGATACAGACTGGGTTTGGCGCACTACCAAAATTATAATTCGTGACGACGGATGGTTTTAGCGTCTGAAATTTTGCTTTCCGGAGGACCGTTATGGAGTAACGTAATCCTACGTTAAAATTGAAAGATATAAGAGTTCAGGAAATTAAGCTGAGTTATTTCAAATAATAAGTCAAAAACTTCACGATTGCATGAAAATATGATTAAATGTATAATTCAAAGAGCTATTTTCATATTAATGGAAAATATGTCTTTAGGTGCATTTTATTTTGAAAATAGAAAATAATGCGGAAAATAGCAATTTATTTGTCAAGAAATGAAAAACAAAAGAAAAAACTTCTACATAAGAAACAAACCATACTCTGAGTTGAGTATTACATCATCTATATAAATCTAAGAATTAAACTGCCTTATTATGTGTATAGAGATTACATAAGCATTGTAGTGGATGTTTTAAAGATATCTAAGATTCCTTTTTCTTCATACATAAATAAAAAGAAATACAATGCGCTTGTTCTTCCAGAAGTAATAAAAGTACTTTCTTGACAGTTTTAAGTCATAACAATGCTAAATGTGGGCACTTTTGTTGTGATCGTACTTTGGCAGCCTTGTTCTATATTTTATCTCTCAAAAGAAGCGTGTTTTACTAACAGGAGTTTGAAGCATTTGGGAACCGATATTTAACGAAAGCCTTTATTTTTGTTCAAAATTTATTTGAAATTATAGTAAATATACTCAAAAATTCTGAAATGTTAAATGAGAAAAAGTAGGATTGTGTTATTAAAAGATTTTTTTGAGGGATGTATCATGTAAAATAATGTTTTAATAGTCAATATTGTTTCAGTATTTTATGATAGATTTATAGTAAACAATATTAATTATTTTTTCTGAAACTTTCAGCAGAAAAAAAATTTTACTTTTGTTACTTATGAAAAGAATAATAAAAAATTAAACTCACCAGGGGAATACAAATTTAACCTTTTGGTATATTGATATTTTTCAAACTGCTTTCTATATATATATATATATATATATATATATATATATATATATATATATACATGGTTTTGTTGTTCAATTTACTTAGAATATTATTATTAAAACACTAAGCTGTAAAGTTTTTATCCGGAGATATTCTTATTAACTGTATATTACATGAATGAAAAAAAAAATCCTCAGTGGAGATAATCAACTCAAGTTTTAGTTAGAGCTGGATCAGAGCGCTAATGTTACCAAAGCATTTTTTGCATGCTCGACTCTTTTTAGAAAAAACTCCTCCCCTTTAGTTCTCTTTTTTACTAAAGTGTTAATGACTAGTATTCACTAATTAGGCCCTAACGTTTTTTTCTGCCAAACGGAAAAATACATGTACTTATTCAGAATGTCTTTACAGCTATACCAGTGGGAAAACTTGAAATATTTATTGTAGAAAATATTAGTTTAAGCAAATGACATATTTGTTTTATATTCTTTCTTTATCTCTTTCTTTCTCTTTTCTTTAGTCCGAAAAATATGTTTCTTTCAGAAATAACGATAAGCGTTTAAACATATTGACAATAAGCCATCTCTTGGTATAATAAACATTTGTATAACAAACATTTCTCAGGTTATTTCGATAAATCAATAATTTTATTATTTAGCAAAAATTTTAAATAATGTTGATATTTTTGCTTTATTTAATACTTAATTCAGCATCTAATCAGGGAAATTGGTAACTTATTTTTAGATTTTGGTTTTATCAAAACTTTTGACTTCGTTTGGTAAGAAAAGTCAATTTGTTAAATTTAGAAGTATTGAATTTAGAGGTTAGTATTAGGAGATCAACTTTCTATGTATATACCTAAATCTTCCTCATACTTATAGTTCCTTCCCCCTTTACAGCTAACAACATAACATTGAAATGTTTAGTGTATATTCTGGCCCTCAATCTCAGCTTAATAAAAGAGTAATGATTCCAACAGGATTCAAATTTAAGGCTTATGTGTTCTAACCCTACTGGATTCGCCAACCTCAATATTAACCTATGTAGAAAATGTGTCCAAGGATTGCCGAATAGTATTTAAAGATTCTTCTTTAAAAAATTGTACTTCGTAATAAAGAAAGAAAATTTACACCTTGGGGCATTTTCCATTTTAAAAAAATTAAATATTTTAAAATTTAAATTATTCGAGGGAAAAATTTGGTAGAGTGTGTTTTAAATGCTCACGAATTCCTTTGGTGTACGAAATTTATAAAATGAATCCTGTTGCAAGGTGTAGAAAAGTTCAGGCTACCTGAAAGTACCATTTTTATTTGATTATCAGCATTTATGTAAATGTCAATAGTAAAAACATTTTCTCCATAGGTTAACATTGAGGTGAGCGAATCCAATAGGGTTAGTACACAGCAGACTTAAGTCATAGACAGACCTACAATACTATTAAAATTATTTTCTTCAATAACGTTGAAAATTTAAAACACTAAAACATAATCACTGAAATCATATATTTATGGAATTCTTTAGTTCTTGTTTTTATCATCTTATTATGTGTTTATCTTCTTGTAAGCAAGGTTCTAAATTTTCAGAACTATCAACTACTTAGGCTTCCTTAGAAATAATTAAATATTAGAAGATGGGGTAAAAACAATTCCATGTGTTTCCTACCGAAAGTAAAAAACCCGAGAGAGTAATCTAACGGTTAAATACTTTAGAAACTCATCTAAAAAGTTTTTTAAGAAATGATCCAAATTGTGATCGCAGGTTACTTTTCGCATCTGTATACAGACTAAGTCCATTTTTGATGAGCTCAGTCAGCAAATAAGACTGTTCCCGGCTGAAATTACCACTAAGTCAGCCCCAGGCAAATGGAATAAATATTTGCACCTTCAAAATTAAACTGAGCAGAACGTCGAAAGAGTTTGAAATTGATTTTTATTTTCTAGTGGTTTACGGCAGAAATGTCATTTTTCTTGCAGCAGAAATTAAGCTGTAATGTTTCCAATTGCGGAAAAGAAAAAGTTCTAATAAGGTTTAAGTGCTAGTAATAGCCCATATCGTCAGATATTTTCCCTAATTATACATAAATCATAACATTCAAAACTTACTATGCATAAATGGAGTTTATCTGAGTAATTATTATTGCTTTTTTCTCATTTTCTGCACTTTATGCAATCTGAAAGTGAGATACTTATTTCAGAAAGAAACTTGATAATTGTTGTTTCTAAGGTTTTATAATGTCCTCTGCACCATATATTTATAATTTAATTTCATGGGCATACGATACGTTCTGTAATTTATATATATACGATGAAACCCCGATTTATATTCATTGCTGTTGATTTTGGGATTACTTTTAAGTTTTGGATAAAATATAAAATTTTTTTTTTGTAAAACTGTTGTAGTCAGGATCTTTCCAAAATTGTTAGCTATAAGGCGCTATTGTTGACACCGACAGATTCGCGTATCTGCCCTCTTCAAGTGAATAACTTTAAAGTTCGAAAAACAGACGCCATTTTAAATTTGATTTTTTGGTACTTTCCCATGGTGGGATTTTGTCCGATTTTGTATATGTTAAGAAGCATAATTTGTTGAGTTGAATACCACTTCAATCGCTTGTGAAGAAATATTGCCCAGCTTTATGCGTCATTTTTCTTAGTTTGACAGGACTACTTAGTTTAGGAGAGGGACTAAGTAAGCCTGAATAAATTGATTCAAAATAAGTTTTAACGCATACTGCTTGCGAGTAATTCCCGCCCTCTATTAAGACACACGAAGAGCATTTTCCTTTTCAACAAGAAATCATTTGAAAGGATTCAGTCATAAAGTTATATATCAGATGAAAGATGTTTTTTCTTTTATGTCAGTAAGTTCACTGAATATTTCCTTAATGAATTAAATTACGTAGTTTTAGCAAAATTCATGTCTTAAAAATAAAACTATATTGATATACATGATCACATATTCTAAATAGTTTATTACATTATATAATATTTCTCTTTTATCGCTTTTCACTTCAATGTTAATTCGGGCAATAAGATAGGGGCTTAAATGGTTCTTGTCCTACACAGCAATACTAAAAATTAACGGCAAACCCCGATTTTATTCAAATTTAGACATAAAATTAATGAAGAATTTGAATTCTCTCTTAAAAAATTTCGATACAAATGTAATAATAGACATTTACAGTTCAAAGAAATTTATGCCGCTGAATCGATTCCAAAAGCATGACACCTTAACTTTGTGTGCCGTATGATCGCTAAACGGCTGGAGTGTTTTCGCCTACGGCACTAGTTTTCGGTTTTTAGAATCTGTTGTTTGGCTAGATGTTCGTGGACATTTAAAATCGGCTTTAAACTGTTATCTTTAATATACTGTAGAAAAAAGTGACCAAACCCTTTTAATTGCTAACCAACTTCTTCTTGAAATACTGACGTTTTAAATGCAGCTTAAGTCCTAAAAATATGCTGAATTATGTGATTTCATACATAATCATGTCAAAAAATACTCCGATATATATATATATATATATATATATATATATATATATATATATATATATATATATATATATATATATATATATATAAATTTTTATGGTTGTAGTTATGAATAAAATTGGAACATTTCTTAAGAAAACAATTTAAAAGGTGCAGATTGCAATGGTTTACGTATCCGTGGATTTTAAACTAATACATTATTTGCACTGAAATGTTTTACCCCTTTATCCCCCAGAGGTAAACATAAGAAAAATTACAATCCACCAAATAATCTTTCTAAAACAATATTTAGATATCTTTAAAATATGTGCATTTTCACACCTGTATGTAAACACATTCACATTCACACACACTTTGCCCAACTATTAATATCCGAACAATAGTACGTCCTACTCTAAATGATTACATTTGCAAGGCGCCATAGTTTCGGTCACAAATCTGCATGGCGTTTGAACAGACAATTGCAAAAGCATGACAAGCATATTTATCACCTTCTTTTTACTAAAGTCACACCAACCCTGGGTGAGATTTCCTGAAATATCATTAGCACACGAGCAGTGCAAAGAACCAGGGTATAATAGTAAAGAAGCAGTGCAGATGCCGTTGTTCACTGTCAGGAATGCCGGGCGTCGCCGGACATAGCATAAAGTTAGCAAACCCTAGTCTCCAGAATAAGGAATAGTAAACCTAAAGCCAAATGTCAAGGTTCCCATTCGATCAGTCAGGTTATCGAATGTCTTACACCTTCCCAGGTAATAAAAGGAGAGCGTCATGCAGATGTTGAGCCTGTCAAAGTCACCGCGACACAGATACAGATAACACGATTTTTTTAAGGGTTCCGGGATCTTCAGAAACGCTGGAAATTGTTTGTAAATTCCGAAGGGCATTATTTTCCTGGTGATCGACAATTGAGAATTTGCTACTCTTTATACCCCTTTTATTGTATCAGTCTTGAGACTCTTGAACATAGGAAGTATTACTGGATGCGTTTTTTGATAAAACCAGTAAAAAAGCATATTTTTGTCTAATAAATGAAGGTCGCTGTAAGCATTTGTATTTTTCTATTTATAGCTCAAATCTTTCCCCTTAAATGGGGATATTCTATCTTCGTTAAACTTTTAAGTCAATAACTGATACAAAAAGAACAGACTAGAATGTGATAAAGTTTGGTGAGAAATATAAATTTCATTGAATGATGAAAAATGAAACGAAGAATTAAAAAAAAAATGTGCTATGATTTAAAGTATAATAGTCGTGAGCTGTTCTATTTAAACTTTGTAAATAGTGGAATATCAAGTAAAAGGAATTTGAATTTAATCGTACTTATCAGAGAAGTCAGATAATTTTAGTCGGGCTAAATAATAATTAGTTTAATTAAATTTGATTGTCAACTAGTTATATTAAAATCATGGACTGTCAGTCTTATGAGTTGCGTTTAGAAACAAATATTCCTCTTAAAAGGTAAATATGGAAACACAAGAACAGAATATAACATTATAACATCAAATCCGAAAATATGATGGAGTTTTAATTTTTTTTTAATTGCATCATTTTACAAAATGTTTCTTTGACTCCTTCAGTACCTAATACTATGTGGAAAGATTTGAACAATTTATAATTTTTTTCTGAATTATTTCAATTTATATATTAAAAGAGAAGTTTATACTTTTACTAAGGATTTTAATAATAACTTTAAATTCATTTCCACTCCTACGGGAAAAGACTGCTGTAAAGTATTCAATACTGCTTGCTGTAATTTACAAACCAAAAAGGAAAATCTTTGGATCCATAACATACGTTAATATGAAAGATATGACATAATTTTAGTATACAGATATAGGCTGCCAAAAATTCTCACACGGTATTTTATAATTAACACTCAGCATACTTCAGCTTCAATGATTGTCAAAAGTTTAATTGCGTTAAGTTTTAACAAAATAAATTTTATATAATTTCAAATCCATCCGTTGGATAACAAACATTTGCTTAGTATAAATACTCATGTATATAGTATGCAGTAGCCAAATTTATAATATGGATACTCCACTTTAAGAGAATGTTGAGTAGCCATATTATTAATTTGTTATTCCTTTTAGTAAAAATTAATTAAAGATACCTTAATTATCCTTCTGTAATTTTTAAAATTTTTATATTATAATACGGATATTATTTATTTGTGGACCAAAGAATCTATTGCATCAGGATTTACATGGATAAAAATCTCATCTCCGTCTTATCTTGGACAGAATTGTCACTTGTAAAAATGATATTATTAAGCTGCCGATAGAAAAACGATAAGAAATTCTGAATTAATATTAATGCAATGGGGAATTCTCTTAAGAAATTAAAAAGTTCTGCTTTTAACAAATACCTTTGAAATAAAAGTTCTATTGAAATTGCACTGAATTTTGTTTCTTGATGTTGTTACACCTGTTAGAACACATATGTAAGCTATACCTTCATACAAATACCATTATCACAAGTCAGATCTCTTCAAAAATTCTTTTATCTCAATTATAATATTTAGTAATGATAATAACGTTAATTTTCAGAAAATTTAATTCCTATTTATTCCGGAATACAAAAATCTTCAAATTTTCAAAAAACAACTTGTTGTTTTAAAAAAAATTCTATTTTTTTTCGTTAAAAATGACGCTTAAATCATATTTTTATCTTAATTAGAACAGGAGATATTAATTTTTTTGTTTTGCAACATTCTATTAGCATCCAACCTTTGTTTAAACCTTTAAATGCGTTTTTTCCATGATGGGTGTTTTCACCATTTCTCGTCTTAAAATTGTTATAAGTCAAGAACCGTCTAACATAAATGGTTCAAACTTTGAACATGTCTTTTTTAATTATTTTACTTTAATTTTGATCCAGCAAATTTGAAAATAATATTTAATTTGAAAATATGATTTTTTGAAAATAAGTTACATAATTTTTTAAAATTTTTACTCTAAATATTTTTAAATTTTTAAAAATTAATATTTAAAAAAATACTGAATCAGGATTAAAACTTGTATATTTCTGTTAAATTAAATGAAAAAAATTGTAATTTGGCAAATAATATTTCGAGTTATAACGATTTTAAATTACCTCACTTTAAAACAAAAATTATTTTACTTTTATTAAACTTCATGAGAGGTTTTATGATGTGATTTTCTTTACAAATTATAAGATTAACTATGATAAAAAATTTCAAAATTCTACCTCAATTAAAAAAAATAATGTGTCCCGGACCCCCTTAAATTAAGATATTTATAAATTTAAAAGGTTTAAAACTCACGATAGTAGAATATTTCTTGTTCAAAATATTTTTTCTTAGTTTCGCTTATAATGTATTTATTGTAACCTTTGTAGATATATTTATACACATTTATTATTCCTTATTGAACTTTTAATTATTTTTACTTATAATAATTACTTAAGTTTCACTCTTGCTTTGATTAATGTTTTTGCGAAGAAAATTTTAGATTTTTTTCAGTGGTAGAGAGCCAGTTTTTTCAATATCTTTAATGAAATGCGATTTTGCGGCGCAAAAAACTATTTAGGTTGTGTGCATTTTGATTGGATGATTTGAGACATAAAAAAAAGAAAACTGTAGCTTATGAAATTAAACGAGCATAAAAATTACTTTTGAAAGTGATTTTTTCAAGCTTTTTTTTTTTTTTGAACATGAAAAGAAAATTTTTAACGATAATTAAAAGAAATATTAAATGAAAATTTTTGAAAAAGCGAAACAAAGGGAACGTGCATTCTGTTGGTCTTATGATGAATTATAATCTCCTAACAGAAATGAATATATTATTTTATTTACTGTAAGTGATGTATAAAAATTATTGAGGTTCAAAACAAATTCTCTTTACTTTAAAAGCGAATATATTTAACTATGT
Source organism: Dolomedes plantarius (assembly GCA_907164885.2). Taxonomy (NCBI): domain Eukaryota; kingdom Metazoa; phylum Arthropoda; class Arachnida; order Araneae; family Dolomedidae; genus Dolomedes; species Dolomedes plantarius. The sequence goes on along the minus strand of OU015494.1, from coordinate 108,421,394 downwards.
ATGGGAGAATAAATATCATGTATATATATACATACATACATACATACAAATACATACACACACACACATATATATATATATTTATATATATATATATATATATATATATATATATATATATATATATATATATATATATATATATATATATATATCTACATTGCTGGCCTTTAAAATGGCAACACCAGGAAGGAAACAAATTACAAAACTTCCTAACGAAAGCAAATAACCTCCTGAAACCATCGATTCTAGTTTCGCATGACAGTCATTGGATTCGAACCGAGTAGAAATATCGTGGAACGATAAACCGCACTTTCGATAGGCCACGATCCTGCCGCTATCGAATTCCGACACGTGCTGGTGGCCGTTTCTCCTTATACTATATAACAGGATCTTCTCAAAAACAACCAACATTTAAATGCGATTTCCAAATGAGAAACCCGCTGCGTAACTTACCTTATATACAGAGTTTGAGATTCGGTTTGTCCCTCCTGCTTCGTTTGATTGCGTTTAAATGTTAATCATTTGCATATCCGAGCATCTTCTTCCTTTAATGCTAATTTGACATTGTATCATCCCTCCTTCAAGGTGTTGCAATTTTACTGACCAATAGTGTATATACACTGCTGGGAATATATATAGTATATATATATATATATATATATATGACAGGCGTTGGCTTTGCCTGCTAATATGTCGTTTGCAGTCTTCTTGTTTTAATAATCCATGGCATCGAGGAAAGGCATTCACTCAAAAATGACTCAGCATCGTATCAAACAAGTAGAGTTTATTCAGTTCGATTCCATGTAGACCACCTCTCCAGATCTACTCATTTCATTATTCGCCATTTCTTTTTTAAGAGACGCGGCGAAAATACATCCGACAGCATCGACTTTTATCCCGCGCTCTCCCAAAATTCGTGGTCAGCTCCGCGCGCCAACTCTCCCTGCACATGCGCAGAACCCAAACTAGATATCTTTCAAGGAGAATTATATAAGATTTCCTCATCGAACGCTTAAACCACAGACTCGCCAAGATTATATAATGAAAAGGGGAATTTCCCTTTCCGAATTCGCGTCTTGAAATACGAACAATCAGAGGCGAATTACGCCACGAATATAATTTAATTCCCAAGCCCCCTTTAATTTACATTGATTATTCCCTTCCCAACTTAAGTTCATATATATATATATATATAGTCCATAAAAGCCTGACTGAAAATTTATACCGTAATTTCTCTGACAATATCCATTAGCATAATTAAAACATCGAGAAGGAGGTTCTATTATTTAAATTAAATGTTATAAGAAGCCCCTATATATAAGCGTTACGGAAAAAATATTGAGAGAGAGATGCACATGCAGTTCATGGGAATAAATCGTTACTTCAAGCAAATTTCCTTAGAAGCCATTTGAGTTGACTTTATTATCGGAATTTGTCCGTACGACGAGTCGGTTTAACTAAAATAAGGGCCAAAAACTTTCGCTTCTCGATCCCCTTAGGGTAGTTTACGAACCGTAGGGGAAAAAGTTACCTCTTAAGAAAATGTACTTCGGGAGTTCTGCGACCGGCGAGCTATGCGAACTCGCATTTGATAATATATTGCATCCATTTCTTATTTTGGAAAACGCAACATTTGCAGAATGGCTTTCGAGATATTCGAATATCTTTAGCTGTATACAAAATTTCTAGCTCCCTGTAATAGTAATGCGATATTCATAAACAATAGCGTATATCTCAAAACAGTTTATGTATTTGTGGATAAAATTGAGGCATCTTAATTTATAGCTAAAGAAACTTATGAATAATCTATTGGTCGAGAGTTAGCATCTACTAATGAGGTGTTTGAAAATAGTCTCTGTTTCTGTATAAAACAGCAGGTTTTTAAATCGTATAACTGAATATGAATTATTTTACGCAAGGAACAAAATACGCAGAAAAGGAAGGCCTTCAATGAGTCACCAAATTAATTCCGAAAATTTTCAAATTATTGAAATTCTCTCTAAGAATCTAGTAACTGAAACTCAAGGACCTTTGTTATGAACTAATTGAATCTGAAGATACGCTAGCGTAATAAATTTTCCAAAATGCGTAATGAACTATCCGTTAGGCCCAGATTTGAGAAATTTCATATCATCCGTTAGGCAGATGAATAAGTTGAATATAACATCGTCGCAGCATAATAGATCATCTAGAGAATGGCTGAGTCAAATTAACCGATCTTTGTTTAATATTCAAAAATTAAAAACTATGACAGGAATCGAATGTTTTTCTGTAACTCCCTCATAAAATTAGGTTCTAAGTGGTTTTGTTATTTGTAAGGTACTCATTTCTAATAACGTTCTTAAAATGTGGAAGTTTATATCTATAAAAGTCTCTTATTTGTTTTCGAGTGTAATGATTCTAAGCAAACGTTATTACTACGTGATGGAAATAGAGTAAATTGAAGATATACGGGTATGCACTGTTGTGGTCTAAGATTTTAAAGATTGAACAGTATTTATTTTGAAATTGCAGTTGTTTATATAAGTTTATAAAAGACGTGTAAAAATGTGTGATAAGTCCCCAACACAATTCTATAAGAACGTGTTGCAATATCCTTATAAAAGTCACGAAATTGCAGCTAATAAAGGTTGTAAAGAGTTTTATAATTATTTTATACTTTAGCAAGTTTATAATAAGTTCTTTTCTTGTTACCAATTCTCCCGGAACCATTTTTTTCTGTAAATTCCTAAATTTATCCATAACTCGGTTCAAAAAGAAAGCAGGAATGCACAAATTAAAAAATGTGAAGCAGGTGGGGAAAGACGGGCAAAGCCAAACGAACGAGTTTTGCACCAGAAGTGTGGCGTTCAAGATAGATTTAAGAAATTGACTGTCCTCGTATCAACCTTGAGGGAGTCAGTCAAGAAAGCGAATGAAGTATGGTTAGAAGGAAGGACGATACCTGTAGGAATTAATTGTTGCTGTTGTTATTGTTGTTTCTTATCGTCACCTGATTGCAAGAACTAGGTGACTCGATTTTTCAAGTTCTTGAAGATCTCAAATGTTTACTTCTTCCAGTGAGAAAATACTCGTCGTTCTGGTTGTCTAATTATTGCACTAGCCAACAGATGGCATTAGGTTGGCAGCAAAGTGAGTTTTCTAGTTATTGCATTCACTTCTTATGTAATCTAGCTATAAATAGCCAGATATCTCAAAAATAATTTTTTTGGAGTTACCTAGTTCTTGCATTCACATGACGTTATGCCCCCCTAGCTGGGAGTTCCAGGCCAGCTCCATATACGCTTCGGGCTGAAGTGTGTAGCTCTGGATTTAAATAGCCCCACAAGGGTCAGAGTCCGTCTTGGTTAGTTGCTCCCTCAATTTTGACCGAGAACTCCCAGGCGTGACATCTGGGGAGATCGTATCCTTTTCCACCCTCACTGACCATCATAGAGGGACAGGAATTAATTCGTAGAAGTTAGGGTGTTCACTAAGAGATCTCAATTTAACGTTCGGGTGTGTTTAGTGAAGTAATCTCCAGGTAGGAGTATTTAGTAAGCAGTAGCATTTTAATAATTTTTGTTCGTTAACTCTCAGTTGCCGGTTCAAGTCTAGTAGCAATAAATTTTTGTTTGTTATTTTGCATTATAGCTGTGATTTCTCACCACAAGACCTTCGCCCCAAGTCTCCATGCAAGGTGACAAATAGCGAAGGAATTCTCTTTTGTTTAGATCAGGGGTTCCCGGACTTTTTCCTACATCGGCCCCTTTTAAAAGAATGATTTTCTTCATCGCCCCCCTCACATTTTTCTCTATAATAAACAGCACACAACATAATTATAATACTAATAATTACACATAAACCACTTAAATATAACAATTTGAGTAAGAATATGAACAAAAAATTAGAAAAAGTGGTTCATTAGGTTTATGATTTATTATTTTTGTGCTATTTTCATTTTTAATTTCACAAGTACAGACAAGATTTCAGAAACACAGATTGTAATTGCACAAACATCGCCAAGAGAAAAAACCGAAACTGTTTCTGATTGGTTGCATTGGGAGGACCCATGTGCTGTTTAAGGTCCAGTGGTTTTCCCCATTTCTGCCTAATGTTCATACACAAATAAAAACCGACTGCGGCATTCGAAGCATATAGAAAAGCGTCATGACATTCGACTTTAGATGCATGGATCACTCCGCCTTATGCAAATCTCTATTTATACATATTAAAGCGGATATTATTGTCTAATAATTTCATTACTAAAAATTTAAACTAAATTTTAAAACATAAAAATTTATCATAGACCCCCCAATAGATCCCTGGAATACTATAGACCCTTTTTAAATTTCCATAGACCCCCCCCTCACCCCACCCCACCCCCCAAGGGGTCCAGTTGGGAATCCCTGGTTCAGATCATTTCCTCATTATGATTTGATAATGTACGAAAACCAAATCATCAGAGGTTAGCAAATGTGTGCTGCATTCTTACGTATGTTTTATTGATTTTTGACTGGATAATTGCAATAATGAAGCCAGAGGCAAAGTAACCTTAGGAAATTTTGCGTGTAAAAAAACATACAATGCTTAAATTCAAACAAATCATTCAGGGGGCGAAATATAATAGAGAATAATAAAAATGTGCATTCTAATATCAAAAAGTAACGCAAACATAAAAATAAGATGGATGTTCAATTCAAACTCAACGAACATTCAAACATTCACGAACCGAATAATGAGGCTAAATTAAGCCTCACACACGTAGGACCTAAAAGAAGGGCAGGTGTTAAGACAGTGAGTGATCAATTACGTATGTTTGAGAAGATTTCTGTACGAAGAGTCTATCATGTTATTACACTGGCCAAAATAAAATTTGCCATAGGGTATATTAAGAAAAGATGTCAATAACAATGTGTAAACAATTCCAGGGAAAAAAATTAATCATTATTTAAATTAAATATTTTTTACTCAGAATTAAATACAAATAAAATTGCATCTTAAATTTTGGATATCGAATACATCCGTTTAAGCTCCTCAGTGACAGTTCTTTTTTTTTGGGGGGGGGGAGGGGGGTCGCAAATCAGATACAGAATTATAAAACAAATTATGGTTCAGATAATCAGAATTATAATTGTAATCAGTAAAATCTTCATTGATTCTCACGATTCCGGAAACCTTGCCCATAAACCAGTATTTAGGTTTTTAGGTTTTATATTTTTGCTTAATATTTTACTTAGATATAATATTTTACTTGGAAAGTAGTCAAATATTTCGATAATTTTCTTGTTATAACCAATAAAAATCGGATTACACGCAGTTTCATATGTAATTACTTTATTTGTATTCAAACGGGTGACAGATCCAAACTTGTCAATTTTGATGTCTTATGACTTTCCCATAAACCACATAAGCTATTCACATCCTTGTGTTCACCTTCAGACACATGAAACCATGTTTCACTTGGCAAAATTTAGCAGTTAATTTTACAGTTAAAGGCAAATTTAGACTGCTTTAAATATAGATAAATAAAGGACATTTTTAATGATCTTCATAAAAGACGACTGCAATATACGCTTTAAACAGTTATGTAAAAAAATTACACCTTAAACAGTCATGGAAGCGTTAAAATTACCCAAGCTCTTCGAAAACGTTTTGAATTCATAATTTTAATTATGAATCATTGGTAAATCTTTCCCACTTTAATGAATGAATTTCCCGTGTGATTTACAGCAAATTAGAAAGTTTATTCTATTATTAAAGAACATTGAATTGTTTAAGACATGCCATTATTTTTTTTTTCGAGACGCGTAACAGGCCTTTTACCATATCATACGGTAACAGTTACAAACTTAAATCTTTAATTTAATCGTTTGTTGCCATTTTTTTACTTTTCATTGTATAAATAGTTAATTTTTATTGAATTTGAACTGTGCATAGAATCTTGTTTTGCATTTTTTTTCTGTTAAGAGATGAAATTATAGAGATCAATGTATTCTTACTCTAAATGTTTTACTCTTTGAAATGATTTCTAAAACAGTAAACACCGTTTTATCTATATTATTTTTCTACCAAATGAGTTTATTAAAATTTTGTGTATCCAGCTTTTAAAGCGATTAATGAGTTTGATCACATTGATATACTCGTAAAAACATAAATCTAAGTTTAAATTTAGAGAATACAGTTTTTACTTAACGGCTTGAAAATTAAGCCGTAAAGCTTGAGAAATATTTTTGTATATGTCGTAGTGGAAGAAAAGAAAACTCTGTGAACTTGCTCATCAATGTAAAACAATTAAACGAAGTCACGATCTACCTGATTAGAGTCGGAATTTTCTGCAAAAAATGCTTTTAATATAAAATTACTGTAATTAAATAAATCTCTTAAATAAAGTATTTTATAGGAAGATTAAATCTGATAAATGAAAATTACCAAATTTTGATTCTATGATTTTATTAAAACGGAGCGTTTTATGTATAAAATAGCTGAATACCCGTGCTTCGCTACGGAGTACATTCAAATTAAATACAACGGTCAATGTATGCAATTAATGCCAAAATATATAGATATATATTTATAAAAGAGTCGTAACGGATACTTTTATAGACAAAATAATGTAGAAGAAAATATTTAAATTAAATACAACGGTCAATGTATGCAACTAATTTGTATGTTTCATATCTATAAAACATACTAATTTGAATTAAATTCTTAAAAAACTTACATCTGAATTAGTCTAGCGGAAAAATTTTATCTTTTACCGTATTTTAATTTTTTTGTTATTTTTTCCTTCGTTATGCACGTGACAATAAATTAATTTAAATTATCAAAAATAGGAAAAGAAGCCACGTGAGCAGCATTTAATAAATTAAATTCTAAAAATTAATTTTTAAAAATTCACCAAAAATCAGAAAATGTAGGTAAAGATTCGAAAAAGATCTCATTTTAAAGGATTTTTTATGGTCTTTCTCGTGATTGGAATTTTATAACCCTCAGATTATTATTTTAAATGTAAACTTTAAAGAATGTTACAAAAACAGCTTAAAAATTCAATTTAAAAAATCAAGGAAGAATTTTTCAAATATCTTTCTTAGTGCACCCCTACACTATAAGAAGAATCGCCATGCAAAATTTCAGCCCTTTAGGTCTAGCAGTTTGGTCTTTACGTTATCTGTCAGTCAGTCAGTCAGTTACGGAACTGTTTTATATACATAGATTAGTTTATGAGGCCGGACAATGAATATCATAGGAGAGGCTTTTGGTGTAATGTACAAGCCTAATGGACCAGGATATTGATAAATATACCTGCCCGTTACAGGGGAAAGAAAATTACATCTTGAATTCAATTTAGAAAACTAATAAGTGGTTTTAAATGTGAATGAAAAGTCTAAGTGAGAAATTATGGAAGAGGGCTCAAAGTTTTAACTTTCTGAAAAATTTTAAAAAGCAACTTTTACAGTAACTAATAGAAATAATTATAGATAAAATGGAAAGAAATTAAATATTTTTGCAATATCCGAGATTGAAACAGAAACAAAATAAATAACAATTCTGTTAATTCCATAACTAATATTTGCAAAATATTTACAGCTCTCTTAACTGAACATGCTTTAAAGGTAAAAGGTCTCTACTGTTTTCAGTTTCTTTTACTGGATCTGCTACTTTTCATGTCATGTCAGTGCATCATTCCGAATAGTTATAAATCCGTAAATTTAAGTTAACGTTAAAAACATAGTTTATTCTAGAAAAGTTGTCAAATATATATTTAATGTATGCTTCTCGCAAAACAACTGTATTTCATAGAATTATTTATATGTTCCTGGAACTTTAAGACTTTTATGTGTAGGTACTTTTTCTTTAGACTTTGTTGAACCACATAAAAAGATATATATTGGATCACAATCCTTAATCTCCCACACTTGTTTTACTCTTTCTCAAGAAAGAAATCTCTCATCTTTTCTTTCGTCTCCCCTTTTCCTTATCAATTCCTTTCAGTTCTTACTGAAAAATTATGCTTTCGAACTTTTTAAGTTTTACTTACTTTCAGTTTCCCACAGTGTTTCCTTTTATGAAATTTATTAAGACTGTTAACAACTTTCAAGCACTTCAAAAAATTTAAACATCGTAAACTACCCATTTCTTAGTAACTGATGTTAATAACTATGTTGAAGCAAAATATAATATATGCCAATCCGGCTACTTACGTTGAACGAGCAAATGACACTTGAACATGATACATTTCTAAAACTCATAAGAACTTATAGTTTGAAAAAAAGTAATCCTCTTTATATAAGTAAAACTATAATTTCGTGAAAATAAAACTTGTTATTTTTTAAAGGCTCTAACAGCTAATCCCTTACAAGTTTCTGCATTAGTTTTTACATAAAATTCAATAGCAACTATTTATTTTTTATACGTATGAATTATTAGATAAAAGTATCCCTATGCACTAGTACTTTTTAACTCATCCTGTAATTTCCTGTAAGCGCTATTGTACTGCTGAACTCATAATAAGGGTGAAACTGATGGATAACACGGATATCCGAAGCATAAATTTTTGTCGAGTATTTGTCACAGCACTGTATGTGACAAAAGATGCAACTAAAATTTATTTTTTAAATTTATCATTAAATCTCAGTTCAGGGTGTCTGGTAAAGAGGAATTAATACAAACTTGCATCTTTGTATCTGCAATGTTTTTTAATTTTTTGTTACTATACCGAGTGAAACCCTTTGGGTATCATGACGCATAGTAAAGTTCGATGTGGCTCTTTGCATAAAGCGTTAATCGTAAAAGAATAACCAACGTAACAATAATCCAGCCCTTGCCAAGTGTTCTTTAGTGCATCTGAGTAGTTATTATAGCAATAGTTTTAACGATATGTTGTTCCAACTCGACTACATATGTAACTTATCTTTGGTACATGAGTTTATAAACAAACAAACAGCCAGAAATTATTTCGGGGCAGGCAGGGAGTAAAATTTTACGTCTTCTTGATGAAATGTAATCAACACTGTTTTTTTAATCACAATTCACAGTTTAATCGCAAAAAACGGTTCTAAATTTCGGAGGGAACGCCACTTCTTGTCAACATACCTCTCTTCTGAATCCCAGGGTAAGGAACTATTCGGTTGCGACGTATCCGAAGATCTAGGATGACAAGTAATAAGTCCTCCATTTAAGATCCAATGTCCAATAATAGTCTTTTTTAATTATTTAACCTCAAATGATAGTCTCAGTGGTAACATCTTGGTGTAAATTTCTCTTTTCCAGCGTTTTCATGTGTGAAATCAAGTTATCAATCCTTTTCAGGGTTTGATCCCAGGAATAAAATTAATTTGAAGGTGGGTGGATATACAATACATTCCCTTTGTACAAGTTTCAGACGCGGATATTGACTTAAACTCGGTTAATAACTCATGCAGTACCCGCTGTAGCACCTACATATTGAATAACACATTTTGTATATGAGTGACTACTACGGACGCTCTCGCCCTAGTGACATTTTATGCGAGAAAAAAGCCTGGGGTGATTTAAATTTTTTTTATGAAGGGGGGGGGGGCTATGCTTTAACCCTTTAGCGGGCGTGCCAATTTTTGGAACACCAGCAGGCGCGTGTGGCACAAGGTGCAACGTCTCTTTCAACCTTGATTATTCCTTTTGTAATCCATATATTTAAGTTGCTAAGCCAACTTTTTGGGCAGTCCGTGAGAAAAAACTGTTGCATCTATTGACTTCCTTTTGGTCTTGAACGAAAGATTGTAATCTGTAGATATGTCAAATTTGGTTTTTGTAACCGCAAATTCCATTAATGAGCGATAATTTAGTACGTTGAAGGACGACTAGATGTGATCGTGTGTCCCAACAAATCGCTCCCCGCACTGTCACACCTTGTGTAATCACCGTATGCCTCTCAAAAACAAATGCCGGATCGGACCAGTGGCCTGGCCGCCTCCACACGCGTATACGCTGGTCATCAGCATTGAGATTGAGTTGGGATTCATCGCTGAAGATCACACGCCTCCAGTCAGTCACACTCCAGCTTGCCCGAGGTCGGCAAAAATAAAATCGAAATTTTAATCATTTGCATATCTCTTACCAGACTACATTCTTGCCAAGTTTCGCGATAGTAGCTCGATTTATTCTGGGTGCATAATTTTTTTTTGTAACAGAGTGTATTTACAAGAATGGAATGATGACTGTAAGAAGATTAGTATTTAAATCTTAGGCTTATTTTTTAATGGTCAGAAATGGAATGGTGACTGTAAGAGGAAAAGCAATTAAAAGTATAGGCTTAAATTTTAATTGTAAAAAAGTAGAATGGTGACTATAAGAAGAGTAGTAATTAAAAGTATAAGGTTAAATTTATGAAATTCAATTTTTTTACCTTACTTTGAGGTAATATATATATATATATATATATATATATATATATATATATATATATATATATATATATATATATATATATATATATATATATATATTAAGCACTGAACTCACCACAAACAGGATACAGGACGAGGTTTCTTGAACTAAAACCTCTTTATTCGCAATAACAATTAGGCATCATAATCACAGTACTCATTACTAGTAGGTAACGGAAAAATTGACGAGTTTGTTAACCCCAGTAGCTATCCCGCGCACTACAGAAATCCTGTCAGAAATCAGCCACGCCATTACTTGTATTACCGCCCCTCTAACCATTCTGTCTTAACTTTCGACTACTTGAAATGGGATCACCAGGTCGCCGGAATGATAACTAACTCCAAAACGCCTTCGATGAGCGTCGAACTGCTGTATTCGAGCTGAAACAAAAACCTATCTTTACTTCTTTAAAGTTTCCGTTCGATTCTCACCTCCGTCCAGCCTCGCCTCGTGTCGTCTCTCGTCTGCCTGTCTTGCGTGTTATCTACTATTGTTCGCTTCCTTAAATATCTATCCATTTCGCTGCTCATTTGCATTCGAGGTTTGTTTCTTTGAATTATTTAACATAAACGACGATTGACTTTAACCGGAGGGGGGTTAATTTGGATAAAATACCTCACAAATTCTAATGGTAAAAAAGGGAATGGTGACCGTATTAACCCATTAACCGCTGGTGTTGCGTTGACGCAACGGTGAAAATAAATGCGTATAAAAATTTAGCTATCAAATGATTTTTATATTAACAGTAGTTTTTGAGTAGGGTTAATAATCGAATTGAAAAATATTTGCCTTCAACTGTTCTTTTAATTTAATAACGAGTTCCAAACTTTGACAATTAGTTAAGCATTTTTGAACGAGAACTTTCTCCTGGTCTTTTTCACAGAAGAAATATAGGGAGACAAACGTGAGCTTTAGGGGTGATCTATTTTTAGCTAAGGTCAAAGTTTATCAGAACATTCCATCAATCGGTTGCTTTTGTTTGGGTGGGGGAGGAAGAAAAATCAGGTGTTGCGTTGGCGCAACGTCAGCGGGATAAGGGTAGTTTCCTTATTCACATGTTGCGTTCGACTCCGTGGCTTATAGAAATGCCTAAAACTAGATACTTTACGTTTAAAGAAGTTCTTCAAAGAATTTTCGACGAAGATTCAGATAATGATGACGAGAATGAAACTGATATTGTTGTTATTCTACCTGAGACAGCAGAGGCTAGTGATGAAGAAGAAGGAAATGATAATATTTTGAATAGTGACAATGATGATTTACCATGCGATACTGCTGTTGAAATTGAAGCGTGAGTAAAAAAGAAGTATTTGCCTCCTAAAAGCAGTACAAGTCTTTCGAAAAAATTAAAAAAAACAAAAACTTAAGATTTGAAATGGATAAAGAAGGGACCATTGGATATGTCTCAGCCGAAAAATGAAGAAAGAGATCAAATCGGAACTATGAAAAGTATAATACAAGATAAAACTAGTGCAGAGATTTTTGATCTTCTCTTTGGCTCAGAGTTTTTTTCCCTTCTCGTCGAATAGGCAAACTCATGTGCCCAACAAAAGAATCACCTCCATTTTTTAGCATCTGAAGCCTACATGAGACGGTTCATTGGAATATTGCTGCCGACGGGATATTATTCTTTACCTCAGGAAGAAATTTACTGATCTCTTGATAAGAACATTCAGCATGCAAAAGCCATTACGTGGAGAACGTGGACATTTTGTTGTCAAGTCCGAAGACAGCAGAATACTGCGTAGTAAACAATGCCATAGCCAGACAATTTTTCCATGCAGAGTTTGTGACGTTACTCTACATCGTGATTGTAGTGAAGCTTTTCATAATGGAAACTGTTTTCTGGATATAATCAGTAATTTTGTAAAGGAAAAATAAGTTAAATCTTTATAATAAATAAATTACCTGTAAAGTGATCATTATCTTTCTAAAGTCTAACAAAGTTAAAAAAAATTCCCAGTGCTCAAATCAAAGAAAACCCTGCAGAAGGTCAGTTGAACTCACTTAATGTCAATACTCTTATTCCGCTGACGTTGCGAGAACGCAACACTCGATATTTCGAAAGTTAAGACCAGTTTTGTTATTTTCCCCATAAATTAATGTTGCATATGGTCAAATGAATAGCCAATATTATTTGTATAAAAAAAATTCACCCCTTATAGTTTTGGCCGTTAATGGTTTAAGTGTAGTCATTACAAGCTTAAATTCTAATGGTAAACTTTTTTACGTGATATAAAATAAAAACAGAGGATAAACGAAGTTGAAACAGTGCATAATTATATTAACTTTCGAATTCTTGTAGTTTGTTATAAGCATACAGTACATTAACTTGAAAATAGTTCTTCCTAGGTTATGGCTTTCTTAAGAAATAAATTAAATGAAGTGAAATGAATTCCGTACCCCAAACATATAAAATGTGCTGTTTATCTTATTTATCTATACTACTCTTGTCTCGTTGGTATTTGACTTATGAAAGAATATTCTGCCTGCCTCTTTAAATTATGTTGACAATAATGGGAGTCCTTTGTCAAGCTATTTAGGGTAAAGCCCTGGTTGCTCAAGGTTTATGTCATAATTTTGCCCGTTTCAGATTAAAAAGTTACCCTAATCTTTGGCATATGATAATATAAAGAAAACTATTCGGTCGTAAAGCTTCAATACTCTCGTTATAAGATGCTTCAAAAGCCCATTAAAAAAGTGGGCCACGGAAATAATTTTCTTGAACATAAAAGAAAAACAGTGCCTGATTATAAGCAGAGCAGGAAATTTTCTTTGATACAATGTAAGAATTCGAGATTTGGTGTGCAATGCATTTGGAAGATCAATACTTTTCTTCTGGCCCCTTTTACTTTTATTTTGAAAGCTGGTATGTTTGGCTTTTGCTTTCCGCTTTTTGTTTCTTCGAATTGAAGTTCACATGTTGAGACTAATTTCAAGATATTGTTTATGGGAATAAAATGCATCTCTGACTTTTCTTATATTAATGAATCCAAGAGCGAAATAAATCATAGTTTTTATAAAGATTTATAAAACAGAAAAAGCAAAAGAAGGGTCTAAAGTCCCTCCCCTTTCCCTCTTCACTTCCCCCCTCCCCCAAAATTGTTTCAATACCTTTTTTTCTATGGATTGGGAAAAGCACTTCCTTGAAATTTTGATCTTTTACGTGAACAGGTTTTTGCGAAAACCGAATTGCCAATTTTCTATTTTATGACAATACTTCAAAAATCTGCTCTCTCACAAAAGCTAAAATAATTTCAAATAATCAAAAATCTGGAAAATTCCACCCTTTTCCGCTTTATGAAAAGACTTCAGCATTAGGGAACGTTTGAAATATCGTACAGCTATTTTTCCTTAAAGTACTTGACATATTTTGAAATATCACGAATTTTGTGAAGGGGCTTTATTTATAATCAAAAGTTCTTATGATCAATCTTCGGAATAACATGTAAAATTTTCCTACTTTTACTTAAATTTCTCTAGGAGCTGCTATTTTAATTAGGTTATTACTTAAAAAGAGCATTTGATTCCTTCTTTAAACGTTCTTGTAAAGTTTTACCGGGATTTCTTGGGATACTTAAAACGATTTCATAATTATGTCGAAGGCATTTACTTAGATATAAAGTGTCTTTGGTAGGAAATAATGTTATTAATTAACTGCATAGTGTTTCGTTATATTACGAAACTTTTAATTTTTTCATTCTGGGAGCATAATGTTGCAACACCGATTCATTGCCTTTTGAAATACGAAGTAAGTTAATATTGTTCACAAGATTGAGAAATTAATTACTCACATTATATAGAATTTTCCACCCAAAATATTCTAGTTAAATAAAAAAAGGAAAAGTTTTCTTTTCCCCGAGGATTTTTGTTGAATCCTTTAGGCCTGATTTGCTGATATTGGAAAGAAAATCATCAGGGATCAATAATATCAGGGACTTGCAATACATTGCTCAGCTTGAGTAGTGTTTAAACGATTCATTTCTAAGTCATTGTCAATTGGCCTCTGGATATTTTCCCGTATTAGCCTACCCTTTAACTGTTTTTAGAGGAGCAGTGAACTTAGATGTACTACAGGCTGTTCGCACATTTTTTAGACGATTTTGGTAAGCGGTAATAAAAAATCATCTGCTGCAAAAGAAATAATTGCAATTGTACTATGTTTTTAAAAGTCAAAATTATCATCTGCAGCTTGAAAGTTTTGTTTTTATTCAAAATAGTGCTTTTAAGAAAGCAGTGGTTCGAAGGCTACATTTATGCTCTTTCCGAAGAGAAATATGCATACTCCGTTATCCAAAAACGATGTGAGAGTCATGGTTTTGTCATATCTAAAGCGTCGATAGGTAATATCGTCAACAAGAAAGGAAAAAAAACGTCAAATTGGAGCCTCAAGTAGGACAAAAATTCCAAACAAGTATCCAAGGAAAAAACGGACATCTTCGACTATTGCAAAGGTACGTTGTTTAATGTTAAAAGAAAATCCCCCTAGTCAAAGGACAGTTGCAAAATCATTAAAATGCTCGGTGTCCACTGTAAACAAATGATAACGTTGATTTAAATCTTAAGAAAGCGAAAAAAACGCAATGTGCATAGTCTTCTTCCAAATCATATCGCTGAACGCAGGACACGCTGCAGAATTCTATATGAGAAACACTTATCCAAAGAAAAATGGAAAACAATTGTCACAATAGATGAATCATGGGTGTATTTAAATGATTGCAACAAAGAAAGAGCCATTTATTATCATAAAAGGGGAGAAAAAAATTTAAGTACATGGTTCAAAGAATCGAAAGAAAGTTTTTCTAAGGGATTCGTGATTATTGCTGGTTTTTATTATAATGGCGAGTTAAAAATAAAGAGAGTGGAAAAAAATGTCAAGATTAACTCCAAATACTATCAGGAACATATTTTATCGCCAATTTTTCTGAATGAAATACCATCGCTTTACCCACAGTGCCATCAATCTGTGAGACTCCATCAGGACAAAGGTAGCAGTCACACATCAAAATCCACTGTAAATTTCCTAAACGAAATGGAACAAAAAACTGGTATCAAGGCCATACCCTTCACTGATATCCCTACTAAATCTTCCTATGTATCACCTATGGATTTTTGTGCTTTCGGACTTTTAAAACCTGCATTATCCAAACGTCGTCCCAAAACCCTTACAGGACTCTGGAAAGCTGTTCAGGAGGAATGGGATAGAATACCTCTTCTGACACTTCAAAAGGCATTATTATCCTGGAAATTGCGGTGTCGAAAGATAGTTCAGAATAAGGGATGTCAAATAGAACATTTAAAACACAAGAATTTTATGTAATTTAGTTTTGTGAATACAATATACATCGTCTAAAAAATGTGTGAACAGCCTCTGTATCCTCTAGTTTACAGTAATTTTACATTACGGGAGAGTACAACAACCCTGATAAAAGTCTAAAGTATTTCCCAGAGTAAATCTATCTGTCGTTAAAGTTTAGAAAAGGAAGAAAAAGTCTTCTAAATTGGTGTAAACACCGAAACACTTGGGCAATTTCTTTTTTCTAAGATCGATTATTCTTGAACATTTAGAATCGTTGGATTGCGTTATATCTTCTGCTGTTGAATTTCACGAAGCTAAGAGTCGAATATTTTGTGATCAGTGGTGACACAGAATCATCATTCAAGGAAACTTATCCCTAACACATGAGTTGTTACACTACATGTACATAAACAAATATGTAACATCAAGACATAGATATTTTATGAAGTCTCAATGCAGATAGTCAAGAATAAATATCAACCACGAGTTAGAAAACTTGACGTATATTAACTTTACGGTAGTAACACAAAGATATTCAAGGGAGCGATGTATTATATATTTTCTAAACAGAGGAATTCTGGCTACAAGCTTTGGGACATCTATCTTATATTTTTTTCTGAAGCTAATAAATTGATTTAACTGGTGCTTCCAGGTAATTAAACACCAAAACTTAGCTATTTCAATGGTTGTGGTCGATGTTTGTGGGGTAGTTTACAAGGATCCAGTTTATCAAGACTTATATGTCTGTAGGATACCAAGGGAAACTGTTTTGTATTTGCTTTGTGTTAAGCTCAGTCCTGTTCTTAGGCGTCCATGTTTACAGAGGACTCCTGAACATCTAAACTAGACTTCGAATAAGACGGACATTGTGGATTCAGTCGGACTTAGTAGATTTTTGATGCAACACAATACCTAGAGAACGGAGAACTAATTACCGTCACTTACCTCCAGTGAAACAGTAATTTGGGGGAGGTAGGGGGTTGTAATTATGGGGGACCGCAGTCTTGAACGTCCCACAGAGTTTCACATCTTTGGCAAGTGTAATGTTACTAGTGAATGTACAGTGATGGCATGCTGAAACCTGAAGTTTGGCTCTTTCAAAGTGCCATGGGTCACGTTCATGTATGATAACGTGCTTCCTCAACGATGTCAGCTGGTCAGTGATTTTTTTCATTCTAAAGGGATCCAGCGAATGCATTTGCTATTAATGTCTCCGGATATGAATCATACTGAACATGTGTGGGATACACTAGGAAACAGAACTGCATCTTGCAAACTTCTACCACGAAACCCTCCGGTGTTGAAAACACTTCTCCTGGAGATTAGACATGTCCCTCCATCACATCCCAGAAAGCCTAAAAAATCGAGTCTTCCTTGGGGTCAAGATGTGTACATACCCATTCATATTCCAGTTGTATCGGGGTTTTTCCAAATTTTATTGTTGTACAAGAAACTCAAGATTTCAAATATTTTTTTAAAAAATACCTAATTCTGGTATTAAGTTTTTCTTCTTTATTTTGTTATTCTACTTTAATGATAGTGTTATATTCAAGCACCTCAAAGTTCATTTCATTCCAACTTTTGTTCATAAAATATTCACACACGTGTTCTAGTTCATGCTTACCGTTTAGACACTAATGTGTATATGCATAACAAATGGCTAACCTGAAATCTTTTTAAACTAAGATAAATATTATTTTCTTTGTAAGGATAAAGTTTAATAACTCATCTTTTCCTTCTATATATATAGCTAAATTATGTAGATCTCCAAAATCACCCAATATTTCAGAAATTCTTCTATGTTATGAAGAATTTTATAGAAATAAAAGATATGATAAAAAATAAATTACATTTAAATAAGTGTAATAATCATGCTTACAGAGAGCATCTTAAGTGCCTTAAACTTTATGAGTTAGAGAATGTATGGCTATAACATTAAAAATGGCCTATGAGATAAATTTCAAATGAATGCAAAATTTTCCATCAGAAATCAATTATACAAATACTTATATTTGCTTCAAAAGGAGCTTGCCTAAAGTTTTAAGAGATACTATGTAAAGATTTGAATTGGCGTATAGCTTTATAGGAAAATATTAAGCGTATTATGAATAGATAAATGTTACCAAGAGAATGATGATGAAGGATGCCTCTGAAGCTAATCGATCACCGTTTAGAAACTATCTTTTTGAAAAGTTTGTTACAAGAAAGCTTAAGGTTAAAATAAGCATTTGCCTTTAGCGTTAATATGAATATACAAAAAAAGGCATTAAAATTTATTCATGCTTTCCAGCAGAGTTTTGACGCATAAAACGTCGAATCATTTAGTGTTAAATAGATAGACTTAACAGGAAAAAATACATTTTAATTATATTATACTAACAATTGAATTTAATAGATGGTTAAAATATAATTTTATAAACATTATATAACCATCAAAAATTTCTTCCTGAATAGGTCTTGCATATAACTTAGATTTCTAACTATAGTTTCATTTAACATTTGTTGTCCAATTAAAATAAACTGCATAGTTTTTCTTATTTAATATTTTATTAAAGTTTCATATTAACCAAAAGATTATAAAAATGAACCCTAACTGGCATTAGACACTGCCGTGATTGACTCCAATCGTTTGGTTTCATCTGGAAACGTTAGACGTGAGTTTCTCTAAAAAGATATTCTTTTATTCAGTTAAACACGCAGCAAAACACTCTATCTTTAAAAACTTGAATTCTGATGTGGTCATACTTTTTCAAAAAAGAGCAATACATGACGCAAAAATGTAGGTATGAGAACATTTCGCTCATCTTTATAGAATATATATGACGTGAGAAGACTCCAAAGTATTTTGAGCGGACATAAAGGGACTTGTTGAAATCCTTCACGTGTTATGAAATGAATCATAATGTTTTCATAACACTATTTAGATGATTGTGGATGTATACAGGATTGCAATCGACCTGATGTATTCAGGTATATTATTGATGCAATCAAATGTATTCAGGATGCCTGTAAATGTAATCATTATCAATATGGCTCATAATCAGTTAAGATTTCTATTAACGAAGGGTGGTATATGGAAATCAATTTTTTATCTATATATTTGAGTTGCTAAGCCGAGTTTTTGGGCAATCCGTGAGAGAAAACTACTGCATCCATTGACTTCATTTTTGTCCTAAACGAAAGATTGTAATCTGTAGATTTGTCAAATTTGGTTTTTGTAACCGCAATTTCTATTCATTAGCGATAATTTACAATAAAAAATTGATTTCTGTGCACGCTCAGTGGCATGTTTAAATCTGACTTTAGAAACTCACTGTTTCTACGCATGCTCAGTGACATGTTTTAATCATAAACACGTTCATTCTGAGGAGTCTCTCTAAATTTCTCTCTGACAGTTTTATTTTTATGATTATTATGTTTGTGAAATATAAGATTAAACCTGATTTACATTGTTTATTTCACGCTGTTTAATTAGCAATAATTTACAATTAAAAAAAATTGCTTTCTGCGTATGCTCAGTGACTTTTTAAATCTGGCTTTAGATTCTCACAAAGCACGAGGCTGCTTAAACACATTAATTTGCTTCTGTGCATTATTATGATTTTCAACATTTGGCAATGATGTGTTGAATATAATTTGTGTATTAGTATATTTATTTGCTATCTAGCTGTCATGTTTTGACGGGTATCAACTAGTAAACATGTAAAACAACAAATAACATTACTGACAATGAAAGCCATTTTTATCACCCTAATAATAGAAATTTATCACCTGAAAGATTCTGATGCTTAGTTTATAAGCTGTTAGCACATATTTCAATGCTGTTTCGGATCCAATTTTCGCCTTTTTTACAGCAGTTTGGCGGTTCAAATAAAACGATTTTAATGAACATTTTTCTACTTAAGTTAGAAAAGGACTTTTTTCGTAGAATTTTACCTTCAGTTTTTCTTTGATGCAGCAAAAGAATTCTTCTACAATTGATTCCTTCTCATTTATCTTTACAACAGGCAAATTACTATCATATATATAATGTTTCTAAGACAGTAAGAAAGTACAAAATATACCTTAAATTGGAGCCATAAAATTCGATATGCAAATTTATTTATATATCTACTTAAAAATAGATTAGATCATGTTAGAGTTTCATATTAATGGTACCGCCATTAACTTGTATTAATCCGTAAATTTAGTGACCAGAGCTTGTGAAGGATGTCAGCGAAAACAACTCTTCCCCAGACCGTCCCTTTGTTTAGCTGGTAGAACGCATGCCTTTGGAAACCTGTAATCAAAGTCCTTTTCTAAAATTTGTAGTTACAGTAACATCCGATTATTGAAGCGAGCAGTAATGGGCCATTGGGAATTATATATTACAAATATTTATCAGAAAGGGAAATTCAGCACCACTAAGTGATTAATTGAAAAATAATAATTAAAATGTACAGGTCACCATCCTGTACCACGGGCCTCAAAGATAAGTAGTAAAATACACTGGTGTAAGAAATTAAGAGAATTTGCAGACTTGGTCGATTATCTCTAGAACTACTGTACCGATTTTAATGAAATTTGATATGTACATACATTGATACAATGCAAAACAAATAACCATTCAATAATTCTAATACACACGCATGATCGTTCGTAACAGTCGTTGGAGTCGGAAGGTATGAAACAGCGGTTGCAGAATAAACAAAAAAATGGGTTAATTCTTGGTGTTATTTTGCAGCAATCGGTTAATTTCAAATTGTAACAGTAAAAATGAGTAACCACCAACGTTTAGAGGATGGAATGAGGTGGCGAATTGTGGGGAGGCTAGAAGCAGGCCAATCTCAAGTCCAAATTTGTAGAGAGTTCAATTTAACGCCCAGCGTCGTGTGTAACTTATGGAAACAGCTCCAGGATACTGGATCCATCGAGAGAAAGCCTGGGCAAGGTCGTCCAAGAGCCACGACGGCCAGAGAAGATCGCCATTTGTCGATTATAGCGAGGCGTAACAGGAGTGCTACAGCTTCTCAGCTCTCTCGTGACTTGTATGCAGCCACAGGAACCCGTGAATCAAGGGTAACTGTTTCTAAAAGACTTCATGAGAGAGAGTTGTTTGGAAGAAGACCTGCTGTTCGCGTCCCGCTCACTTCTACGAACAGGAGAATCCGTTTATCATGGTGCAGAGAGCATAGAGATTGGAGTATGGATCAATGGGCGACCGTTCTCTTCACTGATGAGTCCCGGTTCAGCCTAAACACCGATTCTCGCCGTGCGTTCATATGGAGAGAACCAGGGACCCGCTACCTACCCTCCAATGTCCGCGAAATCGACCATTATGGCGGAGGAGGTTTAATGGTCTGGGCAGGCATCATGTTGGATGGCCGCACACCTCTCCATGTCTTTGAAAGAGGCACTGTGACTGGTGTGAGGTATAGGGATGAGGTCTTGGAGCCCTATGTTCGCCTTTTCAGGGGTGCAGTTGGCCCTGAGTTCATTTTAATGGACGATAACGCGAGGCCACATAAAGCTCTTCTGCTAGACGAATTTCTAGAGAATGAGGATATTCGCCGGATGGATTGGCCAGCCAGATCTCCAGACCTTAACCCTATAGAGCATGTCTGGGACGCTCTGGGGAGGGCAATTGCAATTCGCAACCCCCCTACGAGAACCATCCAGGGAATGAAAACAGCGTTGCTGAACGAGTGGGACCAATTGCCACAGGAAATGATAAACTGCCTTATTCCAAGTATGAAATCACGCTGCGAGACCTGCATATCTGTAAGAGGGGACCATACCCCCTATTAACCCATCTATTAACCCATTTTTTGTTTATTCTGCAACCGCTGTTTCATACCTTCCGACTCCAACGAGTGTTACGCACGATCATGCGTGTGTATTACAATTATTGAATGGTTATTTGTTGTGTATTGTATCAATGTATGTACATATCAAATTTCATTAAAATCGTTACAGTAGTTCTAGAGATAATCGACCAAGTCTGCAAATTCTCTTAATTTCTTACACCAGTGTATAAGAGGGAAGTCATTGAAAATAACACTTTCTCACATTATTGGGATTAATTATTTGGTTGGTTATAGAGTTTAAAGCGTAGTTCTGTCAAGCATTAGAACAAATTTGCGAAGAGAGAATACTACACAAGTTTTTTCCGGGTTGAATAAAATAACATACTCAAGAACAGAACTTCAAAAGCCTTTTTTTATCAATCAAATTTCAGACCTATTTTCGTAGACCGATTGAATTCTATTTATTTAAAACATACAATAATAGGGCAGGTAGAAGATATGCAGTCAGGAAATAGAAGCATAATGCATGTTTATGAGAAATTGTTTACAGGTAGTTAAATACAGGTAGTTTACTTGCTAATTTTGCATAAAATTTATCATTGAATACCGCATGTATCCTATTTGCTTACAAGAGTTATTTATATTATTGTCATTTCAAATGTATTAAGTAAATTAGACAAGATAATTTATAGGCTTAAGAATATATTTTTATTTTGTGTCATTAAGTTAACTTGACCCTTTAAAACTTTTTATCTCATATCGATCCAAAAATATTACTGTAGATACCTTTAATTTATATTTCCGTGGTTAAAATGATTAAAATGCAGATCAGTTTATCGGTAATACTTCGCAGCTGCCTGCTGTTATATCGATTGCAAATAAGCGAAAATCGATAAAAACCAGCAAAATAATTGTCTGTGCTTTCATGTTCACCAAAAAATTAATACTATCTCGTTTAACGCATAGTTGAGATTATATTATTGGATATAGTTACCAGTTTTATCTCTCTCAGAGATATTATTTAAAAGCCGATTTTACCCATGACACGATATATATTTTCTGGGAGAATATATAACTCAGTTTTATTTCTCTTCACAGATTTACTTCCCTAAAAAATACGAAAAGCTTTTAGAATTATCAATTTAAAATAATGTTAATATATCAAATTAATAGTAAAACACATATTGATTCCTTTATTATTTAACATTAGGCATGCTAAGCAAAAACTGTATTTTTAGCAATGGGAAAAGGAATATGAGTAAAACGAAGCATGAATGAAAAGGAACAAATTTAAATTTTCTACCTCCTCCTGGAAAGCAAAAATATATAGTACAACAGGTGTAGGTCGGGAGGTACGTGGTACTAGAGAGACACGTACCAGACGGTCGTTACAGCGAAGGCCAATCGTTGGAAAGAACTAAAATGTCCTATTTGGAAAACATATCTGAACACCGGCGATAAAAAGCACTAAGTCACACTTATTGAATTTTACAGGATAGCTAGATGGTATCTACTTCTTGCTCTTCATCTCGATAAAATGATGGGGCATGGTGCCGTTTCCCTCCGGCTAAATCACTTTTCATAAGTGTACGAGTTAGAGCTTTGCACAGCTGAAAAGAGCTGAAAAAATACGCAAGAATAATGTCAAACAGTCTGCTAGTAAAAAATGGACTCGGTGTCTTTTATATCCGGCGGACAGACATATAAATTGCTTATCTTTGAATCAATAGGCAAGCAAATATGAACAGGACAACAACCATTGTCACTGGGAACAAAAAAGTATAGAAGAAAGATATGAGAGAAAGCATAAAAATCAGTAGTCCTCAAATTGACAAGGTATCATAACCAGGTATTATTTCATCTGCAGATTAAGAACAGACAGAGACCCTGTCCTTTTAAATGGTTGCTTAAGGGCTATTTGATAGTAGGTTTGCTGGGAGAGTTACAGTCTTGCTACTCAAGGGCTAATTAGTCCGGAACCAACAATTTAAAGTTGATTCCGAACGGCTGCAAAAATTGATGCGAACAGAAACACTCGAAGCCCGAGACCTTGATACCTATTGCAAGTGCCCCATCTATTCAACCATCGCCCGGCAAATAGCATTTTCCGGGCGATAGATTGAAATGGAGAGAAAATGCCACTTAAAAGAGCAAAAAAAATACTTTCCAATTTTTTTCCAGAAAAAGGTATTTTGTCCTGATGATATTAAAAGTATTGTTTCTGTATAAGATATCCCCTGTACTAACCGTTTTTCAGTATTAATTCTTCCACGTGCTTAAAACAACAGAAATAAAATGAAAGTTACTTGCTTTAATTATTCTAGCCATATGACACATTTTATTTGATATAAATATATGTTCAACAAAAACATCAAAATAGGAAATTTTCTCATTTACATATTTCATACTGCTTGATATCGTACGATGGTATTCATTGGAAAAATTTTAAGCTTTCTTCGTTAAGATAAATATTTTAAGACTTCTTTTTAAGTTACAACAAAGAGCTGCTTATAAAGTGTATCTGGGGAAAGTGAATACTTAAAAAAGGTTTCTTTGAATGGGAGGCGAAATAATGTGCTAAAGATTATAATGCTGTTAAAAACGTATAGTTTTACCCTATACAAACAAAGTCTTCCTACATTGCATTTAAAGTATTCAAATATGAATATGTTTGTTGTATTAAACCAGTGGTGCGAAAACTGTGGGTCGCGAAAAACATTGGAGTAGTCGCGGAGA
This sequence comes from Dolomedes plantarius, assembly GCA_907164885.2. Taxonomy (NCBI): domain Eukaryota; kingdom Metazoa; phylum Arthropoda; class Arachnida; order Araneae; family Dolomedidae; genus Dolomedes; species Dolomedes plantarius. The sequence goes on along the minus strand of OU015494.1, from coordinate 108,397,163 downwards.
GTTTGAAGCAAATTCCTATCACAGACCTTTTTAACTAAAAATAGGCATTCAATCTTCTATAATTAGATATTTTTGATATTTTTATTTATATTTCTTTTATGTTAAAAATATATAATATGATACTGTTTTATACGCTCTCAAACAATCTTGCAAGGCTATACTTATATTGATTCCATTCGCTTCTACCTATCTGTGTGAAACTGGGTTTTCAAATTTAGTTGCTATAAAAACCATACAACGATTTAGTCATACCACGGAAGATGATATGAGGGTAGCACCATCAAATATTTCCACAAATATTGAACAAATATTATTCGAGGTTTAGGATTATCCGTCTAGTTCATTTTCTTTTCTATTTTAGCTTTATATAAATACTAGCTGAAAACCCGCACTTCGCTACGGAGTACATTCAAAGTAAAAACATCGGTTAATGTATGCAATTAATGCCAATATATATATAATAAATACGACGATCAATGTATATAATTGATGTAAAATATATATATATTTATAAAAAATCGTAAGGGATATTTTTATAGACAAAATAATGTAGAAGAAGATATTCAAATTAAATCTAATATAAAGAATACTAAAGATTATAGTACAGTTAATATAGTACAGTTTCTAGAACATTTCTTTTACTGTATTTTAATATTTTTTTTGGATAATGTCCAATCGTCTGCCGCATTAGCAAGAAAAAAAATTATTTTTGTCTATTTAGTTTTTATGCACGTGACGATAAATTTATTTAAAGTACCAGAAAAAGAAGTCACGTGATCAGCATTTAATAAATTAAATTCTAAAAATTAATCTTTAAAAATTCACCAAAAATCAGGAAATGTAGGTAAAGATTCGAAAAAGATTTCATTTTAAAGGAATTTTTATGATCTTTCTCGTGATATAAATTTTATAACCCTCAAATTATTATTTTAAATGCAAACTTAAAAAAAGTAAAAAAAACAGCTTAAAAATTTAATTTAAACAAATCTAAGAAGAACTTTTCAAAAATCTCTCTTAGTGCACCCCTACACTATAAGAAGAATCGCCATGCAAAATTTCAGCCCTTTAGGTCCAGCGGTTTGGTCTGTGCGTTGTATGTCAGTCAGTCAGTGAATGAATGAATGAATGAATGAATGAGTCAGTTACGGAAATGTTTTATATATATAGATATGAAGCTTATGATTTTTGATGTTTTTATATCTATGGTGCCCAGTATAAAGGGCTTAAGTCAAAAACAGTGATAAAATATACCAAGTTATTGGCATTTTCACCAGTCGTAGAACAATAATTTAACTTGAGTCTTTTTTACAATGAAATGTACTTTTGTATACAAAACTAGTAGACTTAAGCCTTTTATGCAAGTCAAAAGATTTTTTTAATCATTACTAACAAATATCTAAAAATCACTTTTTTTTAATAAGTCCTTTATACCGGGCACCATAGAAAAAAAGCTGATAATTTTGGAAACAGGCTCCTTTTTAGTTTTAATTTTTGATAATATTTTTACCTAAATAAAATACTAACATATTAATATTTCCTTATAAAGCCTTGGTCACATAAGAGTTGGCCAAAACAAGTGTATAAGGTAAGCAAGACCTTTTTTTTTTGTTATTGGGCAAAATGAAAATATATCCACAATCTCCAGTTCAGTGATCTACAGTTCAGTGATTTTTTAAAAATATTTAGTCAAAATATGCATTTTCCCCCGTTTTTTGTGAACATTTCCCTAACATTTAATAAAACTTAGCTGCTATCAAAAACTGTTCATTAGGGGTCGAGCGATTTTTTATTTAAATTTTTTTAAAGTGGGTCGGGATCGTAAAAAGTTTTTGCACCACTGCATTAGACGATTAGCATATTATTATTCGTAATCTTTATACTTGTCGCCCACTCCTTTCAACAACGTCATATCTAAAAAAACGGGACTTTTCAGGAGAGTGATTTTAAAATTTAAAAGTAGAATAAAATCTATTAAATATAAATATTAATTCTGCTCTCTAGCGGCTAAATATTGAGCGGTGAGATATGACGATCTTGCAGGGATATACTACTCTTTCAGGGCATTTTGAAAACAGGTATAACTAAAATTCGTAGATTTTTGAGATATGACGTTGTTGGAAAGAGTGAGCGATATATGTAAATAGATTTGTTTGCCATTGGTAGCTTTTATTTATAAATCAAGGAGGCATATCACAAAATGTCTAATTTATAATCATCTTTACTACATGAAAACATTGTTTATACACTCATTTTTTTTTCTCTTAAACTGGAAACCATGATATTGTTCAGTTATGTTACCTAAGCAATACAGGGTGAATCTGAACAAGTGGGCAAAACTTTACAGGGTGATAGAACGCAGATATACGAGCAATATTCGTCATAGAATGTATGGTCGGAACGCAAACGATGAGAAGTTAAAAGGTAGTTTTCCACTGTCACATTTAAATAATTAACACAAGAATGAGAGGAGATACTGAAGAAAACATTTTATTAACAGGAATGTAATGGATTTACATGGTCAAAGAAATTACTCAAAAGAGCATCCGCCAGCTGTAATGCAGGTTTCACACCTGCGGGATAGGGACTGACGCACTTTTGCGAAGACACCAGACATTTCCTAATATCGCCGGCAACAACGGCGATCCTGGCGACTAGTTCCATATTGGTTTCAATGGGGCACTCTTAGATTAGGCTTTTCATATGTCCCCACAGGAAAAAGTCCAAACACGAGAGATCCGGCGATCTTGGTGGCCAAGCTATGGGACCACCTCGACCAATCCATCGCCCTGGGAATGTTGCATCTAAATTGTTCCGCACATCCAAGCTGAAGTATGCAGGCGCACCGTCGTGCTGGAACCCCATTCTCGACCTGATGGGGATTGGAATCGGACGCAGCAGCTCCGGCCGGCAACACCTCTCGTAGGAATGTGTGATACGATTCGCCGTCCATACGGTGTGGCAGGAGGTATGGGACAACCAAATGGTCATGGAGGATCCCTGCCCAAACATTTACGGAAAACCGCCACTGGAACGAATGAGGACGTGTGGCATGCGGGTACCATTTACAGCGCCACCTAGCGTCTCGCTGTTTGCGTTATACTTTCTATGACGCGCCCATACTTTCTATGACGAATATTGCTCATGTAGATGCGTTATATCACCCCGTAAGGTTTTGCCCACTTGTTCAGATTCACCCTGTATAAGAATGTCCTATATTAAGAATTATTCCTAACTTTTACATCCTGGACACCGTGTGAAGCATATGAATAAGTCATCTCCATTCCTAATTTTCATCCCTTTTAGTTGTTTAGGGAATTTTAATTCTTTGGAGGAATAATCTGCTTCTGATCATTTTATGTGTTTGACTCCTTTTCAACTATTTTGATACCAAGACAAACAATTTTCACTGATACGAAAGAAATGAGTTGTTTAAATCTGTTGTTAACCATGGTGCTATGCTTTATAAATGGAGGTAAAGAGCTATAATTTTTCTTTTTTATTTGAAAATCGTTTTCAAATGAAAAAACTGAAAAGCAATAATATATGAGGAGTTTCGTGATTTTTATAAGGGAAACTATGACAAAGGAAATTTTATTCTCATTTTGAGACTATTCTCATATGTTTCTGTGCAAGAAGCAAATTTCCTAAAAGTATCTTTTACTGATATTAATGGAAAAAACTTTACTTCCTACTGTGGGTCATCGTATAGCCTAAGGTCCATACATAAAGTTTATAATGATCCCTCGAGTAATTACACTCATATTTTTAAACCCTTTTTTTAAACGTTATCCCTTTATTTTTTCAAAAATAATTTTATACATTTATTTATTAATTTCATCGAGTTTTAAAATGGTTTTAATATTTCCATCTTAAAATCTCTCTATATAAAAGAAACAAAAAGAATCTATTTTATATTTTCATGAAGGTCTTTTTTTTGTGAACAAGATTTTGCCTTTTTTCGATGAACCATATTGAATATTTTGCACAATATATACAATTTGCTAGGTTAAGAGTAATAAAATTTAATCATTCGTAGAAGCTTTTAATCTTATGCATAAGATTTACAAAATTTATTTTTAGAAACTTCTATTCAGTGTACCGAGAATGACATAATAGAAAAGCTTCTGAATGTTATCATCGAAACGTATTACTTTGTAGAACCAACCAACCATACAAATAATATTTACTTTAAAGTAACTGATGACTACATAAATAGACATATTTAAAGTACGGAAAAAAAATCCTCTTAGTTTAAATCTTCCGAGGTTCTTTAATGATAAAAATGATAAAAGGTCTTTTCAAACGCTTTCAGACTCAGATAATATCTGAAAAGCGAATAAAGAGAGGAAGGTAATGTACGCGAAAGAAAAGAATGTTATCAAAGGGTACGGTACAAAATTTTATAATTTTGGAAGAAAATGTTAGAATAAACCGTTTCGTTGAACAATAGTCTTCTTTTCTGTGATCTGGGAGACAGAAAATAGCCCAGAATGAAATCAAAATCCCTTGAAACGTGTAAGGAATCATGTGGATCTAAATTTCACCTATTTGTTTATGTCTGCTTATAAGATAAAAATTTCGAATCCAGTATATCGATGGCATACAATTCTTTCAAACTAATAAAAAGGCAGAATTTTATTATTTGAATATTTTCTCCATTTCATGGATCCCGGACAAAAATATATTTCATGGATTTATAATTGATTCTAGGTGAAATCAGGTACTATTGTAACCCATTATGCCACGTGTTTGTAATTTTAGTGATTTAAAATACATCATTTGCAACCTGTATTTTATAGGTTAGAGTAACTCTTATTTGGAACGAAAAATTCATATTAAAACGTATAATTTCGACTAGCATTAATATTTTATTTTTTAAAGATATAACATTTGGTTACACTAAAATATTGAAGATAGACCGTAAACAATGAAAACATACAGCAGCAAATACCAAAAGTTATCTAATGCTAGTAAACAGGTGCTATATTTCTGATCTTGCGGTTTTAATACGTTTACAATAGAATGTAAATGTCAATAAATGCATTACCTGAAGGTCAATCTTTATAACTGAAAAAATAAGATACTATTTTCTACCCATTTTTAATATGAATGACACGTGATATATTAATTGAGATTTATAAGAAATCTAAACAATTATAGACACACACTATAAGTGATTTATTGGCTATGAGTTTGAAATTTAAAAATCAGGATATTTTTCCTGAATTGTGATTAATGGATATTACTTATTCAGAGATGGTAATGTTTTGTGATGACTATAGTTTATATTTTAAATCTGACAGGACTTTTGATAGGACTAAGTAACTTTTAGGCTTTTCATATTAATTCCTAACGATTATAGTGAGTCTTTTATAGACTTTACTACAAAATACATTAAATTTGAATCCAAAAACTCCAATTAATTTTTTTCTCTTGTTAATCGAAAACTCTCAAAATTCGATTTATTTTTGTTAACAGTTTTTTTTTAAATAACTTTTACATTTCAAAACTCAGACATATCGATAAAAATAATCATTGTAAATAATATTCGTTGAGGAAAACTTTCTACGTGTATATTTTATTTAGTTACGAATAGATTGCATGATAGTAACTTTCAACTTAATTTATAAGTCCCAAAAATATTTCCTATAGTAGCTGAAAATGAATTCCCATGGCAATCTTATGGGTGTATGTGAGTTTCATGAAAATTTCGAGAAGAATGATTAATGTTGATATTTTAGTGAAACAGGGAAAATGTAATTCGTGTATCTCCTAATACGCATTTTACTTACTACTTAAATTTAATCTTCATTGGCAATGTTTGTGCTTGTTTGACTTTTAAGCCCTGATATTTAACCATACGGGTAAAGAATTTTTTTTTTTCAAATGCGGAGGCACTTTTCATTAGACATTTCCCTGTATGTAAATTACCAGGGTCACAACGCCTCGAATACACCTGACCACCAAGTGGTCAACATCACATGCGGACGGATGCCTTAAGCCACACTGCGAGACTGCCGGCCATGTATTTAAGGGGCATCGTATAGGCGGCCAGCACTACCCCCTACAAGCCAGTCCCGTAATTTAGAACCGAGTCAAGTGACGAGACCGGTACACTTGACCTCCAGAGGTAAATTGGGTAAATAAAGTATTTTTTCAATAATTATCACTGTGCTTATCCCCCCCCCCCCGAAAAAAAAGCTTAAAACTTTTTCAAAAGTTTTCTGAAAAAGATGAACCTGTAAACTGCATTTGAAGATCGCTTTTAAAAACGTTTACTTCCAATTATTTTCTTTTCACAAATTATCATCCGTTTTCTATAACGACAAGCATTATTAATCCCAGAATATCTTCTAATGTACTGCAGAAAATCTAATTTTTATTTCTATTTATAAGGTTGAACTCTCTTTCAATCTGCAGATTAATTTACAAGCTGAAAAATCTGCATATTAATGCACAAGCTATTTATCTCTCTCTACTTCGTAAAAATGTACATAGAATTAGCTTTTTCTTTATTAACTTTCGTTATGATTAAATGATTTCTTGCTAAACAATTGAGTCTAAGAGTTACGATTTGAAAAGAATCTCAAACGTTACATAGCTCTGTTGCGTAATTTTATTCTCGCATCCCTCCTCAGAAGATGGGGATGTTCGGTTTGTGGTGGTAGTGTGTGTATGTGTGCTTGGGGGGGGGGAAGGACAGCGTCTTTTGTCTTGAAAAGATTATTATTTTATCTCGGTTAATTCTTTCATCAGGTTAAACATTACTGCTTCACGTGCGAGATGTCACTTCCCACTACATTTTGTTTAATTGTACGGCCATAGAATCTTACGCTAATAATTGTCGAAAGGAAAAGTAGTAGAACAAGTTGTTTTTCCACAATTTTTCAGTGTGTAAAATAAATGCCATTAATTTTTCATTTCATTCCGTTTGAAAAAAACTTACCTCAAAAACTTACCTCAATTGTTTTTCGATTTGTAGAGAACATGCTTTGTATCTAATGCGCTGTTTTTTAAAATCTTTTCTACCCCTCTCAATCATGAATTATATATAAATAAATAAATAAATAAATAAATATATATATATGCATACATATATATATATATATATATATATATATATATATATATGTGTTTCTGTGTGTATGTAAATATAAATACAATGAAACTTCTTTAACCACCCATCTCTTTCAACGGCTACTCCTCTACACAGCCACATTATGTTCAGAACCCATTAAAGATTCCCTACAGCCAATGTTACGGAAGAAACCCCTCTTCTCCGGCCACTCCCAAGAACAGCGAATTATAGAGAGGTATTATTTATACCATAGAGAAGTATATATATATATATATATATATATATACATATATATATATATATATATATATATATATATATATATATATATATATATATATATATATGTGTGTGTGTGTGTGTGTGTGTGTGTGTGTATGTATGCGGTGAAATAATAACAAAGATAAGCCTTCCATTGAACAAAAGCGAAATTTAAGAATTTGTTGGAATAATAACATTGCCCTCATTTTGATCAAGATGAATATATCTAGAGTCGAGTACGTATTTCTTGTCTACCAAACTTTATTAGGTTTTCTATACAGATTTATAAGCTCTTTTGCTGAATTTCATTGTTTTTACTGTCATATATCTTTGTGTTTTTGGATTATTTTATGCGTTTTATTCCGGTTTTGCTAGACTCAAACTGTGCCACGCTCTGTTTGAATTTTTTAGAACCATAGACGTTCTTTTTCATTTTGGTACTAACTTTTTTATTATTTTTATATCTCCTGCATCGAACTATCATCCAATTTGTTTTGTTTCCTTCTTCCAATTGTTGGAGATTATATTTAATGTTTTCCTCTATCCATTGTTGGGTATAGAATAAACTTTTAAAGTACGCTATCCCGTAATTGTTTATAAACTCTTGTGGATATATATATATATATATATATATAATTAAAATGGTAAAATAGATATATTTGTAACTGTTAAAGACTTTAATTTTCTTGTTACAATGTCAAGAAGGAATATTGCTAAATCATGTATTAAAATCTCCACTAACTGGTTTATGCAATTTCTCGGATATATAACGATCACTTTTGGGAAATATTAGAATAAAGTTACTTGCTTTTAGATATTCAGGTAAAATGTTCTAGTAAAATTTTAAGCAAACCAAATCTTTTTGGGTTTTCTGAAATTAACTTTAAAATGACGAAAGGACGCAATTTTCAATCATCAGACAACATAAATATATCCGTAAGAAAATATTTCACAGTTATACATTATTTACAGTCATTTTCACTGAATGTAGGGGGAAAATGGCATAATTCTGTGTAAAATGGGTGTGCAATAATGCAAGAATCAAATCCGATATAAATGGACCTAAAATTCTTACATACAGAAATTAATTTAAAAATAACATAATAAATGCTAAAATTTCAAACCTTTTTTGTTTTGATACAGATTGCTATGTCATACAGGAATAAAAAAGTTTAATAATGGATTCAGCTCAGCAATTTAATTATTTTAATTCTGAAATTTTCTATCACTCTCCTGCAGGGCCCGACTTTGACACAATGGGGCTCTGGGCAAAGCAGACTTTGGGGGCCCCCTTCAAGGACAGATCCAGAGGGGGACATGTCCCCCCTCAGGACCAGATTTCCACATGAACATGTGGGACACTCACCCAGGCCTCCCTTAAATCGGGACCAGAAATTCAAAAAAAATTTCGACCGACAAGTCAAAAATTTGAAGAAAATAATGAATATTAATAAGAAGTGTTAATTAATTTACTTTTTAATGTTAATAAATAAATTCATGAAATTTTCTTTTGAAATTCAAAATAAATCACAGTCTGAAGTTATTACAACTCCCCTTCCCCCCCCCCCAAAAAAAAAAAAAAATTAAACCAGAAACGCTTATGGACGTAAGCATGCTTTCACTATAGTGGGTGCACTGTGCTCCACCCAGGATTTTTTTCTGTATCCGCCACTGCACCCCTTTACTATATTAACCAAAACACAAATTCTCAAAACTATGTACAACTTTATACTAAATTAGGGGGCCCTGGGCAAGTGCCCCACTTGCCCATGCGGAAATCTGGGCCTGCTCTCCTGCAAGCTATACGGCATAAATGAAAAATTATATTTATGGAAGTTCAAAGCGTAATTTTCATAAACAAAATGTACCAGCTATTGATTTGGAATATTATGTGTTTCTGTTAAATTAATTTTCAGTGAAGTTTGTGTCAACAGCTTCTGGGAAAAGCGATCTTAAAAATCTTTAAGAACGTTACTTCCTATCAAATATTGCTGTAGTTTGATTATTGTTTTCTCATTTTCCTCAACACTCGACTTCAGCCTATATCCTCGCAAATCGAAGTTTATTTATTTTCAGGATTTCATTTACACTTTCGGATTTAATTCGATTTCCTTTGCACTTTCTTGTAAGTAGTTTCTTATGTGATGCGTCATTCTTCAGGTTCGTTTTTAATCTTACTATGGCTCCTTTTCGTGGGAGAATTTCTCTCGCATTTACGTTAATTTGTCATTTTTTTTTCACGCAAGTTTTACTAAACTTTGAAGGTTTTTGGATAATTTGGCAGATAAATAGCACTCTTGATATTTTTAATAAGGAGAAACAAGGACTGCGTTTGGAAATAACTTTTCTTCGGTTGGAGTAAATGATATATCAGTGATTTGATGAGAGGTGTACGTTACCAATTCATTTAATGCTTTGACAAGAGCTTTAAGCAATACATTACTGTTAGAATGTGAATCTTCAATAACCCCATTGATTGTGTTTTTCACTTACTTCTGTAAGCCTCATGTTATACCTTGTGGTGCATGAGGAGATTTCAAATGAAACAATAAAAAAAATAAAAAATAATAACCCCATCTGTTGGAGTGTTTTTCTGTATGTCTACACTTAAAGATTAGGAGAATAAATGTCACTTTCTGGGAATCATTTATCGATATTTACCCCCAAAATGTCTTGAAAATAGTCTAAAATATTGAATACACATGCACATATATAATATTTTAGTAATTTATATATGCATATATTCCATGTGATGAAAATATGCCTTCCAAAATTTGGTGTCCTTTTTTTTAGTTGAACTATTACGAACTTGTAAGATGTTAGATAAACCTTTTTTGTATTAAAAACTAATGTCTATTTTTATTTCAATAGAATAAAAAAATATTCATAAAAGTCTTTAATATTTCCTAAAAAACTACCTGTTCTAAGACATAACCATTTTTACCAATTTATAGGGAAATATAAGAAAAGAAAGAAGATATTTAATTTCTTAGTAGCTTGTAGAAGCAAGCTATCCTTTTTAATAAACACAACGTCAACAAAGTATAATTCTAAGAATAATATTAAGCTGCAAGAAAAAAAATATAAAATTTTGCATGAAATTGTTTATTAGTTTTTTTACTGTTGCCAGTGACATGAAACGCTATAGGAGACAAACATATGAGCAGAAATATTGTAAACTAAAATGATTTACTTATGAGAAGAGGCGCGTCACAGAGATCGTTGTCTTTTAGGTTTTAAGTAAAATTGTTTCACACCCTAGTTTGAGAAATAACGATGCTAATCCTCATTATATTCATAAGAAAAGGTCTTGTGGAATAGTGGAGAATTGTTCCATAAAAAAGTAACAACAGACAGAGAAGACTACCTAGAATAAGAATATGGAATAGATTGATAGCCCAATTTCCCTAAATTAAAAAGTAAAGTAAAGTAAACGAAATCAAACTAAATGCAAATGGCATCTCAGGTTGCATAAGTTAAGCTACTTATTAAAAATGTAGAAGAATTGATTTTGCCTCTACTTCGGGGTGATCCCGATAGTAAAGCAATTTCAAGATTAAAAGAGAGTAGAGAAAACATCAAAATACTTAACTTGAAGAGACTGATAGATTATTTAAGAACAAAAATTGAGGAGTAACGAAACAGGACATTTATATTTCATATATATTTTAACGAATCAGCCCATTAATTATATAGTCATTTCATGTCTTTTGGTGGAAGTCTTTTAAGAATTTTAACTCAAGTATTTCCTTTATTGTAAAAAAACATTTAACCTTGTTTAATTAGAGAAATTATACTTGAATAATCGAAGTAGTAATTTCGAATTACTGGATGCCTCCATATCGCAGTTAGTGGCAACATTTTCTGTTTAATCTTGTTTAGTACGTGAAGAAAGTGCAGTTATCATGATAAATTTATCCATAAAAATTTTTTTCTTAAAAAGCAGATAAATATTTCTTTCCTTGTTTTCTATATGACCTCCAAACAATGATTTTGGGTTATTTTCCTTTTTCTTTACCTTATGATAGTCAATGTATTTTACAATTTAAAAGTTCCAGATTCATAATTCACTCTTGTCGTCATGTTATATAATGTATTTTCATTTAGAAAATACAGATTCTCCTCGAAGTTTACACCCCGCTCTCCCACACGCATAAAATCAATCAATCTATTGTGCCAGCAACGCGCTTGAGGACAAAATTTTTTTAATCTTTCACCATGAGGCGTATCCAAAAAATCTATTACTAGAAGCTTCAATCGTGTTCGTCCAGCAGAAACCATTTCGGACGGAAATGAACGGGGTGAGAAACTGAAAATGTTTGCTCAAAATCAGATATTTCCAGAGACATACATTTGATAATTTTTAGCGTAATAATTTCATTTCTATTCTAGATCAGCAAGGTTGATATTCTTCGCTGAGTGCTTTGTGATTTTATTCAGAATTCACTTATTTGAAAATAGTTGATAACAGTTTAGTATGTAGCTAGGTATGTCGTTGCTTTATTTATTTATTTTTATTTTATTTTTTTTACATTGAAGGAAAATTCTCTATCCATACAGCTGGGATCCCGATCTCCTGATTTTTAATTTATTTTTTAAGATTACAGAATTTTTCCCTTTTTTGTTTCGCTCTGTCGAACTTCCTCTGATACTTTATTATAATAAATTCACACCTAATTAACATGCAATATTTTCCAGATTACTTATACAAAACAATTACCATTTAAACTTATTTACTCTTAATTTAAAATAACATTCCGTATTTGTCAGTATATGTGCCAGAATTTCAATTTTTAAATATTATATATCTTTCTTAGATACTTTATTATAACAACTTGTTCACACATAATTAATATCTAATATTTTCAAGATTACGTGTACTAAACCAATTAGTATTTAAATTATTTACCACTAATTTAAAATAACATTCCGTATTTGTCAGTATATATGCCAGAATTTAATATTTTTAAGGCATGGTGCTTATGTTCGACTTTAGAAATCATATATGACGTCGGAAGTTCTCTAACGGAAGGAAGTTTTGCATATATGAGATAGGAAAGAGGGTGTTCTTGACGTCTGAGTAAATAAAATATCGAAATATCATCTAGAAGATTCTCAACTGAATGCATGCAGTTACGTATGGTAATTCGAATTTTATAGTTAAAAACAGAATCATAATCATTTTTAAAAGGGAAATTATAGTTATCTCGAAACTTGAAGCTAAGTAAAGGGACGTAATGAGTAAAAAATATTTTAGGACAGGAATAAATATCTAGCCAAATTGCTGTTTATTCGATAAGAATTTTTTATTCTTTTTGACATGGTGTTTTGTAAAACAAACAAAAAAATTCTCACAATTCAAATAAATGTATAGTTATAATGGTCATTTTAAATGTTCTAAATGGACATTAATATACATAAAGATATGTCAAACCATTGGGACTGATTATTGGCGCATCATAATATGAGTTACGACGGTTCAAAACATTTTAGGTTTTATAACTAAAAACTAAATTTTGTTCCTCGGTGGGGATTAGTCTCAGGCAAAAAACCCCTTAACATTACAAAATTAAATGTTGAGCTTAAATGTTTTATTAGGATTTTTTTAAGAGCTTAAAGTCACGTAAAAAACGTATTATATATGTAAATGTATGGAAAAAAGTGCTAAAAACGTCTTCTTCGTTAGAGGATTTTGCTAATACCCAAGCTTTTGAGTCTTTCAATTTAACATCTCTTTTATAAGTTAAAAATCTAAATTTTAAGATAGTATATGTCATTTTCATTTCATTAAACACATTAAAGATTTATGAATCCAAAAGAAAAATTAAGATCGTAACATTAATAACGTAACATTACTAAAATTATTCTTTTAATTTACAAATCATTCATTCCTAAATTGAAAAGTATATAAATTATAAATTTATAAGTAAATATTTTTTATTCTTTTCATATGATTGAAATTTATTAAGCAATAAAATATTCTTTTTACAGACGTGAGGTAATATTACTAGATTGAAGTTTTGTCATCACGGCGTTCAGGGTAAAGTAGCAAATAAGTTCTGAATAATTTCTGGAAACTTTACCTTTCTTCTATCTGTTTGATACAAAAGCTTGTAATTGAAAATTTAGAAATGTAAGTGATTCGCTCCCTTGCATTTCATCTTTTCTCTTTTACATCTTTCGTGAATATACTATATTCATTATATAATCTCTGGCATCTACCCCATATTTCTTCCAATGACATCAATACGACACCAGATCTACTCTCCCCATCCTTACTCATTCATAGAGAGCAGTATTTTTTCTTGGGTGACAGATGCTTTTTACAATAAAACTGGAAATATTCAAGCATTTTGGCCCAATATAATATATTCAATTTCCATCAAAATTGACATTTTTATGAGCGTTTATGCATCTACGGTATTGAAAAAGCTATTTTTATGTATGCGTGGATGTGAGCTAGATTTCTCAAATTAGACGTTGCCGATATATATTACTGAACATGCTTTACTTTCTGGCTATTTCTTTTGCACGGAAGTGAGTTTTACTCACTCAGGAAGCTTCCCTTTTTGCAGTTTCCTGTACATATAAAAGAGCGTCAAAGATTATTTTTCCAATGCTTAGTTTTATTCAGAGAAAAATGGGACTTCAAGATTATATTACATTTTGTTAGTAAAAAATTTACGTTAAATCTTGAAGCGTATCTAATTTGCTGAAGAAATTTGATCTTATTTAAAACCTTAATAGTTAATGTATAGTATGCCCTTAATTTTTCCCACTATGAATGATAATGGTGAATGTCTTTCACAATGCTTACAAAGCAATAAGTGCTTTTCAAAACTGATTTTGATAGATTTTAATTTAAATGTACGTATTATCATTTTACGAGCAAAATTTTTTGTGCCTCAAGACAGTTTGATGTCATATGTTCAGTTTTTCCAACAAGTATATTCATCATTGATCCTCAATTTATAAGTCTTTTTAAAATTGTCTTTACTTAACCATCCATTAGTTTAACATATCTATTTAAATATTCTAAGACGTTATGAAACATTTTTTTTACTCTTCCGAAATAAGAACTTGACATTTTATGTGTTTTTTTTTAAAATCATACCCTAAACATGGTTTGAAAATACATTAAAAGTTTCCCATGAACCAAAAGAATTTGTCTTAGAGTTGGATTCCCTACTTACTGTACTGTTAACATTTAGTCATGGAATTCTTCATTTCCTAGAGCGTGTCAACTATTCGAAGCTTATAAACATGCAATTTGGTATAAATAATACTAACTTCAGCACTATTCATACCCTCTTTGTAGGAAGTCATGAGGAATACTTTAACACCGAAAATATAAAAAAAAGTCTTTAAAAGAAAAACAATTAAAGTTTACATTGTTTTATTTTTATTACTACCCTTTCACATATTTGTGAACTCATATTTATATAAACCACTCTTTTAATTGTGAAACATTTTTTTATGATGTTATATATATAAAAATATTTAGTTCAGAATTAGTTGTCAGTTAAAAAATTCTTACGTCTAATGCCATTAAGCAGTATACACATATATATTTTTATGATACTTATATTTAAGGAGAGAATATGTCTGTCATTTCTGAGTAGCACAATCTTAAATTATTAAAAGGAACAAACTGAAAGTTTGTTGATAATTTTTTTGTCAAAAGAGGGCGTTCTTAGCAGATGTAGCCTATTTTTTACGCCTGTTTAACGCTGAAGACAAGCAAGTTAATACAATGTTATAAAAATACTAAGTATTTGAAAAATCGAGATTCAAGGGTTTCTTTTCAGTTGTAATTAAAAAAAAGCGATATTTTGTCCATAACAATAGATGGCTTTAAGTTTAAAATCAATTTATTTCAAACGAGTAAAGGGAATTTAAAATATCTGTCTTTTTTACTACATTAAAACTTTTATTAAAAGGCTTTATATTGAAACCTTGGTGGTTTTACATCAAAGAAACGATTTTACGTATATAAAATGCCTCCCCAGAGTATTTGTGTTTATCTTTTTGAAACAAAATTTGCCAGAGAAGCGCAAGGAAATATTTTCAAGATTATTTCAAGAAAGGCACCCTTTAATAGTACAATTATATAGTGTTATTAAAAGGAAACATAAATTAGAACAATATTATACTCACTTATTTGCCATTAAATTTTAGCTTGGTTACACTCGCACTACTGAAATAACCATGAAACATCAAAAGAAAATCCTTTTAAACAGGCATAAAACTGTTTGATGCGTTTATTCTTTTCACATGCATAGTTTAGACTTTGCGAGGTTTAGAAGCAACAAATTGCATCAAGGTTCATGCGTCATTAATTAGGAAAGTCGTGAGTGCAGCGTTTTTATTGAAACAGTGTACATTACCGAAAGACACAGGGATCTAAACGAAGACGGGGCATGTAGTTAGGATGAGAGAATCGATATTTTGAAGGTTTTCCCTTTTTTGGCAGTAATCACGTATGTGCAACAGGTGAATATGAAATTTGAGTAACTATGAATTTTAAAGTTTTAAAAAGATACAGAATTATCTTATGTTTCATATACTCAGCTAATTTTCTGTCGATGATTTAATTCTAAAAGAGAAGGTTTTTATTTTTTATTTTTAAATCACATACACATTGAAATTTTGGTAACGTTATTATTGATTTAATTATTAGATTTTTTAAATTCATTATGTGATTTGATTATAAACAAATTTAAACTTTTTAATTTAATCACTTTGCATGCCATGCTATACTTGCATACACACACACACACATAAACACATATATATAAATATACTATATATATATATATATATATATATATATATATATATATACGTATGCATGTATGTATGTATAATGCAATTTTTCAGTTTTGAAAAATGGGAAAAAATTAGTTTATTTCGTTCAGCCATCAGACGAAAAGAAAATAAAATACCGAGTTTATTCTTGTCCATCAGACACTCAAGACAAGATGGTTTTACAGTAAACATGACATTTACACGGCACAGAAATCATCAGGTAATATAGAAATTTTGCAATGAGAAGAAAAAAAGACCTTTTGTGGTAAAACTAGCATTATGTTTGTCCCCAAAGAAAGGTTCCGACGTGACTCAGGATAGATATATAGATGATGTAATATCAGATGGAATATTTGGACATGTGCAAGAAAAGCAAACTGAATTATCTTTGATCTCTAAGTGCCCTCTATTGTAATTTATAGTCTTTGGATACGGTCACAAAATAACTGTTGTTGATGGCTTGAACATATCTACCTGGATGCGACATGTTTGCATAACTTAGATAGAACGTATTCACACGGAAAGACATCTGCGATATAACTATTACTTTGAGTCATAGAGCACAGGCGATTAAAATTTCATGACTTGTATGCAAGTTTGCTGTTTGGATGAACAGTACTGATACACTGTTATAAGGATACGTTTAATGTTATATATATGTTCTCGGATACTTAAGAATGAAATACCATATTATTCCCAGGAGAAAAAAGTTTAGTGTGACCGCCAAGTTCTCACTTATGTATAAGTAGAGTTTGCTATGGACACTTTATAGATTTTTAGGAAAGGGTTCCATTAAGAAGGTTTAGGTACTATAGTATGAGGGTAGATTATGTTTGTATCCAAATGGTTGTTCCCACTTACTCAGCAGAAACACATTGTATAATGCTGAGAATGGAATGCGATATCAAAATATGTTTAGAATTTTCGGGTGCGTCAGGGCGATCTTGACAATGAATGATAATGTTCTGTTATATAAAGAATTTCTGAAGATTTCTGATTGGAAAATATTCATAGGGTTTACAAATGGTAACCAAAGATTTTTTCTCGAGTAAGATTTAAGGCTTTCTTTTAGAGCAAAAATATTAGTCCCTGTTCAAAGCAATTTCAACAAATTTGTGACTATCACATGCCTGCTTTTTGTAACACCCCTACAATGTGCGCATGCAAACATATATGATGTTGTCATACGCGAGAATCATTTTGGATAGGTACATGCGATTATAGGTTTTCACTGGTGATAGTTATTTGTTTCGTGTTGCTCTAATAATATTGTTTTACCATTAACTTTAGGATAACCGACGTACATCTCTATTTTACAGAATGATACTTGAGTTACTATTGAAAAACTATGTCTTATTAGAAATTAACGTTTGATAAATAAGCTTTCGTAATCATAATAAGCAATCAAAGATATTTCTAAGAACCTGGTATTATTCATCGTAACGATTCTAAGCATTCGTTTAGATATTTAATAAAGCTGTAAGATGACTGACAGTTAGTTGAAGTTGTTATGATGCAAACTTATAATGAGTTATTTCTACTTGAATCCTCTGAAACTCTAGTACAATGAAGTGAAATCAGTTATCATGATAACCAACTCAAAACTGTTGGTCTGGATATCAATAAATGATAAAGGAAATTAACCATAAAAATTTTGCAGGGAGAGTTTTGTGGCAAACATAAACTTTTGGACCAGAACAACTGTCACATGTGCTGGTTTATATGCCTCGAGGACAACGCATATAATTGCCCTCATTTCACTGAATTGTGTATTAAATCAAATATTCTGCTCCAAGGCTTCGGTTTTTAGTTAAATGAATCCTCATACTGTGTCCCTGATGTGACAAAACACCTCATTTATTTCTGAACTCTGAAATATTAAACCTAAAATTACTTTATCGCATTTGATGTCATTATATGGCGTCACTTTAATTGGCTATTTCCTTAATTATGTAAGCGAACTTTAAAACCCCAATGAATTACGGTTAAGAGTGATCATATAAATTAAGGGTTTAAATAAGCTTTTGTTGCTGTCATGCCAGATCATGAGTTCCACAGTGCTGATTGGGGTTAATAAGTTGAATCACACTAATAATTGAATTAACATCTGGCGTGTTTGCGTAAACATGTCACCTCTTTCATTTATTTGGATTAATATAAATAGGTTTCTGTTGCTTGGGGAAAACTGCATTATAACACCGTACTTTTAGCATTCGGGTCATTTAGTGATTCTTCTGTCACTATAATGTAATATATATAAATCTAGCAAAAACAAAAAGAATTCAAACAAAATTTCTGTGATTCACTGTGAATAAGGGAGATTTTTTTTTTCCTTGTATAATAATCTAATATATTTTATATACTTCAACACAAAATTTGTGTAATATAAGCGTTCATTATACTTATGAATGTTTATGCCCAATACATTATACATAACATTTTGCAGATTTCGTTCCACATAATGCATTCATTATGTATTAATATACATTATACATGTAAATAATAGAGCGATCCTACATAATTTTAAGAATTTTAATAGGTTGCAACAATTACCCATTTTTTCTTTTTATACCCCTAAATATAATTCTTGATTTCCCTAAATGTACACTATACATATTAAAATATATTTAATTAACTCATATTGAGCTTACATATGCACTTATGATCAAGAACGAAAACTGTTCTGTAATTGTTTCATTTCCATCAGTATATGAAACTTGATTTTGCACATCCAGATTGTATTTGAATTTTATCAAACATTTCCCCTGATTTTCTCAGTTCTCATTTAAATGTAAATTTGCGATCATTTATGAGAACATTTGAGTTACCTTTTCAATCGAATACATAAAAAACCACTCACATTAAAACTAAAATGAATAAGACAGTTACAAAGGCCATACATGAAGTAATATTAACAAATAATACATATAGATTAGAATCAAGTTTAAATGGCATCAAATTAATTAATCATTCAATGAGTATAGAAAACTTCTAAAACCTCTTTATATGAGATGTAGTTTTAAAGTTCTTATGTTTCTCGGATCTTGATTTACAGCAAATTTAGTGGAAATTACTTGATCCTTCTGGCTAAATCTGACTGCGACCCTTCTGCTGCCATTATAAACCGGTGACGAACCCCTCAGTCTACAAGCCTATGTGGACCTGATCCACATGGACCTGGTCTGGAATACATTCGTCCAGGGGGAAATGAGCAACATCAACATGACCTAACTCCTGGTTGAAAACAGGAGTACACATCTATATGCATGGGGATATAATAACAGGAACAAATGAGAGAATTTTGGTCAAATTCATTGGTTGGTCTTCAATGCTAACATAATTTCTTTAAACAGACTTACATAAAGATTTAGATTAGAGTTCTTCTAGATTCCTCGATATATGATAATTTCCTTGGCTCTGTAAGGGGACTAAACATTTAATAATATTAAAGTTTAGCTACCTGTATACACACACATATATTTGAGAATTATAAATGGATTTTGTTTTGGTAATATCTAATTTTTTTCTTATGGAAATTTCTGATTATCAATTTATAACTTACAATGTGTCAGCGTATTTATTCATCAACAGCATATTATTTATAACCCCCCCCCCTCATACACTTTTACCAGGGAATTGAAATGTGTTAGCAAAGTCCTTAAAACCAAAACAAAGCACGTTTTCCAGGATAAATGTTAATCTTCTTGGCGAAAATTTATTCACATGTGAAGGTACGTGTATTGAATAATAATGTGTAAATATGAACTAAAGGAGCTGTCTTTTTCGAGCAAGTACACGTCCTCGGTTTTCTTCGGAGCAGTGTTAATGTCCATTCCCCGGAAGACTGCTAGGAAAAAAATCATACCGTTTTCGCTCTTAGTTTTAGGAAGAAAGGCACTTGAGAATCTTCTCGAGAAATATTTACCAAAGTTTCAGCTTCTTTCGTGTACATATACACTTAGTGATGAACTCAAGTGTTCGCCATAACAAAAATGAAGAGTAATTGATTTATAATACAAACCGGCGTAAAAAAAAAGATTTATTTATAATCTTTTCATCCATGGAACATAAAAGTGACCTTGCAGGAGCCAAGTACTACTGCTTTTTGGTTGAGTTTCATAGACGTTTGTTTTGTTTTTATGAAGAGTCCGCATTATGGCCTTTTCACGGAAATTTTTGGTATGATGATTTGTGCAAAGATTGAATTGAAATTGTGGATTTTCATTATCATTTTGCAAGTCCGAATAATTCCCTTTCACGCATATTGCTTTGTAATGTAAGTTAATTGATTTCAGGTAGTTATAAATATTTAGCCTGAAATGAGACGATGCATATTAATATTATTTACGCGTTTGCGGAATGATATTTTTATAAAACAGAAAATTCATTTGATAAACATGAAAGGAAAGCATATTTACCTAATATAAATACTATATTAAAAACGCAAGAAAGACATTTTTAAAAATTTTGTAGAAAGGTAATTAAGTAACACTAACCAGTCATAAGATTTAAAATAGTCTATTAGAAAATAGGAGCTCTTGTGTTGAAAAATACATTAGGAAGAATTGATAATAGCATTATTAGGTGGAAAAACTGTGAGTGATAGAGAAAAAGAACTCTTTCGTTCATAGAAAACACAATTAAGAAAACAACATTTATTTCATAAATATAACAATGCATGTGATTACATATTTATTACAAAAATTTCCAGTCAGCTGAGTCTTTTGTATAGGGATATGTTCTTTTTACTATTTTCTATATTGCATTGAAATTAAAACCAGATATATTTGAAATTCATTATTTTCAAATAAAATCTCTCATAACTCAGTTTCGTAAAATAGCAGTTCCAACTTTCCTTGTGGCGACTGCAATTTGTCTCATACGAGTTAGATATGCGACATCGATGTCGATGTTTTCAAAACATCGATGTTTTAAACATCGATTTATTGAAGCCGATGTTTTTTTAACATCGATGTTTGTGCTCGATGTTTTACGTGTTCCTCGATGTTTTTTTTAATGAAAAAGTACCGTAATAAAAAAAAATTACCACGTAGCATAATTTCACACTCAGTAAATGTAAGTCTGAATTCTGAAAAGGACGAATACAAAAGGGGGAATGATTCCTTAGCAAACAGACAAATGACAATTAACAACCAATGAACGAATCAGAGCGCTTGGAATGTTCCTGACACTCCAGAACCTTCCATGTGGTTTTATTTTACAAATAGTATATACACGAGTGCATTCATTTAAGTTTTTGTTTTGTTCTGGTTTTATATAAGTTGACGTTAATATTATTAGTAAGATGCCTCCCAAAAGTACCGTTTGGAAAAATTTTTACAAAACCTCTGACAAATTGGAGAAATGCAATATTTGCCTTAAGTCCTTCAAAACTTCTGGCAATACCACGAATTTATCTAGACATTTGAAGGAAAAACATGGCGGTATTTACAACGAGAATTTTGAGTCATCAAAGTAGCCAAAAGCAACCAAGTTTTTGTCATTTGTGTCTGCCCAATCAGAGAGGAAAATTAAATCACCTCCTCCCCCCACGACTAACGGAAGTAACATTAATGTTAGAGGTTACTAAACCAGTTTTAAAAAATGGATGTTCTAAAACATCGATGTTTAAAAACATCGATGGTTTTTGGCGATGTTTTAATTAGCATAGATTGTTTAATATTAGAATATCGATGTTTCAAAACATCGATGTTTTGCTATCGATGTCGCATCACTAATACGAGTTAACCAAACGTTTCCTCGAAATTTACTTAAAGAACATCCAACGGACACAGCTGAATCAAAAAATTTGTAAGTCAGTGGATTACTTGCAACTATTCTGAGCTCATAAATAGTTCAATTCTGTACACTAGAATTATTTTCATGGCCGATGCTAGCTCTGAATTTGATTTTTTGCAAACATTCTTCGGTTGTTTTCATGTAGTCCAGGGACCTGCCAGTGCTTTAATCCTTCAATCGGGCGAGCCATTTTGGAACACCAGCAGGCGCGCTGGCACAAAGTGCAACGTCTCTTTCAACCTTGATTATTTCTTTTGTAGTAACCTCTTTTTCAAATTGAAAATTAATTCTGCATTTTATGGCAAATTATAAAATTTGATAATATTGAGATATATTTATAATTAAAGGTTCAAAACTAATTAACGCATCTATAAATTATATTGAATTAAAAAATATTTTTCTCTACAGTTCACTTCTTCTTTACAAGTAGTACTCTGTGATACCACAATGAAAGACACCGCAAGTAATTTTGTTACTGGCCACTTTTTCTTTAAGGGCACAGGACCCTTGAAGCTCGACGAAAATGACTCTAAATAGGGTCTAATTCTAACCACAAAAACTCGAATAATATTAGAAAAATAAATTTTCTTTCTTTATAAATATAAAGGTACATATCTTTAAATATATCATATATAAAAATCGAAATTATAATTCTATAAATAATTTTCAAATTAGCAGTTTAGAATTTTATATGATTAACTGGTGGTTAAAATCATAAAGTGCTGTGCGCATGATAGAATTGAGATATATGCTTACAGAAAAATAATTAATGGTCAGAATAAACTTGTAATAGATTTACCTGCAATGTAAAACCAATCAAATTGTAATAAATAATACAGGGTGTTTTATATTGAATGGGACAAAAAGAAAGCATACCCGTGAACTCTGTAATTACTTTATTTTGATAAATCAAATTTACAGTGAAAGTTATAGCCATCCAAGCTTCTATAGATGTGTCTATGTGTGCCCCTCCGGTACACGACAAATATCTATGCGGTATTTCCAGTTCCAGCCACCTCGTGATAGAATATCCTTTGTTATGATTCGAGCATTTCAGTTTATCCGCTGCTTCAGTTGCTGTAATCCTTGGGAATGGAGGCACGAACACTTCATCTTTACAAAACCCGACAGGAAAAAAATCACAAGGGGTTAGATCTGGGGATCTCGGTGGCCAAAAAGCATGGCATATCGTTTGAACCAGCACGGGCCAATCTATCAATGAGTAGACTATGGTTCAGGTATTGACTTAACGCAGGTACTGACTTCAGTACTGACTTACTGGTGGAGCACCGTCTTTCTGCAGAATGAAGCCGGGGACCGCTTATTATAACTGAGGGAATGATAAACGAAGATGTTTTGGCGAATTCCAAAACACAGTACACTTTCTCCTGCATAGATGGCGCCATTTCGATTAAAAGTGTCTCTAGCGGCGATTTCGCAACCGGAAGATTTTTCGCTTTTGCCAGATAAAACTTGTATAATTGTAGTTTCAGAATTAATTTGTTTCGGCTGAATAAATCAATTGCAGAATTTGTACTATGCTATGCTTTTTGTCCCATTCAGTATGAAACACCCTGTATTTAAATTAAAAATTGAGCATAAAATTGGAAAACTTCAAAAAATATCACAATTATTTGCATAATTTTCGCACATAAAAAAAGTATTCCAGACTTGCTCATTTTTCTGGTTTTAAAATGTAGAGTACCATTTTATTTTAATTTCCATTTTTCTCCCAATTCTTCTAAATTCTTCACTGTTACTTTACACCGCTCACACCAGATAAGGGAAAAAATTAGAATTGGTTATCGGTAGCGAAGGACGCGAGTTACCGATAAATGAATGCACTTCTGACTTCCGAAATAATTTCAATCGGTCTGAACTCCAAGACCGACTGACTCAAAAGTTTGAGAACTTCCCATAGAAATTTCGCTACCCTTCCAAATTAGCATTTCCGGCTGTAAGGCTGAGTAAGGTTTTTACAAATAAATTTTGCAGAGTCTGTGAATGCAAAGGGACTTAGAAAAAAGTGGTTAGAAATAAAATTAATGATAGCACCTCACAAATTACTCTCTATTGTAGCTTAATGTAAGTTAAAATAAAAAATAAATAAGAACGTCTGGTCACTGTGAAGACAAAGAGCTATCCAATATATGTCCTATGTTTTGAAACCTGAAGTAATATTGAAATTCGTAAATCTAACCAACAATGACATTTCATCCTCAGTAGTTGCCTTTTTTCATTTTAAATACTTTTAGCCTTTATAAATAAAAGGAACTTCAAAACGAAAATAAGAGAATCATTGTAACGTATCAAGAGTAATCGGAAATCTCTTCCATCTTACTCTAGGGGAAATTTTCCTCTTAGTATTTTTTAAATTTCAGAATAACAAATTTATATCTTTATTTCTGTTTTTATATATATCAGTAGATGGTTAAGGAAAAAGTTATTTTGACTAAATTTATTTTTATATAAATCATAGTATAAATTTGGTAAGATATTAAATATTTTAACACTTTGAGGTAAACATGTTTGTTTGTTCATATTAATATTATTTAGACTACAATTATTTGTGGTGACAAAATTTAATATTTTACGAATGTGTGTACTGAAAGATCCTTATCTGTTGTTTTATCCATGTACAATCTGTTATCTATTATTTTTATAACTTTAATAACAACACTATTTAACAAAACATCACAGAATTGCATGTTTTTCATTTTTTACATGATGTGGGGGGAGGGACTCTTTATATCATTAAATTAAGTAAAAGTAATTCCTATAGTTTTATTGGAGACTTTTCTCACTTTCTGTTTAGAGTCTACTCAAAATGCTAAGAGCTAATAATCGTTTTGGTAGATTACATATTAAAGTCCCATATAATAGACATTTTCGTTCGTGGCCCCATCTAAAGACACCAAGAGTTTTATTAATCCTTTGAACATGAGGTATATGAGGTAAATCGAAATTACTTGTGCTTTTTACGTTTATCTGTTCATATTTATCAATGTTTTTCAACTATTAAGAATAATCTATTATACAATTTTCATATATTATAAGTTCCCTTAATGATATTTTTAACTGAAGCTTAACAAATGTTTATAAAGTATAATATGTATTTGCTAAACAATATAATAATAATATGAATGTGAATGGTTTCAACTAATATATTAAGGTGGTGCTTTAAGTAAAATATTACCCACAAAAATTTAATCTACTAACGAAAAGAGTTCGCTTTATTCTATAATCTTACTGCTGAGCAGGATTCTCCACTGAGCTGTACTGATGCTTTTAAAAGGAGCTTTGCGACTTTCTTTTACTTTTATAAGCATGTAATAAAGCGAATAAAAAGCGTTTTCTGAAGAAATTTTAACGGAATAATTCTTTTAAAGAAAGAATAAATCCTGAACAGACGAAACAAAGAAGTATTCTCCGAGAATAACATAAAGCTATTTAAAATGTGATTTGAGAAGAATATTCTTCAAATCGGGACCAATTAAATAGGGCTGTCAAAATGGCAGAACGACACAATTTGAATTTAAATTGGAGACGATGTGAAATAACATAAAAGAATACTTCGTTTGACAGAATGAAACGAGACAAATTTCTTTAGCAAAATGGCAAGGGTATAAAAAGTAAATAAAGAAAGTTCAGTATATGCATGTTTAACTCATATTTTCATTAGTAGAGATATAAATCATTCACTTTCTTACTTTTACATTTACCGAATTCCAATTATCTCTACCCCACTGACAAATTAAAGCTTTCATACATTATTCAATGTATTTATAATTCCATGCTGAGGATTATATTTTCATCACATGTTAGTCAATTATTACAAACAGACAATTAAACCTGCTTCTACTTATTTACGCTTCCTGTGTCCGTTAACGTACATTTCTTTTTGTTCCAAAAGGTAACGAATATTGCAAAAACTAAATACTTCAGAAAATAACTATCGGGTTTGATATCGTGTAAAATCCTTTTGGCTCTATTTGGATTGAAAATTTAGAGGTTAAATGTTACAAAACGTCACAAATATGGAATCGGATTAATTATCAGAAAAAGTACTTTTATGCAAAATAAAGTGCAAACATTTAGCAGCAGCGCTTTTCCTATTTGTAAAAAGGTCCCTATTTATTCGCACGGCAGAATATTTGGTGATTTAATCACATAATGTAAATTATGTCTCTGATTATGTGCGTATTCATGACTTTGAAGAGATGACAAAATTTATTTTTCTAAGTACTTTTAATTATCAGACTCCTTTTTAATTTCAAAATACTTTAATCATCAGAAAAATAATAATGGATAAATTTTTGACAAAATTTATTATTCAAAGTACTTTTAATTGTCAGGAGTACTTTTAATTATCAGAAGTACTTTTGATTATCAGAGTACTTTTAATTTCAAAGTACGTTTATAGTGCAAAATACAGTGAAAACATTTAACGGCATCTCATTTTATTTTGTAAAAGGTCTCTATAATTTCGCACGACAGAATTTTTGTGATTTAATCGCATAATGTAATATCTGATTATGAGTGTATTCATGGCTTTGAAGAGATGACAAATATCTATTTTCAAGTACCTAGCAAATAAATGGTTCCTTAGTACTTTAAGAAAGCTAGATTTTTAAAAAATTTAACAGCTAATATTAAATTCATGAACAAGAACACATAAGGAAACCAATAATTATTTGAATTCAGAATGAGCTGATAATTATGCAAATGTTTAAGAGATCCATTATTGTTAAGTGTATCCTTTTATGATATTCATTATAAGCGAAAAGGAACTATTATAAGTGCTTTGATCTCACTGAATGTATTCTTCTTCGAGTAATGACATTTCTGTATAAGAATATTGATGAACTCCTCATATTATTTTAAGAGAAATATAGGAGTAAGTACTTTCACTAGCTTTTGTCTGCAGGAATTTCATCCTTTCCGTGGGACAGATCGTT
This sequence comes from Dolomedes plantarius, assembly GCA_907164885.2. Lineage (NCBI taxonomy): Eukaryota > Metazoa > Arthropoda > Arachnida > Araneae > Dolomedidae > Dolomedes > Dolomedes plantarius. Next base: position 108,370,259 of record OU015494.1, on the reverse strand, counting down.
TGGATGATTACTACTATGAATTAGGAGACGTGGTTTCATATCTAGATCCTAGTGCTGTCATTATAGTGGCATAAGACCTCTGGGAACTAAAGGAAGATTGGTCATGCAAAAGGAACTACAAACATTCATCATGGAAAAAAATCAGCATCATCGAATGATGTACAAAAAACAACTAATATGTAAAAGCCGATACCCTGTGTCACATGCTAAAATAGCAAGAAAGAGGAATATGGATGGTGGGGGGAATTCGTTAAAAATATCCCAAACTCTATCGCAGGAATAGTTCAGTTCATAAAAAAAGCAGGGTGTTGCCTTAGAGAACTAGATTCAAATATAGGAAGAATATAGCAGAAGACAAAGGTCAGAAAATAAAAGTCACTCTGTCATGAGAAATAAATATTATATGATGTATGAAATTCAAATTTCCTAATGACTTAAAGCTTTAAGTTATATTTTTGTAATAATTAGTATGATCAGATTTATAAGACTGCGATACCTAAACAAAGCTGAAAAAATTTCGAGATCATCTTTTGTAAATACGTAACATATGATTTTATTTAATTTTATTTTTACAAAGCACAAAAACTAAAATGTTAAATACTGTATTTATTAACTACATAAGTGTTGTTTGTATTATTTTTAAATAGTGATACTTTCAAACTGTAACTTATGTAAAATTTTACCCTTTCCCTACTTGTACAAAAGGCTGAAAACAAATATACCTGTTTTATTTAAATGAGATATGAAATGCGTCACTTTCTGTATCAAGATTTTTGTAAACAAAAGCAAGCCTATGCCTTTTTTCTGTCTCTAATGAATTTCTCATGTTGAAATGAACAAATCACCTGAAGAGATGATGAGTGCAACTGCCTTGCACTATGAGTTTGCACTAAGCCTTGCACTAAGTTTTTCTTCAAAATGGTATGGTGTAGTGAGGTTGGTTTGCAGCACTAAAATCCCCTTGTGGTACTCAAGAGCTGAACAGACATGGATCTACAAAGTTTATGGGTTATTTTGATCGGGGGGGGAGGGGGTTGTTACGGGTTATGGGTTACTAAAGACCTGCATGCATTTCAGTCACTTGGTTTTCGTCTTGCTAAACCGCTGGGTTAAATTACAGAGAAACAATTCAGCACAGTAAGCTTTTTATAGCTATTATAATTACAAATAGGCTATTTAAACACATATTTAAATTTTTCAGAAGGGACTTTCAGTGATTTGGGTAGAAGAAACAATCGGATATAGTTACATCCTGCTGGTTATCCAAAATTGTAACAAAAACTTTGTTAAAATAAAATGCTAGAAATCGCATTTAGAGGAAATAAAACAGAAAACTTTAAAATCCTGTATAAAAGTTTACTATGTCCAATTCTTTATCAACTTGACAAATTCTGAAGATTACAGGAGATCATCGGATGTTTTCTTACCCAAACTTGACGATCAGACAGATATTGATCCAAATCCTGTGTTGAGACAAAATACACATTTTTTGTTGTTGATGTTTAGACATAAGCTCTTTAGCGCGGAAGCACCGAGGAAATTTGGAATCTGGTTTGTTGTAACTAAACCCTTTAAAAGAAGAGTTTCTTTTTTTTAAAGCAACTTTTCGTAAAAATTTCTCAATTGATGGGTCTTTGAAATCCTTTATCAATTGCTGAATTTTCCGATGCTGTCACAAAAATGGTATGCTAGGATTTCAAGATGTGTATCACATTCATATGACGTTTTTTACGCCATAGAGTTTCTCAAACATTACAGTTTATAAGCTTGAAAGGAAAAAAATAAAATCAATATTAACCAATAATAATATGCTATTCCTTTAATGTCCTGTTCAGCTACTTAAGAATCAACACATGTATCGTCCATATATTTTTTTCGGTTTTTTGACATCGTCAAAAATAGGCAATGTATTATAAATTAATTAAATTTTAATATTTTGCTTTCTTGTCTTTTAAAATGGGATCACGGACTTATATGAAAACTATGAAACAAAATTTTACTTCCAGGAAACGAAAACAAAGTTAAAACTGACATAAAACAAATTCAGCTAATTACATGTATATCTAATAATAACTTAAGACTTTAATCGATTCCTTGTTTATTTCAAGAACTCCGTTAAGAAATCAGATCTGGAACTTTAATCAACAATTAATTGCAAAGAATTCGACTAATAATGTAATGGCAATTTTAAATCGAATCATTTGGGAAATGATATTAGCTAATCATATAAGAATATTTCATTTAATTCAAATCAGAATAAATCAATTAGTACGATCACAGCTAAGTGGATTTCGAATTAATCCTTGTGAATTATACATTCTTAGGAAAGTACTTTGAGATGATACACTAAGTAATAATATTTATATAAATCACTGTTGTAGAGTTTTCTGAAGAAAGGACTTCATTAAGTTAACATGATATGGTAATTCGATGGTTATAATATCAGTCCGGAATCCTAAAGATAATGGGTTCAATCAGCCATAATTTATTTCTTACAAGAGAAACAATAAGACCAAAAAATGAGCTAATTTTTGACTGAAATATGGGATCCATAGGTACTTCTTTCAGCTCGTCAGAACGTATTGTTGATCAGCGACATGACATGGTAGTTAAATGTTTAGAATGCCTGGTTTTAGTAAGAGAAAAAATTCATGTGGATGTTGCAACATTATTGTTTGAAGCTTTTTCTTTATTTGGGATGTGCAAAAGCCATTAGTCTTTATTTAGACACCAGCAGGTTACGAAACATATATTCAGTCTGCTACCGTGACTATTGGTACCTGAAGAGTAGCTTCAACAGACTCAAAAATTGCATTTTTATGCCCAAATCAGGAAGTAAAGCATTTCCTTGGTCTATCTTTCGGCTCGGGAAAACGTCACGTTGATCAACGACGTTGCATAGTACTTCAATGGTTAGATTCCAGTGATTAGAAAATTGCAGTTGGGTGGAGCGGTGGGATGCATTTGACAGTTTTTAATAAGATAAAAATATTAGTGAGTGAGGTTTGAGAGATGTGAAAGTTACAACATTTCTGTTTACAGCGTGATCCCCATTTCGGAGGCAGAAATTTTCTCAATTTTATTTACACACGTAAAGTTTATGAAATAATTTTATTTTTCTTGAGTTTTCATTTTAATTAGTATATTTCTAATAAAATACCTTTGCTCCTGTTATCTTACGATTAGTATCAACAAAGCAGGCACTATTTTTACGTCTATTGCAGCAATTAAAGCCTTCTTTCGGGATCAAGACAGAGCATCAGTGAAAAAAAAAACTTTTTAGCATGTTCAGTGTAACAGCATCTTTAATTTTCGGGTTTAAAAATTTACTTTTCATAACTTTCATTTTATATTTAGACTTATGGGAATAAATAAATTTAAAATTACATAAATGATTCAGAAGTATCATGACTATTAGAAATACACTAATTGAAATGAAAACTCATGAAAAATATGAATGCTTCATAAACTTCTGGTGTGTAAATAAAATTGAGGAAGTCTCTACCTCCAAAATAGGGAACATGCTGTGAACAGAAATGTTCTAACGATAACATCCATCACAATTCACTCACTAATTATTTTATCTTATTAAAAAAGTGGAATCGAATTCACCCCCACATCTGCCGTTTCCATCTCTGGTATTCTAACCATTTAGGAACTATTAAGTGTCATTGCTAAAAGTTACTTAAAAACATTTTGAAAGAAATGCATTTCGAACGATAGGAGCTTTTTTCACACAATATTGGGTTGATTGGAAAGTAATGCAGGATTTAAGCTTACCAGAAATTAAACGCATAACAATCAATTAAATTGATTCTGTAATCGCAAATTTTATAATTGCTTTAATCTTTAGCTCATTCCCTTTCTTTCCCCATTTCCTTTTCCATTTTGTCCAATTTTTATTTAAAAACAAATGATGTCTTATGACAGGTTACATATACGCCATATCATTCTTTATGAATTTCGGCATCATGGAAATGCGGCAGAAATCCACTCGTAAGATTTGTTCGGTATATCCAAATACTATCAGTGAATGTCAATGCCAACGAGGGTTTAAAAAGTTTCGAGAGGGAAATTTCAATCTTGAGGATTAGCCTATATATGGGAGGCCAAGGCAAGTTGATGATGATGAAATGAGGAAAATGGTCGAGTCAGATCTACGTATCACCAGCAGGGAAATAACCGAGAGGCTTCGTCGTGAACAATTAACAGCAGTGGTTCATTTGAAACGAATAGGCAAGTCTTGTCCTGCCGGTTAATGGGTCCCACATGAACTCTCGGCTCAAAACCACCAGCATCGAGTATCACTTTGCACTTTACTGGTCCCACGAAAAATAGAGCCTTTTTATGGCGAATTAGGACTGGTGATGAAAAGTGGATTCTTTATGCTAATGTTATACGAAAAGGACAATGGTTGACAGTGGTAGAGAAGCCTACGCCTACACCAAAGCCAGAATTGCATAATATATGGTGGAATATAGAAGCTATAGTTTATTATGAACTGTCAGAAAATAACCAAACCATTGCTGCAGACATCTATTGTCGCCAGTTGGATATTATGAAAGAGATGGGATCCTTCAGCACAATAATGCTGGATCACACACGGCACGATTGACTTAACAGAAACTTTTTGGATGGGAAAACTGCTTTTGGGTGGAAAATTCTATCTCATCCATCATACAGTCCAGATATAGCACCCTACGATTATTACCTGTTTAGATCACTGCAGCATTTTCTTGATGGCAAAAATTTCCATAGTAAACAAGATATGGAAACTGCAATAAATGGATATTTTAAGTCCAAGCCAAAACAATTTTTGCCAAAAGGAATTGAAAAGTTGCCTGAGAGATGGACAAATATTATAGAAAATGAGGGTGACTATATCAATGATTAAGGGTATGCATCAGTAAGAAGTTTTACCTCATTCTATCTCAATCTTGCATAACTTTCCGATCATCACGATATATTTAATATTGTGCAAATTTGGTCACTGTGTATAGTAAAAGTATGCACTACATACCAAGAATAACTATTATATAATATAGTTTAGAGAAAATTCCGTGTACTCTTTGTTTCTTTTTATTAGTGCTATGCTTGCTCGTAACCAGGCGGGAAAATTCTGCTTACCGTAGAGATCTGCTGATCATTGTACAATTAAGCTACAAACTCCTTCACTGAAACTTACATTCTCCCCAATCTAAGAGACATCGAGTCCCCGATCCTCCGAATTGACATACTTTCTTTTTTTTTAAATAAAAAACCAAAAACTAGGCCTGCTTGGGAATCGAACCCCTACCTCCTGCTGACGAGGAAGACGCGCTGACCATTACAACATGGAATTATGCTATAATCTCCCACACCAAACGTTACAATGTAATGGATAAGGATCCCATAAAAGGAAAAAAGTTTTCATTTAAGTAAAAGGGGAATGCGTAAAGTTAATTAATTACAATCAGATATGAAATAAATTTTGTATTGTCCTTTTAAAGCCTATTTAGTGTCCATATAAGGACCATAGTGAATGAACTTGAAAGACCAATATTTAGAACTTGATATACAAAACTCTTGAAAATAAAGCTGTTTTCAAGGGAAAAAGTATTTTCTACTCTTATATTAACTTAAATACCATGTGTACCTTTAAGAGAGAATCAATATTGGATTTAATGAGAAAAAATACGAAAGATAGCTCAAACAAGGATAAAATGATTTTGAATGATTATGTTCTTGAAATTTCTTTCTTAATGAATGTAAGTCAAATAAACCTTGTGTATTAAAGAATATTAGGTGTAATATTTCATTTTTCTTCCTCCGAAATAAGAAAATTTTTCGAGTCATTGCCAAATATTTTGATATCAAACACAAATTAAAGCCTCTCACTCTCTGTTACATAATTTATCTCTCAATTTTGTGTACACACTAAATGGATTTCTTTAAAGACAGTTTATAATTGAAAACTAATAGGACTGTATTACTGTATTAAACTTTAGTGATTTTAATACAGAAATCTCAGATAGAGAAATTTCAAATTAGGGCCTTAGTAAATTATGCATTAAAACTTTAGTAATTTTCCTCATGAATATTACTGAATTTAAGTTTAGTGAGAAGTCAATTTGTGTGGAAAATGTTTAGTAGGTTTAAAAATAAAATACTATTTACGATTTTAACGGGAGAGAAAGTTTCAGTGATTTATTTGTCTTGATTCTCATTATCTTAGATTCATGATGAGTACGACAGAATTTTAACTTTAAAGCATTCTGTGAGATTTGTAAATATAAATTTACAAGTGGGATTGCAGAGGTAGATCTGTAAAGGCCTTTAAAACAAAGAAATTACTGTCCTTATTGTAAATACCTACTCGAAATTCATCTTGGTTCTATTTTTTGTAAGTGATAAGTTAGCATTCAAGGCTCAAGGTAGCCTAAAGGTAGGGCATCGGCTTTCGGTGCTGAGGGTGCTCTGATCGAATCCCGACAAGCTTTATTAAATACCTGCATGTCTACGCCGTATATGGGCACATTAAATCCGTAGACCGGAAAGTTTCTCTATGAGGTCAGAGAGGGTGGGAGAGGGTACAATTCTCCCAGATTTCGTTCATGGGAGTTTCTGTCAAAATTGAGGTGGGTACCTGGCTAAATCGGTCTCCAACCCTTGTGTGCCTTTGCAAACTGGACCTGCACCCTTCAACTTGCTAGGCTATATGGGACCTGGTCTGGAATACTTCTAGCCAGGGTGCATTTGAAACAACAACAACAAATTTAGCATCCAAAATATTGTCAATCGAATGTCAATCGAATGTCAATCGAATGTCAATATAGTTTCCTTTTTACAAACAGATATTAACAACTTTTGCTGCTGAAAGACTGGTGGTAAAAATCCAACTACGGCTGGAAATTATTCGAATTAATGATAGTATTCTAATGCTTATGATATAACACTATTTTTTAACGTTTGTTTTTAATTTCTTTTATGCTTGCCCTACATCGCTCGTTCGTTGCTTATTCATCGTATTTTGAAAGAAGACCAGCAAAACGAAAGTAAAATGATAGTTTAATAATCATTAAGCTTTAACTTTTTTTGCACCATTTTTAATGCTTAAAAAATTATTCATAAACCATTAAATTTTCAGAAATGACAGTTACATACAGAATTTTTTTTTAGAAAAATTCTGGAAAGGAGAGACTTTACATGGCACCATTTCCAAATATATCGTAATCGGATATGCATAGACCTCCTAAAAGATAACTCTCTCACAAGGTGTCTCTCTTATATGAACATTCAGTTTAAAGAGAATGCAGTATTCAATAGAACTCTTTGATTATGTCACAAAGGGCTCATTCTTTTCAAATAATGGCGGAAAGAGTACATCTCGAGAATCTACCAAAAAGATCGTTTTGTATTCAAGGCTGTCCTCTTCTCTGGTAGTTGTCTTGTCAGGCTCATTTATCCGAAGAGGAGTTTGTATTCAATTTTTTTTCCGAAGATGAGCAAGCGCTAATACATTTTTATGAGATGAGGAACAATCGTAGATAAGGAACTCCCCCCCTCCCCCCCCTTCTTAAACCTCGAGAACAGCTCCGTGCTTATGATCGATACGATTGGAGCGTTTATACAGGTTTGTCCAAGATGGGAAAGTTGGCTTAGTTACCAGCTAGAAAAAAAATGAAAATATCTTTATAAAAATTATGAATATGGCATTAAATTATACAGAAATTTCAATAAATTGTATATGATAAAGTTGGAATACATATCACAGCATAGGTAGAATTTTAATATGTTGAATTCACTACTGTTGTAAGGAGAAGGCAGAATTATTCTAGTAAACTTTCAAACATATGTTGTGTTTGTGTATGATATAAATAATATTGAAAATACATTTATACTTAAGTAAATAAATAATAAAAAATATATTTATTTATTTATTTATTTATTTATTAAACTGAAAATGCATATATTAGAGATAATATTTATTTTTCAACAAATTTTGTGTGTGTCCAGCTATTTATTTGTTTATATGTACGTATGTATGCATGCGCACACGTGTATATGTGTGTAGTTTTATTTACCCCTCCCAGGTTTTGTAAAGTCATGGCATCGAGAGCTGTAACTTGTTGAGTGGTTGGAGTCAAAGGCCAGTTCAATGTTACCTCAAAATTTCCAGAATTTCACCTCCTTTCCGAACACACTCAGACTTGGGACCTTGCCAAAATCAATCTGACGAGACTGCGTAAGATCATATGATCATTTCTCCTCCCGATTTTTTCTTTTTATTTCATTTCTAATTTTCTTTTCCGTATTCATACGTTGGAGCTAAAAGATTTCAATATTTTGATACGTTTATGCAATTTAATCATAGATCTTATTATTTCTTCTTTCAAATGTGTCACAATCTTTCTTTTAATCTTTCTTTTTTTGCTTCGGAATCTTTTGTGGAATATTGAGCAGAATCTAATTAGAGACTTTCTGAAATGTTTCGCAAACAGGGCATAGAAATTAGTTTCAGGTAAAAATATTTTTTAGTTATAAAGAAGTGTTATTTGAATTCATCTAATTGCTGCTAAACGGGTTCATTATACTCAGCGTTGAATAAAACAATTAGTAAGTCTGAAATTACAATTAACAACATATTTTCAATCGATTAAAGGAGCTTTATCAGCTGAGTAAGGACAATATTTATTGAACTTAATATAGCGCTAAACAAATAAATGAAATATTGTAGTCCAATAAATGATAAGACGCTATGAAAATCCGCAATGCAGTATTATACCCAAGTTAGGAAGCCAAATGTTTGACTAAATTTATTACCTCGATTTTTGTAACTACTGTTACCGTTAGGGCTATTGACAAAGATAATACTATTATTTTTTAGTAATACATATATTTCTGACATAGGATAAAAACAGTAACAATGTTGATGTCTCTGGCAATATTGTAAATTTCCTCTGTAAAACTCTTTCCGAAACTAACACAATAATGATGATATACGTCTAAGTAATCATCTTTCTTTATATTAAACTAAGGGCTTCGACCCTAGGCTCGCTACGCTCGCTCCTCTGTTATGGCTAATAGCGAGAGATATAGGGGTGATTCTCGGGCAATGTAACAGCTTCCATCCACTTACTGTTGTCACCCTTAATGCCAAGGGCGTTTCATCCCTGTTTGAATTATCAGCTTTAAAAAATTCAATTAAAAATCGAAAATTTAAGATATAGACTTGAAATGAGGTTTATATGAATAAGAAAGTTTTCCGCTTCCAGATGATGTAAATATTTTCTTGTAAGATAAAAACTCGAGGAGCATCGATATTACATCCACATAGGGGACGATATTTCTTGAAAACTGTGTTAATTTTTTGATGAAAATATTAGTCTGTTTTAAAATATTTTAAAACAAATGAGGTGTAGTTTGAAAGAGCAATGTTTGTAGCTTAGATTGTAAAAAGATCAAAATTCTACAATCATTTGGCGAGTTATCGTAATCTGAAGATGAAAAAGTCAATATTTTCCCACAAAACATAAAACAAAACTTAAAGCCCGACGAAGATGTGACATGTCTTACTTCGGTCCCTCTATTTCTCTGTATCTAGTGTATCGCTCTCGACCCCATACCCCAGCGGTTTCAGAGGAGATAGCGTGACAAGCTTTTGACAGCGGCCAGCGGGAGTACTTTTTTTTAGAATAGAGAGATTTTGCCTTTTGATGGTTCCTCGCTTATTTCTACAATACTTAAAAAATCTTCCTCTTGCATTGGGAGGATTTAAGTAAGTATTACTTTAAAATCTTGACCCATCATCAAGCTTTTTTTGACAAATATCTAAGTGGTGACCATTCGTCAAGCCATTATTTGTTCGTCTTCCTTTATTGGTAAAGAATGAAAAATTACGGTTGAACCAAACGACAGGAGCTCACGATATTTCAAGAAATTTTGTGATTTTATATCCGTGTCTCTATCGGAACGCATATACAACTGTGTTGCTGATTCATCTGTCTGCGTTCTGTAGACTACCAGAGGAAAACAAAAATGGGAGTATCCTTGCCAAATTATTCAAAACTTAGTATACTGCCAGCACATTTATATTCAGGCTTTCCATCTATCGAGTACGGTGTTTCAATTTTATCTGACTGCTTGCTGATTTGAATTATTAGCTATCTGCTATTTTTCAATCTAGAAATCTGTGTATTTTATCTATACGTTCGTGTGGCGGTCTATCTGATTTGGGTCTGTATGCTGTTTTACCCATCTACATGTCTGTAGTTACGAATGTTTGCCAGTACTTCTGCCTGTTTCATTATATTTATAAGATATTTATTGTGTTCAAAACATTTTATTTTTTATGTATCTGCATGCAGGAGTAGATATTTTTTCTTTCCCTGCTCTTTTTTTAAGGAATGGCGCATCTCAAGCTTTTAAACTTACCCTCGGCAAGCATTTACTAAAACTTTCAATATTACGCTAAATTGCATTTTTTTATTATTACATTAATTGTTAATTTCACCGAAATTATGAGGCTAGACCAAATTTCAGTTCTACAGTAATATACTATAACAGTCCTGAATAACATAGTAATTCAAAACTTTTCTCTAGTTGAGGAATTATAATAGTCTTTAACTTTAAGTATGGGTGAGCACAAGTTTTAGGTAGAAGTAAAAAAGCTTTATTTACAAAAATAGCGAAAAAAGTTGCTTGTCGTCAGTTCGAAAATTGAAATTTCCGCCATGTACCTTCGTTCTTCTTCGCAATGAATGCATCGCTCTCTCATTGGTGGAAGAACAGCATGATCTCATTTATTTAAGTTAGACAGACAACTAACCACACGTTATAAAGAGATTAAATGCACGTACTTCTCTGGTTAATTAAGATGGTTCACAAATACAGAAGAATATTAGCTTTCATTATTATTACATATTTTGTCCGCGAAGTAATTTAATCTTACCTGGAGAGTATTTTGTGTGCGTAGCTCTTAAGAAATAATTTTATGGGAAGAAAGCAAGCAAGAATAAATCTGTTGGAATTCTTAGGCTCATTTCCTATTCAAAACTACATAAAGACCGTTTTCTACTCCTCAAAAAATATTATAACTAGTGTGAAGAAATAACATATTAACCTTTAAGTATATTCTAGTGAAAAATCGCTAAACAGATGTTTTGAAAAACCAAATAGATATCTGTAAATTAATCTATTCAAAGGTTCTTCAAGAGTTTATGTATTTCTTAGCAAAATAAAGCAATTTGTAAATAAAAATACTGTACTACAAGCCCCTTATCATTATTTAAATGGATGCTTTAAAAATAAGCATATTATAACTGGGTGTTCTGAAAGATTTGAAATATTTATATTGCTATGCTTTGAAGAACTTCATATTTCATATTTCGGTTTATTATTTTTATTTAAATAAAGTTCTGGATTTTATTGAAAAATTTATTCATGCGCACCTATTTGCTTATGCCTCTTAATATTCAACACGCATATTATTATACTATTAAATAAACTGAGATTACTTTGTTCCAAAAAGAGGAAAAAAATCTCGGTAACTATGCGTAGACGTTTATAGAACACTTATTATACAGAACTCCTAGCAGCCTTTGCTCAATATTTACGATCAGAAACTTTCACTTTGACATTTACAGAAGTATTATGCAGTTACGTAATGTATAAAACATTTCAATGAATAAATTTTAGCAGAAAATTAATATCATATTCTCTATACTGAATAGGCATGACATTAAAATATTGTTCAGTTATTCGTGACTGATTTATTTTAACATGTTAATTTTGGTAATTTCTGTGCAACATCAAAAAAGTAGTAAGATCGCAACAAATATAATTAAGTTTTTTTAAGCTGCGTTATTAGAGTACGTGTCTAACATTAAAGACTGTTTAGAATAGTTACATGCATACGTTTAAAATAAATATTAATAATATGCAATTTTATCACATCTAGAAATATTACAAATGGAAGTAAATTGCTGTTTCATTACTGTGGATTTAATATGCAATTTTCTGATATCTAGAAATAATACAAATGGAAGTAAGTAGCTGTTTCATTACTGTGGATTGAATTTCCAAGATGTTCCCAACTTGTCAAGTTCAATAGCCTAAACAAAGACAGTAACTTATTCTAAAGCAATTTGATAAGCACTCTAAGCCCTAAAACCTATGAATTCATGTGTACATCTGAAGTTTCTAGACAGTGTCGGTCACTTAGTCTCCCCTATTTCCTGATGTTAATACGATATATTTCTGACAAGTTTCTGTAAGAATGCTTTTACACTTTCTAGAGTTGAAATATTTTGAACTAGGAATGCTAAAATAATATACCTTTTATTTTTTCTATTAAATAATGTTATCAATGAAATCTCATGCCACTAGTTTTCTCCTTGATGATGAAGTGATGAAAACCATCTCATTTCTGCCATCACCTTTCGAATTTTTCCATATTTTCCTTAGAAGAAAAAGGCTTGATAGCATCCCACCCTATTTAATATATGTCAATTACTAGCTGAAAACCCGCACTTCGCTACGGAGTACATTCAAAGTAAAAACATCGGTGAATGTATGCAATTAATGCCAATATATATAATAAATACGACGATCAATGTATATAATTGATGTAAAATATATATATTTATAAAAAAATCGTAAGGGATATTTTTATAGACAAAATAATGTAGAAGAAGTATTCAAATTAAATCTAATATAAAGAATACTAAAGAATATAGTACAGTTAATATAGTACAGTTTCTAGAACATTTCTTTTACTGTATTTTAATATTTTTTTGGATAATGTCCAATCGTCTGCCGCATTAGCAAGAAAAAAAAATTATTTTTGTCTATTTAGTTTTTATGCACGTGACGATAAATTTATTTAAAGTACCAGAAAAAGAAGGTCACGTGATCAGCATTTAATAAATAAATTCTAAAAATTCATCTTTAAAAATTCACCCAAAAATCAGGAATGAAGGTTAAAGATTCGAAAAAGATTTTATTTTAAAGGAATTTTTATTATCTTTCTTCTCGTGATATAAATTTTATAACCCTCAAATTATTATTTTAAATGCAAACTTAACTAAAAAAAGTAAAAAAAAAACAGCTTAAAAATTTAATTTAAAAAATCTAAGAAGAATTTTCAAAAATCTCTCTTAGTGCACCCCTACACTATAAGAAGAATCGCCATGCAAATTTCAGCCCTTTAGGTCCAGCGGTTTCGTCTGTGCGTTGTATGTCAGTCAGTCAGTGAATGAATGAATGATGAATAATGAATGAGTCAGTTACGGAACTGTTTTTTTATATATGATTATGCTCATCCTATATCAATTAGGATGCCTTTATCACTTCGCTCATCAAGGAACAACATCTTGTAGTCCTTCTCATTACAATGATGAGAAAATTATCCTTCTTGATTACAAATATTGTCTTAAGTATCTGTTTATGGGTATCTCTCCGGCTTAGGGTAAAATCCTTTATTCTGCTAATTAAAATATTCCATTAATGGATGGCAATCGAAGAAATAAATCACATTCTTTAGAAAAAAGTGTACCCGATGAAAAATATAATTTTGGGGTTTTTCTATACAAAACCAATCTAATTACCTATCTTAGAACATCCCTAGAAATACAGACACATTTGCTGCCAGGGCAGAATAGCCTTGATTATCATCCAGCCTGTTTGAAAACATTGCACCATGCTGAGTCCTACAAATGCCTTGTGTGCCTGACGAAGAGAGAGTACCTTGGAACACATCTGGTTTTCTGTACTGGAGAGAACGTTTTTAGAGATATTTTGACTAGACTATGTGACTTACAAATCCATTGTTACTATTTTTTCTTAATTTTTTGGGTATTTATTGCTTTTTTATGCAAAATAGAAGACATTAGAGCCAATGCACAGGAAACATGTACTGAGATGTAATATAAACCCAAAAAATCTTTTATACCTCTAAAACCTCCATATAAAGTTCCAAAATATAAGTCTACCTTCACAGAAGGGAAAATCAAACTCCTTTATTTCATCTCTCGGAAATAGCAAATACACAATATCTTCAGGATAATCGAGTCCCATTTAGTAAATCTTGATAAGTTATCACTTCCCGTGTCTCCTCTTACACTGTCTTCCCCGTCTTTCTTTTTTTATCATCTAGTTAACTTATCTTAGGGATATAACTTTTCGAAAACTTTCATTTCATGATGTTATAGATCATATGATCCTCTTCAATATTTTCAGAGAAGTGTGGTATTTTTTAATATATTTGAGCATTATATCTCTCAGCCTTATTGTCCTGTCTGCATACAACGAAGATTTAAAATTTGATCCACAATATCTTGTTTATGCTTGTTTATATTCTCTAGAATACAAATTTTTTACACAGAAGAAACGCTAAACGTATGTTTTTTATTGTTTTTTTGCATTTTCCTCAACACTATGAACATTAAGTATAATTATCATTGTGATAATTGGCTCTTTAACTCCTTTCACTAGTATTAGATAGCTAGACGCCACTTAGTATTAGATAGGGCCTTTCCCTCGCATGTCTTTGTCTACATCTTGGATAGAAAGTTTCCGCCCAGATCTGCCACCGTTTTTTCAAGTTTGAGATTTAAAATTTAATCCTGCAGATCAAAGGTATACATTTTAATGCTGGTTTCAATAGATAATTCCTTTGATGTGTGTTAAGGAGAAAGAATAGTTCTACAAGTACCTACATTTTTTTTTATTTTGTTGAAATGATTTTTTAAATTGATACATCTTATTCTGCTCTGCTGTTCATTCAATCACAAATTTAAAAAAAAAAAAACTTAAATAGGAAATAATACATTTAAAGTTCTTTTAAAGTGAAAAAAAAAGGTTAAGAGAGCTCAACATTTTCAGCGCCTGGTTTTTATATTATTTAAAAAAAATTGTTTTTGCCATTTATTTGCTTTTAGTATAAGAAAGAGGAGATAATAAATAAGAACAGATAAAGTAGAAAACAAAAGACAAAACCCCCCTAAAATTCATCACAGTGGTTCAAACAATCGCTCTGCTTGAATTTTGAGGCATGAGTAGTTTTCTACCTAAGAGACAAGTCGAGTTCAGCAAAGCGTCTAACAATGCTGACCCCCGCGGTGAAAAAGAAGGTACAAAAAACGCTAAAAGGTCGGAGCTGCCCAATTGAAGAAATAGAGAAAAATGTTCGATTAGAGAAAACACACGAAAGGAGAGTAAAATGTATATTAATATATATATATATATATATATATATATATTATATATATATATCATATATATATATATATATATATATATATATTAGATATATATATATATATATATATATATTATATATATATATAATATATATATATACTATATATATTATATATATATATATGAGCTTGTGGCAGCCCTGTGGTACAGCGCGTTGGTTTTCGGTGCTGGGGGTGCTCAGATCGAATCCCGGCGTGGCGCCATGAAAATGCTTCCGTTCGTGTCGTCCCGTTATAGGGAGTAATGCTGTCCGCCTATATGGTACCCCCACAATAAAATGGGCAGTAAAATTGCGGCGTAGTTAAAGGCGAATGTTTGATGCAAGTGTCTCCGCATTGGGAAAAAAAATATATATATAAATATATTATACAGTGGAATCTCGATCGATCAGTTTCGGATCGTTTTCCGTATGTATCGTTCATTTTATCCAGTCCCAACGATCATATTGCTTTGTTATGTTTCCGCATCTATCGTTTTCCCCACATTTATCGTTCATTTCAGTCGGTCCCTTGAAAAACGAGAGATCGAGATTCCACTGTACATATATATATATATATATATATATATATATAACATATATGCAGAAGGCGTTCGCACTTATGGAGACTATCTTGTAATGTATTTTTTGGCGTTTGCATTTTGAGATAAAAATTTGGCAACTTCGGAATAATCGTCTGCTACTGTTTTGTTTTCATTGGAATGCAAAATAAATGATTATTTTGAAAATGGTTCCCAAAATTTATAAATGACTCGAAGGTTACGTACTGCGCTTTCCGAGGAGAAATATTCGTATCAACAAATTATAAAGCGCTGTAAAAATCACGGTTATGGCATTTCAAAAAAAGGTATTTATAATATATCAATTTGAAAGGAAAAACGTGAAACTGTAAGTAAAATGAAAACATGACCGCGAAACCTCATCCTAAGAATGTTCGAACGCAGGTAAATATCAAGAAAGTGAAGTGTCTGATCCTAAAAGAAAATCCGCCAACTCAAGATCCATGGAATTGAAACTAGGAATGTCTTCTGACACTATAAGTAAAATCATTAAAAAGATTTGAAGTTTAAAAAAGATGTTATACCTAATGAATATATCTTTTGCCAAAGCATGTTGCTGAAAGAGAAACAAACTAGAAAATTATATGAAAAACACCTAGCTGCTCAAAATTGGAAATTTTTGGTAATACTCGTTGAGGCATGGGTGTTTTTAAGTGACTGTAATAAAAAACGATCAATTTTATATTGCTCAACTGACGGGAATGGCCGTACGAAATGGCTTCGTTGCTGTACAGAAAAGTTCCCAAAGGGATTCATGATAGTTGCAGGATTTTGTTGCAACGGCAAATTAAAAATACAAAAATTCTCAGGTAAAGCCAAAATTAATTCACTCTACTACAGCAGAATATTTTAGAACCAATTTCAGCCTTATACGGAAAGGACGTTGATGAAATTGAGCTTTATATGGACAAAGCCGCTAGACACATGTCTAAATCAACTGCCGCTTATTTAGCAAAGAAAGAAAAGAAACAGTAATAAAGTGTATCCCATTTAATGAAATACCTGTAAAATCCCCTGACACTTCTCCAATGGACTTTTGCCCTTTCGGTTTATTAAAACGAAACTTAGGAAAACGGCATTCAAGAACACTGAACGGACTTTGGAAAACGGTCCAAGAGGAATGGGGTAAAATTGACATGACAGGAATAAGAAAACGTTTACTTTCATGGAAAATTCGAGTTAGAGCTATTGTCAACAACCATAGCTATCAAATAGAAGCAAATCGCCTTAAAAAATACGGCATTTATAAATAAAACTTAACTATCAAAATCCTCTGCTCAAAACAATTAGGGGAACCCATGGTTTTAACGAAATTACGCAAAAACTTACACTGATAAGTAACATAAAATAAATCATCCATAATTTAAAGACTAGCAGGAAACAGAAGAAGAAAACTTCATATGCAAATCAAAATTCGTGACGTCAAACACCAGAAAATGAACATAAGGGCTGAAATCGGAATGTTGCAGAAACGTCTGTTTCACTGCCTTAACTGTGAAATTCGATTGCTCAGCAATTCTTTTTGAGAAAAGGTGACCTTGAAAATGTCTCAACAAAGTGATTTACAGGAATCCATGGCATGGCGTATTATAGGCAGACTTGAATCCGGGCAAACACAACGTAGTGTCGCGAACGCTGTTGGAATCGCCAGAAGTGTCGTTGCAAGGCTGTGGAATCGATTCCAAGAAACAGGGAATGTTAGACGTCGACCAGGGAAATGTCGGCCACGCGCCACTACAGCAACTGATGACCGGTATATACTGTTAACAGCTCGTCGAAACAGAACAGACAATGCTACTCAGCTGCAAAGACAGTTGCTCTTGGCAACAGGATGAAGGGTGTCCAGCCAAACTGTACGTAATAGGCTTCACCAGGGAGGTGTCTATGCACGTAGGCCAATGGTCTGCATTCTATTAACCTCACGCCACCGTGCGGCCCGAAGAAGATGGGCTGCTGAACATCGAGATTGGGAGCTAACATGATTGGAGCCAAGTGCTGTTTACAGACGAGTCCCGATTCAGTCTGGAGTGTGACACCCGACGTGTTTTGGTATGGAGGGAAAGGGGCACTCGAAATAACCCCACATTCGTTCGTGAAAGGTCACAATACAGACGAGCTGGTCTTATGGTATGGGGTGGAATCAGCACAGGTGGACCTGCATATCATTCGGAATGATACTTTGTCGGCCTGAAGGTATGCAGACGAGATACTGAGACCTCATGTCATACCTTACGCTGCAGCCATTGGAGATTCCTTTGTTTTCCAGCATCATAATGCCAGACCGCATACAGCTCGTCTTGTGGGGAACATGCTTGAAGCTGAAACAATAGAGCGTATGGAATGGCCAGCGTGCTCTCCTGACCTGAATCCAATCGAGCATGCTCGGGTGACGCATTGCTGCGAGACCAAGGCCTCCTTTTACTCTCCGAGACTTGGAGATTGCACTTATTGAGGAGTGGAACAGTATTCCCCAAAGTCTTATCGATAACATCATCGCATCCATGGAAAACAGGTGCGCAGCAGTCCTAGCTGTTCGAGGAGACCACACGCCATATTAAAAATCTTGCATCATTTCTATACAATACTTTTTTTTTCGTTTACATGTAACCAAATTGTTGCCCTAAATCATCTTTTTATGTTTTTTCCATATTTTCAAAGAATTAAAGCTTAATTGCAAATTTTTTTACGTCTTTTTTTCTGTATTGCGCATTGATACGCGTATACTATCCATTTTATGCCAATACGTGGCTGTCTCACATGGTTTTCTTAACTTCTTTGCTTGCTTTCCTAATTTTTTTGAGCAGTGTCGTTTCCATAAATTGCGAACGACCTTCTGTATATATATATATATATATATATATATATATATATATATAAATATATGTAATTAACAAAGATATGTATAAATAATTGTAATTAATAAAAGTAATAATCATATAGCCTTAAATTTTTACCCTCATAATCTGGAACTAATACAAAGTAGCCAAAATAATATTAATGTAAACTTTTTAGATATTAACATTAAATTAAATTCAAATTGCAATTACACATTTAACTTATATGATAAAAGATCAGATTTTGATTTTAATATTGTTAAATTTCAAAATTGCCTAACTTGTTTACATAAATCTTTTTTTAAAAACATTATTGTAAATCAGCTAGTAATAGGCTTTGTTCTAAAGACAATAGGAATAAGCATATTTTAGACTTGTTAGATGTGCTAAAACGTAATTATTACCCCGATAGTTTTTCCAAGCACATAATTGGTTGTTTTAGATTGAATGGATAGCTTGTTCTGTTGCAATTAATTAGTAATACAAACTAATAAGATTAATAATACAAACAATGATTAAATACTTAAGTAAAAATAATATTGAATAATAAATAATAAAAATAACTCTTAGTCATAATAAAAAACTAATTTAATTGAGGTTTATCTATCCTATATCACAGTCTCCGTAGTAAGTCTGCTTTTGTGTTTCCATTTGCTCCATGGTTGCAAGTTTTGTGACGTCAGTCTTCTTGCGGTTTGCTATTCTTAACTTCCACTTTGTCTAGCACCAGGCTTGGCGTTCTTTGATTAAGTAACTAGTTAATAAATTTTTCTGTTTCTAATGGATTGTACGGTGTCTAAGTAGGCTTATTGTTTAGATCATACTCATCAGAAACAATCCATTGGTTTTTAGACAGTATCGGCACCACTTATGACGACATGCTGTCTATAACATATTTAATACTTATCTTTTCATGGTTTTAGTTCCTGGCTGCAAGTAGCCTTAGAGCTCATACTGGATTTTCACTTTTAACTTTGTCTTATATATATATATATATATATATATACACATAGATTTAAGGCTGAAACTAAATAATCGTGCTTGCTTGTCATAAAGCCAAGGTTGAACCCATAACAAAATGCATACATCAACGATTATGTCATGGGATAGGAACTTTAAGGAATGAGTGGGCAGTTTGTTGATAAGTTTTAAGAGGCTTTTCTGGTGCCAAAAAGAGCAAGTAGTTTATAGGATATTAACATGAAGGAGAGAAAAATGATAATCATTTTTTATGAAAAGTTCGTTAAAATCCAGTTAGTAACAAAAAAATAAGGCAAACCTCAATATTTCGTAGAAATCCTGCTTTATTACTAACTTACGATGAAACAAAGGAACAAACTCGTAAAAGAATAGTGAAAATAAATTTTGAACATAAAAGTCTAGTCTTTAGTTATAACACAAAATATTTAAAATAGTGTTTACCAGTAAGTCAGATATTTTTGAGTGGTCATCACCCTTACTAAGAAATTGTTTCAGTTTGAAATCAAATAAATTTATTATATCCCTTGTAAACATAAGCGTAGACACACATTCTTGATGATGTTACTTTTATGTAACATTTCATTATAATGATTCAATTTGTTGATGACAATCAAAGTCTGTTGTCAGACGTCTTGAGCTGTTCGCCTGTAAATTGAAAATACCTTATCATTTTTGTAAAGAACATAGAAGCATACACTGCTTTTTAGTTAGAGTAATTGTCATTTACCTCAGAAATACAGGAAACGATTGATTCAGTTTAATCCTTATGATACATTCTGGCATTCTGTTCTGACATTCTCTGGGTTCGAGTACCACTGTTGGCATGGATATTTGTAGTCGTTCGGAATCGGCTTCAAACTGTAGGTCCCGGTCTAATTAGCCCTCGTGTAGCAAAAAGTTGACCGTAGCGCTCCGAACCAAACCAAACCTTATGATACATTTTTATTACTATACAAATTTAAGCATTCATTCATTCCGTATCACAGAGGATTTTATTTACATTTTTAGATGCTCTTGAAATCAAGTACATTTCAAAAACTACTAAAAAAATTTTAATGTTAATATTTAAGAATAATTGTTTTTACGTGTGAATTTTTTGAAAATTTTAGCACTTGCATCTGTCTCAGTAAATACGTTTTCAGTTACATTTTGAGTAGCTTTTGATTCTTGGCATCCGTAGTTGGGTGTATTAATTCTTTTGAACGCAAAAAGTGGGAAATTTTGATCCCCTTCAAGGAGTGAGGATGGAAAAGATTATAAAATTAACAAGTATTGGTATTAATAAGTAATACAAACTTTTAATATAATGGAGAAATACATACATTCTTAGATTACAGCTAATCGGTACATACAGATGGAGTACAAAATAATACGAACACCTGTGAAAAAGTATGACGTATTTTACACCTGCAGTACAGCCGCGCCACCTGGAACAGTAGTCTGCCACCTAGTGAGCGTGAAGAGGAAGGTATCAGTCTCTCAATAGCAGTCACCTACGTTGCATGCTTCTATCGAACTGTCTGTGATAAGTTGAAATGTCAGACCTGTCAGAGTTCTAAATAGGAATGATAGTTGGAGCGCTTTTAAGTGGAGCATCGATACGGAAACAGCAAACCTTTTGGGGTTTGCAAGGAGTACGGTATCAGCCGTTATGACAGCGTACACGAAAGAGGGTAAGACGACGTCTTCAAAGCACAACAGTGGTCGAAAGTTCAAGCTTGCTGATAGGGATAGACGGGTCTTGAAGCGCATAGTAGCCCGAAAGCACAAGCAATCGTTATCCAAGATAACATCCGAAATCAACAGTCATCTCCAGGACCCCGTTTCAGCAAAAACTGTCAAAAGGTAACTTCATGCTGCGAACATTTATGGGAGAGTGGCAATTCGTAAACCCTTGGTGACAGCAACTAATGCTTTCAAGTGACGCCAATGGTGCAGAGCTCACAAAGGCTGGTCCCCACAGCAGTGGCAACAGGCAATATGGTCAGATGAATCGTCATTCGCCCTATTTCAGACGATAGGAAGCGTTTATGTCTGGAGAACGCCTAAAGAAGCGTTTCATCCTGAATGCCTCTTGCTGACTGTGAAGCATGGGGGTGGCTCCATTATGGTATGGGGTGCGATATCTTGGCGCGGTCTTGGGCCACTTGTTATTCTGCATGGGAGGATCAAATCCAATCACTATCTAAGCGTTCTAGGTGATTATGTCCATCCTTTTGTCCAGACTGTATTCCCTGGAGAGCGACCGCTTTTCAAGACGACAACGCCCCTATCCACACTGCTAGGTGTGTTCAAGAATGGTTCGAAGTTTATGACGATGCAGTTTAACATCTCGCCTGGCCCTCTCAGTCTTCGGACTTGAATATTATTGAACATTTATGGCAATATTTGGAGTCCAAACTTTGTTCCCGATTTCCACGTCCATCCGGAATTTCAGAATTAGAGACCACTCTGCAGGAGGAATGGCTTAATATTCCTTTAAATATTGTCCATGACCTTTATGCATCTATCCCACGTCGCATTAAATTTGTACTTCAGTCAAAGGGTGGTCCAACCCCCTATTAATAAAGATTTTCCATTATTTCACTGCTGTTCGTATTATTTTGTCCACCATGTATGTCTGTCCATGCTAAAACGTAAAGAATATACCGACTATGAAACAAAATAAAAAAAAAATACATCATGAAAATAGCTAAATATGTGAAAATGCATAATATATTTAACTGAAGTTAGTTTTTAAAATTTGGAACAAATAGGAAATTTTGGCATTTGAGCAAACATTTGTCTAGGTAGATATCAAGTATATAAATCTTGAATTAACTTCTCATATTGCCAGAAAGAGTCAGCATTTTGAAGTTATATGTTATTGATTTCGTGAATTTTTTTTTCGCTTTTAACATTTGCATCCTGAAAAATGATCCTAATTCGACTTATGGTCAATATAAAGATTGTAAGGGATAAACTTTTAACTCTGGTTGTTTTAATATTTGTCGTAAGCAGAATTTTGACCCTTTCGAAGCTTATACATAAATCTATACACATGTAAACGTACATTCAAGAATGTATAAGGTATATTTTAAGCATGTGAATCATTCATTTCTATTATGATACTGCTCACCCTAAGAACTACGAAGAGAAATATAAATAATTTTTAATTTAAACTTACTGCTTGTTACATATAAAACTTAGAATATGTGTTTTACTTTCTTTACAGACATATTTATTTAGAAATGTTTTGAGAATGTACTTTTCTCTACGCTTGTTTCAATATACAAATTTACTTCCCACCGAAGATATTTTAATATGCTGAAAAAGGATTCTTAGGATATTTTGGAACTTATTTCCTTGGCTTATCCAATGTGAAAGTCACAAATGAATTATAGTATTTATGTGTAAAAACTAACTTAATACATTCACCGTAATAAAATGTTTTTAATGGAGTACTGTGGATAGCGCACAAATCACGGAAATTTAAACACATAATTTTTCTTTGAGCAGATTGCAATTTTTCTAGAAAATTTCCACTAAAGTCTTTAGTTTATTACTTTTCTAAAGAGGAAATTCCTTGAGTTATGTTAACATTAGAGTTATCTACAACCTCGTTTAAATACATTCCTGCTAAAAGTTTTGTTGAATGATTTTAGACATAAATATGGAGTTTTCAGCTTTTTATTCATCATAAATAAGTACACATAAATAAGTAATTCTTACTAAATAAAATTGCTTACCTACTGACTTGTTCATTAAATGGTAATAGCTAGATGAATAGACGTATCAATGAGTCGAAAAATTGTAAACTAAGATTTTATTTCATGCATTTGTTTATGATAACAGCTTATTTTGTAGTCTTATTTTAAAATATAGAGAGCATATGTCACTCGTCCTGCACTTTTATAGATCAGGTAGAGATCAATTAATTATTTCTAGATAATTCAATTTGGCTATACACTTTGCTAGTTTCAGTATGATATATCAACTTTGATACATAAAAAGATAATGTGGGTAGGTAAAGGCAAGTATTTCAGTGTTTTAGTTTAATTTTTAAAAGTCGTAAGGTACGTTTGAATGTAGTTTCAACTCTTGTCTTCTAAAGGAATTTGATCAGTTGGTAGGATGCAAATACCCAAAGCGTTAGTTCTATGCCACCGTGGAATAAGCATTGTCATGACTCATTTAATAAGCAACACGAAGGAATTTTATCGGAAAAGTATGGTGGCTGGGAAAGGGAGGGTTAAAATTACGTTTGTTCTGTACGGTCGCTAAATCGATCCACTTATTTAGGGCTAGAACTAACGGAAATGGAAATCGAAATCTCCGAGAAAATTTCTGTGCTTACTTTGCTTTGTCGTTCTTCTGTATATCAGGATACAGATTAAAAATATTGCGGTTATGGAAACTATTTTAATTTTAACTGTGAAAATGCAGAAGGCAATATGAATCCAAACAATCTCTAGTGTGGCATTTCCATTCGAATCAATACTCCTTCTGATGTTGGCGAGTGGTTTATGTTAACGATTTTCTGGTCCCTCTGTTAAATAGTAAAGAGGGCCCCAAATTTTGGATTTTATTATGTAACCAAAGGATGCCAAATAACTTGTATTTTCGCTTTCATTTGATGCTCGTAATTTGATGCATAAGCATTTTCTACAAAATTTATCCATTTACAATTTTTTTCCACCTTGGTTTTTAAACAGGCGTATTTATGGTGGTTGGAATTTGATCCACATTACAATGAATCATACCATACCTTCTATCCCTAAATCGACAGTCTTAAATAACAGGGCTTCGAACCCGTCATAAAACTCGAGACCAGTATTCTACACCCTAAAGTACCCCAGTGATCTAAGGAAGTGTTATTTATTTTCAATGACTTCCCACCCATGTCTACCCGTTATTTCTAAAACCAAAGAGGCAGTAGTTAGCCTACGAATTTTTCATTTTATTTTCAAACTTATTTTTGCCATGACGCTGAGTTTCCTTTCTTCCTCCTTACGGTCTATTTTTTTTTTATTTACTCTTCTGTAAATTAAGTCTACCAAGACTGGGATTGGAAACTGGAGTTTAAAACCTCGAAGCCTCCACCTAAGTTATCTTACCACCTGAACGATCTCTGGGATGAGAGGTCGTGTTTTTTCCTGTGGTTTTCATCATACATTTTTGACACACGCTGAGAGATTTTCCTGTAGATCTTACATTTAATATGTCAGATGGTTGTTTTCCTTGTTGGTTAGAAGCATAATTATAACATAAGAAACTTTTAAATATGATGAAAAGAAGCAACTGTTAAAGCAAACGGAATTATTCTTTTCGTGTGTGTGTAAACAGAATCCTCAATTTTGCATTGAATTCAATATTTATAGATTTACCACATTAATTCTATAAAAGTTTTTTAAAGGAATAAAGAAGAAATCAACCAACATCGTAATTTTTTTTAAATGACACGTTTGAAATATTAATAATAAGAGGGCCTTTCGATACGACGCATCGTCCTGCCGGATGGACGCCTTTTCCCAAGATTATAGAGGGTTTCTCGTCATTCTGACAGGACGGACGATACTACCGCGAAAATGCGCAAAAAATTTTAAGTTAGTGCAAAAAAAAGTCCACAAATTTGAATTCCAATTTTTTTTTTACTAAACTTTGAAAATTTGGAAGTTTGCCACCAAAAAATAGCGCGTTTAGCTAGTAAAACCCACTTGAAAACCCAGCACAGGCGTTTTCGACAACTTCTCTTCCTTGTCCAAGTTTTCAAATACGAAATTTGAACTCAGTGAGAAAAATTAGGCGGAATGAAAAAAAGGCGGGAAAATATGGCAACTCGGAATTTTGGCTCAAAAAAACAGCTGTTTTCTATGCTAACCAGAAAGTGTTGATTTTTCTCTTTTCTAGACATGAAGTTGTAAGTGATAGTACAAGGAGTACGTATTTTTGTTGCGGCCACATATTTTGATGGCCCAAACACCGACAATGCTTGGGGTAGAAGATAACTTCTCGAACGCGAAGTGTTATGGTGTTGTGATTTCTACTAAAAATGAATATGCTCGAGTTACCTTTGTTCTTCATACATAAATATAATGTTTCACTTCTCTATTAACTTTGTCTATTGTATCAAGATTTCAGCTACACATACATTTTTTACTAATCATTTTATGTAGAATATATACCTAAATCAGAAGCATAGAAGCCAAAAAATGTGATGGTTTTGGCTAGTCCCGCCAAGTACTGCTAGAAGGACTCATGCCCTGCCGGAAGAACCATAAATAAAAACGGACGTCCTGCTGGCAGGACGCAGTGATCAAAAGAGGCCCATGTACAAAAGGGTTTCCGGAAGGTCCTTCCAGCTGGACGTTTTTGCCTATACGTTTTATTACGTTTTATACGTTTTATACGTTAAATTTTGCCTATACGTTTTATGGTTAAAGTTCTGACAATTATAAATGTTCAAATTAAGAGTAAACGTTTCGAAACAAAAAGCTTTTTTCGTTTATGAATATGTTTTTCTTGAACATGTAGAACAGAGTTGAGATGCTTTATTTCAACCTTGTTAGAATTTCCGTACTGCAGTGTTAGTCCTGCCTTTTACCACATTTGACACCAGTTTTATTTAATTACTGTAAAACAGGCTCCTCTGTCAATAATGAGCTATATTATTTTGCTCAGAGGCATTACGGATAAAGTAAAAACAAATATTTATAAATACATTTTATAATAAAATCCTCAAACTCATAACTAGTATAAGCAATGATATACATAAAATAATCTTTTATTCTCGCTAACTTGCGTATATTTAAGTTCTGAAATTTAGCTCTAACTTCCATAATAATAATACATTAAGTGAGCTGTAGAATTTAATCTATGCAAAGTAAAATTTTACTAATACACAATTTTAAAGTCGCTCAGCACGAGAACTCTTATGTATCTTCGGACAAATATAACGCATTTTAAATTTTTAAGTTTAAATATTTTATGATCAGGCAGATTTATAAATTCCTGCATTCTGAATGAAAGCAGACTAAGAGGCAAGTATTTAAATCTCACTTAAATAAATACTCGGATCATTTTAAAATTGTTTATTACAATTTGCGTAAGAAGAGACAATACATTAATTTTTCTTTTCATTTTTAGTAATTTTTGAATTATGGTTGCTTGTAACTCATCTTTTTCCAAGAAAGCTAAGGAACATAACGTCCTTATTTAATATATCGGTGGCATTGATAAGTTTTAACCTTATTAATGTGTGTGTGTATCAGAAATTTATTATACAACATAAAGAACTATTAAACAATACTTAAGATTTTTAAATGAAAAGCAACGTAAGCTGCGTTTACATGGACAACAATAATACCCGGGATTTACCTGCTAACAGGGAAAACCTTCGAAGTCCGTTTACACGGGACCACATTTTCATCCTGACTACACGGGACCACATTTTTACCGTCTTACCGGAAGTAAAGGCCATCACATGATTCGGCGGAAGTGATCCTCATACACCATCATTCCTTGTAAATGACGTTATGGGTTCGATCCCAGCCGGTGTCGTACTTTTCCAAATTCACTGTATTGCTATTTTTAGCTTTCCACCTTCGAACTCCGCATATATCTCGTTACAAAGTGTATGGTCCTGGGGAAGGCCTTTTTTTTTCCAATTGCTGTTCTTTTGACCTCGTATTCTTAAATTTTAAAAATAACAACAAAAAAAATCATAAAACTTTAAAAATCCAAAAAGATTGAAAAACTTACAAAAATATTTTTTGTATTCTTATGATATCTGCTTTTCTGGGCCTCATAATATTATTACTTTTTTGTTTTCCGTGGATCATTAGTCTTATCTAATTTTTCTTCTAAATTTTCTTAACTTGTATTTTTTCTGTTAAAATTAACTTTTTTGTTTTAATTTAACTTTACTATTAATTTTTTTTCTTTTACCCGCGTTATTCTTACCTTAATATTTTAATTCATTACTTAAAATTTTAACTACTGAGCACTCCCACCTTGATTACATATATCTTGCTTACAGGAGATAAAGTCGACACGACCAATGCACTCCTCTTCTAAAACACAATTACGTCTGCGTCTATTTGTTATTTAAATGCAGCACATGTCAGTCGCTGTTGATAATCATAGAACGTTTACGATTTTTTTTGTTGTTTTTAAAAATAAATTTTGAAAATAGATAGGAAAAAAGGAATATAAGAACTAGAAGATTGATGCGGATATTAGATATAATCGTACGATCTGTGGCTTCATCGCTAAATTTAGTTTTTCCACAACAAAGAATGTGGGCAAAATTCGAAGCTCTGTTTGGTGGGAAGAAATTGTTTTAAATTACTGAAGTAATAAAGACTGGAAAGAAAATTTTCCAATCGATAGGTGCATTTTTTTAAATTATAAGATTAATTGTAAGATACTTATTGTTTTAATAAATCCTTTTATAAAATCAAAATGTAATTTTGATTTCAATTTTGTTTCAGTAATTTTTAGTCATGTATAAATAAAAAAATCATAAATAGATATAAATAAATTTTTATCTGTGAATTCTAAAATAATTAATTTAGAAGTAAATTTTAATGTTACGTTTAATTATTGATTATGCTTATTAAATTTATTAATTTTACCATAACACTTTAAATGAAAATGTTATTGAAATTTTATTGAAATGAAATTTTATTTCTTATTTTACATACCAGATGGCAGTACCATTCTATTTATAATGTAATTGGGGATGGTTTTTTTATAAAAAAACTAGACGGGCAGATCAAGAAATAAATAAAATCCTCCGGAAAAAAATAGGCACTTTTCTACTGTTTTCTTGAAAATTATGCGATCGTTAAGGGGTTCCAGATCGTTCCATCGATTATTTGGCTGCACTTTCATGGATTCACACATGTTCAAATCCGCCATGTTTGTTTACCACTAGCTTCCTGCTTCGAAATGCATCATGGGTAATTAGAGGGTTTTATCCTAGTTCGAAGCAGGGTCGAAAATCCACCCTGCATTTTTCCCTATCGTAGGGAAAAAGCAAGAAACGACCCTGCTTTTACCCGGGTTTTTGGCACATGTAAACGGCACTGTAATCTCATTTAGTAAATTTTATAAATTGGAATGATCTTTTTAAAATTTCACGTCTTCAAATTGATTATTCCCATGAGTTTAGAACTTTATGTTTTGTAACCGTATTTTATTCATAATGAAAAAAGATATATTGGATTTTTGTCAGTAAGTGACGTACACCCACACACACACACGTCGTAGAATTGTTTATTTTGACGTTACTGTCGGCAATAAAGTACGTTGAAGTCAAGTAAACAAAGTTTTTGTTATCTTTTCTTTTTCAACTTTTGTGGCCCTGAAACAAACATAAAATTCAACTCGCAAACAGAGTGAAATATTTTAACTTCAGTCTCAATTCAAGGTGAGACACATATAAGTAAGTTAAAATTACACTCTTTACTTATAATATCTAGCTAGGCGAAAAATCAGATAAATAAACGTTGTTTGAGGAAATACGGTTCAGCTTATTTTGTTTTTGGTATAAGACCTGTCTCTCTCTTTTCTGTGTTCATCGAGAATTTTTGGTGACTCGAAATTAAATTACATGTTAAAGAAGTAGTTTATTATACAACTTACTGATAGACAAAAGTACTGACTGATAGACTTACTGATAGATAAGATATGACAAAATGTTCCATTTTACCATTTCAGTTCTCTTTTTAAACATATATTTTTGTAGATTTTTTTAAAAAATTTTAGCCGTGATTAAATATCGATGTATAGTAAATTAACGATTATGTTTAGATTACCATGCAATACACTGGGAATTATTTATATATAGTATAACTGCAATTATTTATATATTAAATTAATAAGTAACTTAACGAATAATCAAGAAAAAAATAAAGTTAATGCATTGAGAAGTGAAGCCTAGTACACTAAATACAATCATCATGCTTAAGTGAGCATAATAAATGTTTCAAGTGTTAGAACTAATTAGTGGTTCTTTCTTTCTCTTAGGCACATAATATTTTCAGTAAATAGAAAAATATGCTTCATCCTTAGTATGTTTATTTAGCTATTTATTTTCTTAAGATATTTAGAGGGCGGCAACTATGCAATTGATACTTTACTACTAATAACTTTACTAATAATTAATTTATCGTGGGAGCGAAAAAGTATTATACTACTTATATATTTAAATATCATTCTTTAAACTGACCTCTATGGAATAAAAACGCCTAAACCTTTAATCAATTTATTTCATTTGTCACATTTTCTGGCATAGAAAAATTCAAAACATTACTAACAATGAATATAAGCAGAAACATGATATATTTAAAAAGTATATAATAATTGTACCGTATCAAAAACTAAGTCACCGATAAAGAAGCTCTAAAAATTAGGGAAGGATGCGGTAATTTTCCAATTTGTTTTGTAAATTATTTCACTTGATGATTACAGTGTAATATATGTCTATAAAGATATATCGATATATAGATATGACATGTCCTTAAATATATAAAAAATCTTAAAGTTAAATTTATTTTAAAAATTCGCTCTTCAAATACCAATATATTAGTATATGGGAGGTGTCAATCCAGCCCTACTTCTAAGGAAATCAAAATAATTTTGCAACCACTACCAGTAGCCAAGGGCTTGTAAATAGGGTTATACAGGCATGATGTTTATTCGTATACTTCTGATTTTCTGTGCAGAAAATCGTTCAGCTGGCAAGTTCATTTGTATACAGAACAATAAAGCGTTTGTAATAATTGGAGGAGCTATCAAAACTTGCAAGTCAATGAGGTCCACAGTATTAAACCTTTCATCTCTCTTAGAATTCATTATCTCACTATAAGACTGACGTGGTTGAAATGATTATGAGTAGGAAACTCTCTACTCTCTCATTGGTATGCTTACAACAAGATGGTGCTTCAGTGTATGTTACAGCAATTCTCTTCGGGTAGTTTCTAATTAGTCAAAGGAATTGTTCTACTTCTAGAGTTTCGTATTACAGAATATGTATGAGAACAAGATAAGATGGTGTGAAATGAAGTTTAAAGTTACAAAAAACGTAATGTAATTAATCCTGCTTTGTAAATTTTCTTTCTTTAAAGCCGATATTATGGGACGAATTCAATATTTTTACAAAATGACTGTCGGAAGAAATTTTTTTTGCTTATGCAATAACGACAAAAAGAAAACTTCACTTCATATCTTGTTATTATTGTCTGTTTCATTGTCTACTTACGGCTTCTCAGTTTTATTGATATATTTTATTATGAGTCCACGTTATCCCATCAAAATACTACAGTAAATTTGGGTTAGAGGGGATGTCCCAGAAGCTGTTTATTCAATGGCCTGTTTATGAATGTACTAAAAACTACATTGGAATTAGTAGGAGACGTAAAAAGTAGCTTTAAACAATTGTAGAAAGTGATCAATACACCTTTTAGATAACTTCACACATTTCTTTTTTTCACAATATGTTGTGTGTGTAATGAGGATTTAACGCAATAATTTCTTTATAACCTACGATTGCAAACCATTTAGAGTTGGTGTCATTTCATCAGCAGTGACTTCCATTGACTATTATGCATTGGGGATTTGATAATGATTTCCATATCCTCTGAAGAATATTTCCTATTTTTATTTTTTTTTCAAGTAAATATGAATTATTAACTTGAATGTTGCCTTTTGCTGATATTTTTCACGTGGAATGAATAGGTATATTAATAAGTATCACGTTATAGTAAAATATTTGAGTTTTATTTTCTGTTACTTTTTAATTTTTTTTCTTATCTTTCATTTATGATTTTAGGATGGTGTTATTTCCTAAACCAGCCTCAATTTTCTTTCGATTTTGACGTATTTTGCTTTGAAATGCTTGATTTTGCTGATAATTACCATGATATGACGTGTCCGAGGGGGAAGATTATTTAGTCGTTTTAATCCTTCCTTTAGGATGTAAATAATTCTGTTTCAGCACACCTTGCACATTAAATTTGCACACAAGAAGAAATATAATTAAAACCATTGCAAAATAAAACACATCTCTTAGAATTAAACGTTTAACATTCAGTAAAATCAGTATTCCAACATTCTAATATCTATACATCATTATAAAAGTCAGACGAGCCACAATTTATTAAGTGGAAATAATGAAAATCAGCATTTTTTTTTTACGTTTGCAGAAGTTTTTGTAGGGTATAAACTTAAAAGGGAAAGTAAGCCGAGAGAGCATTTAGCTATAAATTGTCTCTTTCCCTGTTCTTTACTTTTCGAGTCAAAAACACAGACAGTTAGTTGAGAACCTTTTTATTCATTTATTTTCGAGGATGATGATTTTTTTTTGTATGTAAGGCTGACGATGTGGATACTAGTGAATAGTCACCTGTCCGAGGAATCCAATCTCAAGGTGTTTCAAAAAGTTCCCTACAAAATATTTTTAAAAGCCTCGTGTGCGTATGTGTAAGAGGAACGCTAGATACAATCCCGCTCCCTTGACCTTTACTCCTAATCTATTTACAAGTTATGTTGTGGACGCGAGACGGTCACCAACCATGGTTCCGCCTTATCAAGTGCCATCCTTTGTCCTCTATTCTGGGTGTATAATGCGTATACTTTGGTAATACATATTTCCAGCATCGGAAATTTTAAAAGCTACTTATTCAGGTTTGGTATTTTGCCAAATGAACGTTATAACTGTGGTAATGGTGAAGAGAATGTACAGCATATCCTTGTGCACTGCAGTTAGCATGCAAATCTTAGATTTTTTGTCTTTTGTGATTTTTGTTTACTTTTGCAAGCCTCGTGGTATAACTTGTGGTGCACGAGGAGTTTTTAAATTTGTTTTTAAAATAAAAAAACAGCAAAAAAAAAAATCTTTACAATATTAAAACGCAATACTAAGTAGAATATAGTAAGAAACATTTCAATAAAAATTTTGAATGAACATACCATATCAAAATTATGACTTAGCTACAAAACTCCACGGTACTAGCGGTCTATAATCGTTCTTCCCAATGACTATGACCAACGTCCAGTTGGAGCTGAATTTGAAAAGTTTCTCCTAACCTTGAGGCTAGAATTTAATCAAATAAGCTATCCATGCCGTGTCATAAAAGTATTTTGCCAATGGCTCCCCTCTTCCCAAGCTGATTTTCAAGAGTGAAAACAACTTTTCTTTCTTTTTATAATTTAAAGATTATTTTAGTGGAATCAGTTTTATTGATCATCTTTATAAACTTTTTTGATTTTAACAAGGGCAGAGAGAAAAGTTTTGCTAATACTAAAATACTTTTTCTTGGGATATATGTTAAAAGCAACAAATGCTAAATTGTACCACTATGCATCTGAAAATAACAGATTTAATTTTGTGTTCATGTTAATTATTATTCTTAGGTCTCTCTTTAAGCATTCAAATCTAGAAATCACTTTTCCCCGTTACTCTTTTCTAAGCAGTCTCTTGAACTTGTTATTTTATCATTCGCATATCATTTTAATGAACATAAAATATTAGGTGATATTTTTTATTCAAATAAAGGTTACACAGTTTTTTGAATAGGTTAAAACCATAGACTGTAACAGCTCTTAACGTGTGTGTTGTTTAAAATATTTAATAAAGTTAAGTACGTCACTCACACTGGAAATTTTCTACCTCGGTAACTTTCTTATCGTGCGACAAGTTTCAGTAAGGTAATCGCTAATCCTCCTTCAAGCATAGCTTTTAAATCGCACAAAATTGAAGGCACTGATAAATGATGCTCCTGGTCATGGAAAAAATAAGAGTACTAAAGTTAAGCTGATATTATCGAACAAGCTTAAAGTATTTTTCCCTTGATTGCCTCTGATTTTCAACTAAATCAGTCATGGGGGAAGCTTTCTTATGACAAAGAAAAGTCAGAAATTTCCATGATCGGTTGACCTTTCGGGTAGTTGTAGCAGAATAAAGTAGGCTGTAAACTTTAGGCCCGGGTATGCTTATATATATATATATATATATATATATATATATATATATATATATATATATATATATATATATATATATATATATACATGGTGGATGCAGGGGAATGGGGAGGGAAAGGGTTGGGTTGTGTCTTTATATCAGTGCTCTGATCAGTGGGTAGATGGTTTATTAAATGCCACGGGAAGAATAATTAAGATTGTTTGATTTGGGGAACAGTCGTCTTTTACTAAGCAGACCGGGGCTGAAAGTTTACAGCTAACTTCATTTTGTTTCAAATACGTGACACATACAATCAACCGACACACACACACACGCACACACACACACACACATATATATATATTTATATATATGCACCCACATGAAGTGCTATATAATAAAAAATATATGCACCCAGAAGGAAACGAGCTAATATCACGAAACTTAACATGTATGTAGTGTATGAGGAGATAAGCAAATGATTACAAATTCAGAAGAACAGACCGTTTTATTAAGAAGATATGACATGAAAAATTTTACAAATCAGTAAGTAGTAAATTCACCTCTGGCAGCTATACAAGCCGAAACACAACATGGCATCGAATCAATGAGGTCACCTATGACCTCTTGCGGAAGATCATGCCATAATCTTTGCAACTGGGCAGTTAATTCCCGAGTATTCCGGGACGGCTGCAGTTGCCTTCCGAGCATGTCCCAAACGTGCTCTGTTGGCGAGAGGTCTGGTGACCTGGCAGGCCATAGGAGTACGTCATATCCTTGAAGATATTGTTGGGAGAGTTGCGCTGTATGTGGACGAGCGTTGTCTTACTGATAAATGACATCTGGGCGACTTGATAGCATAGACAGTACAACTGGCGTTAAAATCTAGTCCACACGACTGCGTGCCTTCAAAGTGCGTTGAAGGACGACTAGAGGTGATCATGTGTCCCAACAAATCACTCCCCACACTGTCACACCTTGTGTAATCCCCGTATGTCTCTCAACAACAAATGCCGGATCGGACCGGTGGCCTGACCACCTCCCAACGCGTATGCGCTGGTCATCATTGAGACTGGATCGAGATTCATCACTGAAGATCACACACCTCCAGTCGCTCACACCCCAGCTCGTCCGAGGTCGGCAAAAATCCAATCGACACTGCCTATGATGTGGGGTCAGTGGTAGGCGTCTTAATGGACGTCGGCCAGTCGTCTTCGAATGGTTTCCCTTGATACCACCGGATGTCTGGAAGGTAGTAAATGGCGTCGAACCGATTCTAGCGACGTTGTTGGTGCGGACGTGGCCGCTATTATGATTGCGCGATCCTCGCCCGCATTTGTGTTCCTGGGACGTCCTGACCCTCCGCGACGGTAGATTATCCCTTCCGTGATCCATTGTTACCAACATCGAACAACTAACATATCGCTCCGACCGAGGTGGCGGCCGATACGGCTGTTCGACCAATCTGCTTAACAAATAGAGACCTACTATACGCCCCCTCTCAAAGTCTGACAATTGTTCGTACTGTCGCCAGTTACGTCTCAGAGGCATCTCTAGTCACAATACCGTCCATCCAAGTCGACAGATTTGTTTGAATGACCCTATGGCATGAGCAATCATGCTTTTAAACTCTACCAGCTGTGTATCTAATATGCGCATAGAGCGCTTACCCTTGTCTCATTGACGACTAAATTTTAATCATTTGCATATCTCTTACCAGATTACATTCCTGTCAAGTTTCGTGATAGTACCTCGATTTCTTCTGGGTGCATATATTTTTTTGTGACAGAGTGTATATATATATATATATATATATATATATATATATATATATATATAAATGAATAAAGTGAGATATTGATAGATATATCTGCTGTCAAACACAGGTAAAATTTCTGATTAATATAAGTCAGTCTACCTTCTTTCAGTTTCAGTTACTCTTTGACAAGACTTATCATCATCATTATCATACACGGTGAATGTGAGATTGTCCGATAAGGTATAACAGCCAGCACTTTTGCTGGGTTAATTGAAGTCACTGGGTGGAGTCATATAGACTGGGTGACATTTTAAAAAGAGTAGAATGAAAATGAGGTTGTGAAGTACAATACGTCACACGGGTACTCGGCAAAAATAAATATTTTGGCAGGTATTTTCTTTCTCTCAGAACAGGGCGCGCAAGATTTTTGGGTAATTTAATGGAATAGAATGCTTGTCTGTCTAATAGTTTTTTCCAGAAGATTGTCCTCTATGATTTAGAGTATTTGTAATACATGCTTGGCAATGTTGTAAAATAAATGATAGTCTCGCATTATCAACAGTGAAAAATTATGCAATTATCTATTAGTTTATGATTAATATTTTCTAAATATTCGTAATTATCACTTAGTATATACATTTTTTGAGAAAAAACACATATTTACATAAAAATTATCATTAAATTTGAAAACAAATAGAAAATTTTACCAAATGATTTTTAGCATTTTCTATAATTTGCTCAATGACAATAGCTTCTTTTATAAAATATGTTTAAAAATGAACTCTCCTTTTACGCGTAAAAAGTTTTGTACACCCACCTTCTTCTCACATTTGTTTTGAGAAGAAACACATATTTACACAAAAATTATCATTAAATATGAAAACAAATAGAAAATTTTACGAAATGATTGTTAGCATTTTTTATAGTTTCCACAATGACAATAGCTTCTTTTATAAAATGTCTTCAAAAATGAACTCTCTTTTTACGCGTCAAAAGTTTTATCCACCCACTTTCTATAAAAATTTTAAAATGACAAAATTATTTTTTAATCTTCTATCCTTCCTAAAATTTTGAACTTATAAAGAAAGTCACTTAGTGGTCCTTTCATCGTTAGTCTGTTACAGATCCGTTCTGATTACCTACTATTCAGTGACACATGCCATTTAAATACACAGAAAGCGATAAATTCTAAAGATTGATTACTCTTAAGTGGTTTTCATGAATGACTGTTTCATTTAAACTGTTTAAAAGTGTAGCTTTGTTGTTTTCAACAGATCACGGTAAAATTTAAAAGTAGCTATTGTAAAATAGTTTCGAAGCGATGCTTAAGAATAGTCATTATTCCCAATTTGGGAAGAGTATGTTCTCATGTGTTTCTAAAATAGACTCAAGACACATAATTAAGCTCAGAAAAGAAGCTTCATCGATGCACGAAGAAGCACATCGTAACAAATTGAATAAAAATACCTCTTCACTGGATTTATTCTAGGATGAGGATAGTATTTGAAAAATTAACATTGTATTTGTATACAGGACTAGCTTAAAACCCGTATATCGCTACGGAGTACATTCAAATTAAATACAACTGTCAATGTATGCAATTAATGCCAAAAATATGTATAAATATATTTATAATAAATACATCGATCAATGTATGCAATTGATGTAAAAAAAAATATATTTATAAAAAATCGTAACGGATATTTTTATAGACAAAATAATGTAGGAGAAAATATTCGAATTAAATCTAATAGAACATACTAAATAATATAGTACAGTTAATATAGTACAGTTTGAGGAACATTTCTTTTACTGTATGTTAATAGTTTTTTGGATAATGTCCAATCGTCTGCCGCATTAGCAAGAAAATTTTTTTTGTCAATTTCATTGTTATGCACGTGTCGCAAAATTAAAAGAAAAGAAACTATGTGATCAGCATTTACTAAATTAAATTCTAAAAATTAATATTTAAAAATTCACCAAAAATCAGAAAATGGAGGTAAAGATTCGAAAAAGATTTCATTTTAAACGAATTTTTATGATCTTTCTCGTGATATAAATTTTATAACCCTCGGAGTATTATTTTAAATACAAACTTTAAAGAATGTTACAAAAAGAGCTTAAAAATTTAATTTTAAAAAATCTAAGAAGAATTTTTCAAAAATCTCTTTTAGTGCACCCCTACACTATAAGAAGAATCTCCATGAAACATTTCAGCCCTTTATGCCCAGCGGTTTGGTCTGTGCGTTGTCTGTCAGTCAGTCAGTTACGGAACTGTTTTATATATATAGACTAGCTGAATACCTGTGCTTCGCTACGGAGTACATTCAGATTAAATACAACGGTCAATGTATGCAATTAATGCCAAAAAAATTGTATTTATAAAAAAATCGTAGCGGATATTTTTATAGACAAAATAATGTAGAAGAAAATACTCAAATTAAATACAACCGTTAATGTCTGCAACTAATTTGTATGTGTAATATCTATAAAACATACTAATTTGAATTAAATTCTTAAAAAACTTCCATCTCCATTAATCTAGTGGTTAAATTTATCTTTTACCGTATTTTTAATATTTTTTTTGTCAATTTATTTTGTTGTTATGCACGTGACGATAAATTAATTTAAAGTATCACAAAAAGGAAAAGAAACCACGTGATCAACATTTAATAAATTTAATTCTAAAAATAAATCTTTAAAAATTCACCAAAAATCAGAAAATGGAGGTGAAGATTCGAAAATAATTTCATTTCAAACGAATTTTTATGATCTTTCTTGTGATATCAATTTTATAACCCTCAGAGTATTATTTTAAATGAAAACTTTAAAGAATGTTACAAAAACAGCTTAAAAATTCAATTTTAAAGAATCTAAGAATAATTTTTCAAAAATCTTTTTTAGTGCACCCCTATGCTATAAGAAGAATCACCATGCAAAATTTGAGCCCTTTAGGTCCGGCAGTTTTGTCTGAACGTTATCTGTCAGTCAGTCAGTCAGTTACGGAACTGTTATATTTATATAGATTAGGAATTGCTGAGATAGATTGTTAACATTGAGGTTACGAAATTGCTTAGAAAAAAAAGTCAAATTGAGAAAAAATAAGGAAATACACAGAAAGAGTTCTTCGATCATAAAATAAATTTTTCATGTTTTACACATATTTTTAGCTAATCCTCATTTTTAGATCCCTGGAGAGCATTTTAAGCATTAGTTGATGGATATAAATTCCTTCAAGGAAAGAAAAAGAAAACATTCACTCACATAAATTTAGAAATCATGTGCTCTTCCTTTTTATATACATTTCGCTTAATGCTTGAAAAAGAAAAAAATTACCTGCATGCTATTTTAGCTTCTCCGTGACATCATAAACCATCAGTTTCTTACGAAAGTTTGGGGGTTTTGATGGAGTTCTTAAGACCATTTTCGTCTAAAGTAAAGACGGTAAAAAATGATCGTAATTCTGGAAGAGATTTGGACTATTTTACTTGCTAATAATACCCTTTGTTTCATCTCGGACGATTTCATACTTAATACCATAATTTTTATATCTAGCAGTGGTTCTCGAAAAAAAAGTGGTTTGTCTATTTAAGAGAATGAATTATATGAATATAAAACATATTTATGAGCCTTTTATAATTAGGATTGCGCCCTTTAAAAACAACTCACTGAAAAGAAAGTTAATATAGCAATTAATCATTAGTTATTCTATGAAACATAAGGTGACGCACATAAGATGAAAAAAAAACTTTGACAACGCTTAATAAACTACTGTTCAGAAACTAGGTCTCCCTAGAAACTATGAAAATATTCAGGATATTATGATTAATAGCCAAATAACCGTTTTAATTTGTCTGGGTAAAATATAAATATCAAAATAGTTGAAGGATAAATTGAAAGAAGGAGAAAAATGCACATATGCATCTTGGAAAAGAGCCATTAGAATATTTGGTTTAAAATAATGAACTCTGAAACCCTGACTTTTTTTTAGCTTATGCGCTGAGTTTTATTGAAATTTCATTATATGTATAGAAAATATGTGTGTGTGTTCCAAGACATGACTTATAAAACTTAATTTGCATTTAAAAGCACGTAGTAGTTTTATAATAGCTATCCTATTATAAAACTACTAATTTCTTCGGGAAAGAAAGTTCTCCGATTTATTATTTTATACTTACTTCCAAATTATTTAAAAAAATTCATTATGGAATTAATAAAACAGGATTGGTAAAGGAATTGAAGATATCTTAATATCAACTATACTTTATCGACTGTACTGTAGAAAGTTTAGTTTAATCGAAATAACTTAAAATCTAACTGTACTATGTAGTATATAGAGTATCGTTGGTAAATGAGGCAAAAGTACTTTAGTGACAACACATACTTATAAATGAACAAAACTGAGTTAACTGCATTCAGGTTAAATATAGCTTCTTGGCTTGCTCCTGTGGTTTTGCTGGTTGTGAGCTCTGAGGACTGCTAGCTCTTATGCTTACTCCACAACCAACGGCGACAGCAACGAATGACTGACACATTTTGTCACCTGTCTCTGTGGCTGTCATAAAAGCCTTCACAACGTTAGGAGACGGGGTGAAGAGACAATTTATTTGCGCATGCGCATTATCTTCTCTTTCTATTCTGATTGGCTGTCGAGTATGGCGGCAGAGACAAAAGTTGAACTTTTTTCCAACTTGAAACCACAGAAACCAGAGACGGAGACGAACCGGGGGAGTGGAAATTTGTTTGTAATATGAATGCGCAACAACGAAGATACATGATTTTCGTCTCCGTCGCCGATGGTGTGAAGCAAGCCATTACTCCACACCAGTAAGACCGCTTTTGTGTCTCGGCGATGTACTAGTCTCAACGGCAGTACGGCTGCCTATACAAGGGCTGGACTCCCCCCCCCTCTCCAGCCCTTGTGATGTTGTTGCCCAGTAGTTGTCCCCTCTGAGATCTTGTTGCTTCTATCTCACTTAACATATATTTCCGCCCTCGAATTCGTTCATACTTTTCGCCTACATTGAAACGCTTCATCTTTTTTGCACAAATCTCACTACTCAGTGGCTCTCTCTACCGGAAATACATCGGCGGGAATAACATGAGTCTAGGCGAAAAAGCAATAAAGAAAAATATATCACAAGTCACACAATTATTAATATTATTACAATAATCGACACACGTTCCTAACATGAGAAATGTCTTTTATATAATTTTAAAAAAGCCTTTAGTTAGTTTATTTAAGATGCAAAGGACACCTAAAATAATTTTCTATTCATAAATTACGCAAAAAAGTGCGTTCTTAATTTGCTTTTTCATCTCTTAAAATCTTCCTTTTGGATTCATCAAGTTGGCTCGTAGAAAATTACATACTATTTACTTACTAAAAATTTAATAATTTATTGTTTCCAAAGAAATTTTAATATGCATGCAAATAAATGAAAATTATTTACAATATTAAAAATTAGCAGTGTCAGCTGGTTTTTAAGTTTAATATATTTTCAAGAGACCTATGTGTATAAAATGTCGCAATTTTCTTTCAAATACATGAAACAGTTATATTATAAAGAGTAATATGTAAATTTAAGAATGAAAGTTGATATATAATTTAAAAGAAAGTAGTTTCCCAACCTATCATTCATAATTTTTTTTAGTGTATGCCGATGCAATAATGTTCTTAAAAACATGATGAACACTTTTGTAGATATGAATTTGTTTTTTCAGTGTTAAGAATAATTAAATTGACATTCAAATTGCCAGAATTACAGAACACATTCAGGTTTTGGTGAGATTCTACAATGGTCTCACGTTTGCCAAAATGTGTAGGAGAGACTTACAGTTGTAGTACCCTTGACATAGCCTAAGCCAGTATCTCCGTATCAGACAAACAGATAATTCTATTCTCCATTTAATTTCAGTATGTTAAGGCCAAAGTCCGAATTCTGGCAACTTCTCCAAAAGGCTGGCCACTGTTAGGACAGGTTACTTGGCTAAAGCCCGAAGTAATCGAGAATTTACGACTACTTCGGGCTTTGGCCGGCCAATTCGCGACTCGCCCGACAATCAGTGGCCAATTCACGAACTGTCCAAGAAAAAGAGGCCAAAGCTAGAAGTTTTGCGGGGCTGGATCATGCAGTAACTGGAGTCGATCATACCAGCTCAAACTTATATTATTACCACAGAGAAAATCCCTTTAGTTTAGTCAAAGTAGAAAAAAATCCCTTCAAAATCAAAGAGGAAAGGCCAATTTTTCTTGGTGAATTCGCAAACTAGCCATTGATTTTAGGACGCATCGCGAATTGGCTGGCCAAAGCCCGAAATAGTCGTAAATTTTCAGTTATTTTGGGCTTTGGCCAATGCTAGAAGTGGCTAGCCATTTCGCGAATTGGTCAGACTTTGGACATTGGCCGTAACATATACATCCTGGTGTATTTGAGTATAATTAAAGTTCTGAATTATTTATTATTCTTTCTGACTTTGGTAAAAAATAAGATTGATTAGCTTCAGAATGAAAGAGTTAGTTTAACTACCAATGAACTTTTAAAAGATTGACAGAAAGTTTTAATAATATTTTGTATGAGGTGTTTCAATAAAAAGTTCTGTCACGGGCAGAACGGGATGGATATTCTCTTAACGCATAATTCTTATGTGAGGGTAGCATATTTCACTCTTTTGGAAGCAGTTTTCTTTAGCAACTTTTGCATAAAAGTATATAAAACGCATACTTTAGG
The DNA here is from genome assembly GCA_907164885.2 of Dolomedes plantarius. Classification (NCBI taxonomy): domain Eukaryota; kingdom Metazoa; phylum Arthropoda; class Arachnida; order Araneae; family Dolomedidae; genus Dolomedes; species Dolomedes plantarius. The sequence continues at coordinate 108,328,208 of OU015494.1, read as the reverse complement.
TAAAATTGAAAACTTATTTCTGAGCTCCTAATGACGGTATTCACATGTACAGTCCCACGGCAGACGCACTCAGAACATTTAATACTTAATAAACCCCAAATATATTTGATAATGAGCTTATATAGCGTATTTTTAAGAAAAAAAATTGCCTTTTTTTATTTTGGAAAAACAGTTACAATAAGCTTTAGACATTCACAAAATAGTTTGGGGTGTTTAGGAATGTGCAATTCCAATTCTTATGAATACATCATATTGAAGGAAGAATTCTTAAAAATATGTTTCTGCGAAATATGTATATAACAAACTGACATATATATTTAAATATTTTTAATGAGTATTGATTGCATTAACTAGTAGATAATTTAGATTAATATTTCAGTGTTTGTAATAACTAATACATAAATTAAATTAAAGTTTCAGCTTTTATATATCCAGCACGTTTACGGAACATTGATTATATTAATATATATAAATTAGATTAATATTTCAGTGTTTATATATCAAGGTAAAATATAAAATAGATTAATATTTCTGTATTTCTAATAACTAATATATAAATTATATTAATATTTCAGCTTTTATATATCAAGCAGTTTTACAGAATATTGATTGTATTAACTAATATGTAAATTAGACTAGCTTTATATACCCGGCGTTGCACGGGTGTACCCTTAATAAAGCTTATTTGTATGATATGTATATTTGTATTTTATGCCAATCGATACCCCTCTCCACTGGTCAGCATCCCATCAGCATATTATAATACCCCCCTCCCCCCTTGCTGATGTCAGCATTAAAATGTTTCTTTCAATTTTGATATTCAATTGGATCGCGGCCCTTCGAGAAGTTTGAGAGCTTCCCCGTAAACCCTTGTGAAAATCGCCGGTTTCATAAACAAATAATTACCTGGCGTTGCCCAGGATAATAAAAATAAATGGAGTTAACCTGAGCTCTAGATGTATACGTACTAACAACCGAAATATATGCAATTCACACACACACAAACCTTTCCCCACTTCATTTAATTAAGGTTGATTTCTCTCTTTTCCCCTACCACAAATTTGGTGTTCAAAATAGTGATATATAGAAAATATAAATTATTGGATTGTTTCTAGCAATTTTTACAAAATCTAAAGCGAATGTCGAAAAATCGTGACATTGATCGTGTTTGTTACATTTAATCGTGTTTGTTACAATTTAAATCAAGAATCTTATGGATATCTGTTTCCTTCTTTGAGATATGACGGAATATGTAAAAAAAACACGTAAAAACACATTTAGCTCCCCTAACCCCCTTGGGGGCCAAATTTTGAAAAATCCTGAATTGATTTTTAGGTATTCATGTTCCTTACACTTTAAAGCAAGAATCTTATGGATATCTGTTTCTTTCTTTGAGATATGAGGGAATATGTGAAAAACACGCTTTGCCCCCTCGCCCCCTATGGGGGCCGAATTTTGAAAAATCCTGAAATTGATTTTTAGGCGTTCGTGTTCCTTTCATTTTAAAGCAAGAATCTTATGGATATCTGTTTTCTTCTTCGAAATATGAAGGAATATGTGATAAAGCACGTAAAAACATGTTTAGCCCCCCTTCCCCCCTTGCGGGCCGAATTTTGAAAAATTCTGAAATCTGTTTTTAGGTATTCATGTTCCCTACATTTTAAAGCAAGAATCTTATGGATATCAGTTTCCTTCTTTGAGATATGAAGAAATATGTAAAAAACACTTTTAGCCCCTCCCCCCCCTTGGGGGGCGAATTTTGAAAAATCGCTTCTTAAATGACGCATTCAGCACAAAAGTAATAAGCTCCTAAAATTTGATATCTGTATCTCCAATAGTTTTTGCTGGGCGTTGATTCCTTTATATATATATAGATAAAACACGTAAAAACACGTTTAGCCCCCTCACCCCCTTGGGGGCCGAATTTTGAAATATCCTGAAATTGGTTTTTAGGTATTCATGTTTCTTACATTTTAAAGCAAGAATCTTATGGATATCAATTTTCTTCTTTTAGATATGAAGAAATATGTAAAAAATACGTTTTGCCCCCTTCCCCCTTGGGGGGCGAATTTTGAAAAATCCTGAAGCTGATTTTTCGGTAATCGTCTTCCTTTCATTTTAAAGCAAGAATCTTATGGATATTCGTTTCCTACTTTCATATATGAAGGTATATGGGAAAAACACGTTTAGCCCCCCTCCCTCCCCTTGGGGCCGAATTTTGAAAAATCCTGAAATCGATTTTAGATAATCAAGTTCCTTACATTTTAAAGCAAGAATCTTATGGATATCTGTTTTATTTCTTTGAGATATGAGGGAATATGGTAAATACACGTTTTGCCCCCCTCCCCCCCATGGGGGGCCGAATTTTGAAAAATCCTGAAATTGATTTTTAGGCATTCGTGTTCCTTTCATTTTAAAGCAAGAATCTTATGGATATCTGTTTTCTTCTTCGAGATATGAAGGAATATGTGATAAAACACGTAAAAACACGTTTACCCCCCTTCCCCCCCCCCTTAGGGGCCGAATTTTGAAAAATCCTGAAATCTGTTTTTAGGTATTCATGTTTCCTACATTTTAAAGCAAGAATCTTATGGATATCAGTTTCCTTCTTTGAGATATGAAGGAATATGTAAGAAACAAGTTTTGCCCCCCCCCCTCTGGGGGGGGGGGGCGAATTTAGAAAATTCGCTTCTGAAATGGCGCCTTAAGCACAAAAGTAATAAGCTCCTAAAATTTGATATCTGTATCTCCAATAGTTTTTGCTGGGCGTTGATACGTGAATAAGTCAGGACTTCTTCCTTTATACAGAGGCTGTTCGCACATTTTTTAGACGATTTTGGTAAGCAGTAATAAAAAATCGTTTGCTGCAAAAGAAATAATTGCAATTGTACTGTGTTTTCAAAAGTCAAAATTATCGTCTGCGGCTTGAAAGTTTTGTTTTTATTCAAAATGGCTTTTTTAACAAAGCAATGGTAAGAAGGCTACATTTATGATCTTTCCGAAGAGAAATATGCATACTCCGTTATGCAAAAACGATGTGAGAGTCATGGTTTTGTGATATCTAAAGCGTCGATAGGTAATATCGTCAACAAGACAGGAAAAAAAACGTCAAATTGGAGCCTCAAGTGGGACAAAAATTCCAAACAAGTATCCAAGGAAAAAACGGGCATCTTTGACTATTGCAAATGTACGTTGTTTTATGTTAAAAGAAAATCCCCCTAGTCAAAGGACAGTTGCAAAATCATTAAAATTCTAGGTGTCCACTGTAAACAAAATGATAAACGTTGATTTAAATCTTAAGAAAGCGAAAAAACGCAATGTGCATCATCTTCTTCCAAATCATATCGCTGAACGCAGGACACGCTGTAGAATTCTATATGAGAAACACTTATCCAAAGAAAAATGGAAAACAATTGTCACAATAGATGAATCATGGGTGTATTTAAATGATTGCAACAAAAAAAGAACCATTTATTATCATAAAAGGGGAGAAAAAAATTAAGTACATGGTTCAAAGAATCGCAAGAAAGTTTTCCTAAGGGATTCAGGATTGTTGCTGGTTTTTCTTATAATTGCAAGTTAAAAATAAAGAGAGTGGAAAAAAATGTCAAGATTAACTCCAAATTCTCTCAGGAAAATATTTTATCGCCAATTTTTCAGAATGAAATACTATCGCTTTACCCACAGTGCCATCATTCTGTGAGACTCCATCAGGACAAAGCTAGCAGTCACACATCAAAATCCACTGTAAATTTCCTAAAAGAAATGGAACAAAAAACTGGTATCAAGGCACTTCACTGATATCCCTACTAAATCTCTCGATGTATCACCTATAGATTTTTGTGCTTTCGGACTTTTAAAATCTGCATTATCCAAACGTCGTCCCAAAACCCTTACAGGACTCTGGAAAGCTGTTCAAGAGGAATGGGATAGAATACCTCTTCTGACACTTCAAAAGGCATTATTATCCTGGAAATTGCGGTGTCGAAAGATAGTTCAGAATAAGGGATGTCAAATAGAACATTTAAAACACAAGAATTTTATGTAATTTAGTTTTGTGAATACAATATACATCGTCTAAAAAATGTGTGAACAGCCTCTGTATATATAGATGAATAGTTCAATGTTACATATATTTTATATATTAAAGTGATTTCTTCCTAACTGTGACATTTTCCTGAAAAAAGGAATATTACTGTTATCCGGTCACGGTAGATTCCTTTATTGCTAATTTCTTCCGTTAGACTAAATGCTTTTATGATAAATGCTACGTGCCGCTACCTACAGACAGAAACACACGCAAAAAAAGTATAGCTTGTCAAAAGAAAAGTATTTTCCCTGTCAAAAGACGTCGTCATGACTGATTATTTTACCCTTAACTCGAAAATTTTAAAACAAATATAAGTTACAAAATTTAATCCATCTACATTTATCATGCAGATATAATTGTAATTTTCAATGCCTTTATGAGTTTAATTAATTAATTTTAATTATTCTTATTAGGTAATGTAATGTTATGTTAGGCTTTAAAACTAAAAAAAACGCACAATTAAAATTATTTTCTCTTAATGTACTAAAATTAGATTTACAAATGGATATTACGTAGAAAATAAAGTATTTAGTAAATAATGCCGTAGAATAGTTTAAAAAGCTATCGTTTCAGGTGATCACTCTTTAAAAGCAATTTGCAACGCATTAAGTAGTGTCATATCTTAATACCTATGTAATCATTGACACTCATGTCAAAAGTTTAATCCTTGTTATGGCTTGTCACTCAAATATTGAGAAAATATTATACTTCATCTGACACCTTCAGGGAAACAGAAATTTAAGAAATGTGCCTCCAACCCAAAGAAAGTGAAAGCTGTGTTTGAAGATTAAATGTATGCATAAATATATTGGTGAAAAATTTCTGAATCATAGTAGATAGACTAGAAATAGTTGAGTAAGTTACTAAATTTATTTAAATTCATAATGAGTTTTTCTTTTTGTATCGGATGCATGCACACATATATACATACATACATACATACATACTTACATATATATATATATATATATATATATATATATATATATATATATATATATATATATATATATATATATAAAATACGATAACAATATCAAAGTAGTGTGAAAGTAAGTGATTTACGTATAAAAATTTATATCATACTTCTCATCGAAATAAAAAGAACAACTAAAATGTTTTCTTGCTTAAAAAAACTGAATGCAAAAAACTTTTTATGACGGAAGTATTCATCATATATCAAATCGAAGTGCATTTCGATAGGAAAACGAATGAAAGTAGTCGGAAATCAATGACTTGCATCATTTACTTAAGATTATTTTTCTTTGTTCGAGTTACTTTGGTTCCAGACTATCTTTTGTTTTTTTCTTCGAGCGCGGGGATGGTTCTCTTGGAGAATATCAGCATTTCTAACTAAAAAAAAATAAGAAATTTCTATGAATTCTCAACTTTTTTTTTCTTTTTACCATTCGCTTGTTATCACTTCACATCTATTTTCTCTGTTGCATTTTCTTTCCCTCGATTTATTCTGAAAATTCGCAAAACCATGATTTTTTTATAAATATCACAAATCATCTTCAGAAAACAAAGTTCTGTTAAAGAGTGAGTAAAGTCGATGTGCAAGAATTCAAATAACTTTTTTTTTCTATTTTGATATTCCTCTCCTGTTCTAATATTTAAAACATAAAATTCAGTAACTTTCACCAGCATTAAAGTTTTAATTTACACCAATATTAATTGCTTTTTTGTACATTTTTCTTATATATAATCTACAGAATATATAATTCTTATATATAAACTTATATTTACAGCCTAGATATAATTCTTATATCTACAACATATATATTGTAGGTATAATTTCTGCATATTTATTTGCAGTATATATATTGCTGTAGATTTAATTCTTATATCTATAGCATATATATTTTTATATGCAATCTACATCCTTCAAATTATTTACTTTTAATTCTGCTTAGATTTATATTGTTCATACAAAATTTATCTCAGGCAGTTAATGTTTCCAGTTTACTTTTATATCCCGTAAAGCCTATAACTAAGGTTATCTAATTTTGTTAATGCAATTTTACATGAGCAGGAAAAAGCTTTTATCTTTAGCACTTTCTCAATATTATCTTATTTTTTTAACTATTGCATGATGAAATACCAACTAAAATACTTATTAAAATAATGATTTAGCCTATAAAAAATACTTTTCTAAAAGTTATTTAAGAAATTAGTCATATAATTATATTTTTTTACCATCCTTACACACAGAAACAAAGGACTTTAAATACTAAATTGCTGAATAATGTGTTGATGATATTTTTTATTAAAATAATTTAAAACTTCACACTATTCTTCAGCACTAGAACAACAATATATAAAACGTAATAAAACAATTTTAAAGCGACATTTGTTATGAAAGTTGTATTTTTTCTCTAAAAAAATTAATGAATTTCCGCGAACTATCCGATATACATATATTCAATAGTTTAGTTTTCGAGTCGATTGAAAATATAAATATTGAAACGAAAATAAATGTTTTTATGAGCTAGATATAGAAGGCAATCCCAGATAATAAATAAAAGACACTAGAAAACCAATACGTCTTTATGAAACAGAAAATGCTCAGCACTGATTCTCTGAGTGAAACAACCGTAGCTTATGTAATGGGAAAAAAATCCTCGCAATTTCTTAGCCTTTTTATCTCTCCCTAATCAATTTCTCAGCTCAAAGTGAAAAAAGTCAGACGAGAAAAAGACTGTCTCTACAACGGGGCTGATGAGTGAACAGCTATCAGAAAATGTTCATTAGTGTTAAAAACAGTTTTTTCTCCATTTCTTGAACTTTCTCTTAGTTATTACTCCCAGAGTGCTGCTATGATCCATTTAATAGACTTTCACGAGACATAGTTCTTTAAAATGGGGTTGCTTTAGCTTGAAATTGAACATTTGGTGAAAGACATTGTGTTTCTTAATAACCTTTTTCTGGAAAGTCTAGAGCAGTGGTTCTCAACTTTTTTATGGATAGATCTCCCCCTCCCTTTCCCTTTGGATGACCTTCAGAACACCACGGCCTCCTAAGTTTAAAAAACGTAAGAAACACTGCTAAAATACCTTCTGTAAATACATGTATATTTTTATAATATATATGTATATATGTATGTATATACATATGTTTATATATATATATATATATGTATAAAAGAGTTCCGTAACTGAGTGACTGACATACAACGCACAGACCAAACCGCTGGACCTAAAAGGCTGAAATTTTGCATGGTGATTTTGTATAGTGTAGGGGCGCACTAAGAGAGATTTTTGAAAAATTCTTCTTAGATTTTTTAAAATTAAATTTTTAAGCTGTTTTAATAACTTTTTTTAAGTTTCCATTTAAAATAATAATTTGAGGGTTATAAAATTTATATCACAAGAAAGATCATAAAAATTCCTTTAAAAGGAAATCTTTTTCGAATCTTTACCTCTATTTTCTGATTTTTGGTAATTTTTTAAGATTAATTTTTAGAATTCAATTTATTAAATGCTGATCACGTGCTTTCTTTTTCTGGTACTTTAAATAAATTTATCGTCGCGTGCATAACAACTAAATAGACAAAAAAAATAATTTTTTTCTTGCTAATGCAGCAGACGATTAGACATTATTTTGTCTATAAAAATATCCCTTACGATTTTTTATAAATATATATATATATTTTTCTACATCAGTTGTATATATTGATCGTCGTATTTATTATAAATATATATATATATATATATATATATATATATATATATATATATATATATTTATTTTTTTGGCATTAATTGCATACATTAACCGTTGTATTTAATTTGAATGTACTCCGAGTATATATATATATATATATATATATATACAGAGGCTGTTCGCACATTTTTTAGACGATTTTGGTAAGCGGTAATAAAAAATCGTTTACTGCAAAAGAAATAATTGCAATTGTACTATGTTTTTAAAAGTCAAAATTATCGAATGCGGCTTGAAAGTTTTGTTTTTATTCAAAATGGCGTTTTTAACAAAGCAGTGGTTCGAAAGCTACATTTATGCTCTTTCCGAAGAGAAATATGCATACTCCGTTATCCAAAAACGATGTGAGAGTCATGGTTTTGTGATATCTAAAGCTTCGATAGGTAATATCGTCAACAAGGAAGGAAAAAAACGTCCAATTGGAGCCTCAAGTGGGACAAAAATTCCAAACAAGTATCCAAGGAAAAAACGGACATCTTCGACTATTACAAAGGTACGTTGTTTAATGTTAAAAGAAAATCCCCCTAGTCAAAGGGCAGTTGCAAAATGATTAAAATGCTCGGTGTCCACTGTAATCAAAATGATAAACGTTGATTTAAATCTTAAGAAAAATGGAAAACAATTCTCACAATAGATGAATCATGGGTGTACTTAAATGATTGCAACGAAAAAAGAACCATTTATTATCATAAAAGGGGAGAAAAAAATTTAAGTACATGGTTCAAAGAATCGCAAGAAAGTTTTCCTAAGGGATTCAGGATTGTTGCTGGTTTTTCTTATAATTGCAAGTTAAAAATAAAGAGAGTGGAAAAAAATGTCAAGATTAACTCCAAATTCTCTCAGGAACATATTTTATCGCCAATTTTTCTGAATAAAATACCATCGCTTTACCCACAGTGCCATCAATCTGTGAGACTCCATCAGGACAAAGCTAGCAGTCACACATCAAAATCCACTGTAAATTTCCTAAAAGAAATAGAACAAAAAACTGGTATCAAGGCCATACCCTTCACTGATATCCCTACTAAATCTCCCGATGTATCACCTATGGATTTTTGTGCTTTCGGACTTTTAAAATCTGCATTATCCAAACGTCGTCCCAAAACCCTTACAGGACTCTGGAAAACTGTTCAGGTGGAATGGGATAGAATACCTCTTCTGACACTTCAAAAGGCATTATTTTCCTAGAAATTGCTGTGTCGAAAGATAGTTCAGAATAAGGGATGTCAAATAGAACATTTAAAACACAAGAATTTTATGTAATTTAGTTTTGTGAATACAATATACATCGTCTAAAAAATGCGTGAACAGCCTCTGTATATATATATATATATATATATATATATATGGTGCCCGGTATAAAGGGCTTAAATCAAAAGAAGTGAATTTTAGATATTTGTTAGTATTGATTAAAAAAATCTTTTGATTTGTGTAAAGGCTTAAGTCTATCAATTTTGTATACAAAAGTATTTTACTTATTTCTATCTTTTCCCCAAAAATATTGTTGCTAGAATATACTGTACATACCTATATGTATTACATGACTATTAGAAACTACCTTGGATAACTTTGTTAAAAAAACTTGGTAAATATCTTGTGTCGCAAATTCTGATCCATCGGATTGTACTAACATAATATGTAGTGATGGCGAAGAATAATTTATGCCTTCTAAATAAAGTACAATGTATTTTAAATTGCGTATGCATGTATGAAAGTAAAAAATATATGAATGTAGATATACAAACAAAAAATTCTTTGAAACTCGACTTACAACCAATTCTACTTACGACCAATGTCTCGGTTCCTATCTCAGTCGTAATTCGAATAATATCTGTATACATACATATATTTTTAATTAAAATAATTAATATATTTTTAATTATATTTTTTAATTAAAATTTTTTTATTGAAAAAACATATTTGTTTCCTCTCTCGTTACTTCCAGGTACTCACAATAGTTAACAGTGCGTATTCGGCCATATTGTCCAAGACATTTAATATTAGCGTCTAATGGTTAATTTCATTATGTATCCAATTTAATTATGTTTTAAATTGACGTCTACTAACAGTTGAGTGAGGAGTGTGTGCTTTTAAGAGAGCAATATTTTCCATCCCACTTTTTAAGTATAACCTAGTAAACATGTTTATAGATATTTTATTCTTCCGAAGAAGTTTACCAGGATTAAATCCTTAGCTTTTTTAAATTCTTCACAGTATCAGTTTATAAAACTAATTTCCTTTTACAAGTGCTAAATTTGAGTCGATCGGAAATAGAAGGAGAGTGACAAAATAAAATCTTGATAGAAAAATTCTAGGGAAACTCTAAAAGAAAAGGAAATAGTATCTAACCCAAGAAGATAAAAAAACTTCAATGAAAGATTATATGTTACCTGTAAATTGCATCATTCTTTGGAGTGTAGAGACTGTAAATCTAGCAAAGGACAAGAAGTGGTACTCGTTTACTTAGGATAATACTGGCTGCTTTGTTCATACGCTACAGGTGTTTTGATTTTGAAAGGGAGAGAATATATAACAGGAAAGTAAATATATTATTCTAGAATGTTACTGAAACTTTCTTATTCATTGGTTTTTATTAAACATAATGAATTTTTAACTGAGCGATATTGTTTTAGCAATGTGGGAAACTAATACTATTCTCATGTTTCCTCAAAACTATATTTTACAAGTTTAAAATTTACAAGTTTTACAAGTTTATAAAATATTTTTACAAGTTTTCATTCACTGGAATTTATATTACCTCTTAAAATCAGTTTAGAATACAAAACACATTTTCTGTACTGCATTAACAGATCATTCTTGAAATGTATCCTTGTTTAAAACTTAAGTTCGGTATTACATTTTCAGACTCCAAAACTCATAATGGACAATTTTTGAAGAATTTAACAAACTGAATGAGCACAGTATAATTATTGTTCTACAATAAATATATTTTACTTATTGAGTCACAGAATTCTTCCAATTTTTTCCTCTAATTATATGTATGTTGCGAAAAGTCGAATTATAAGTCTAGGTATTAATGAATAAACTATGAGCAGTAATAGTAAATACCTAAGAATTATCAACCAAGGAATTAGAAGCCCTTGTGTTCTCTTTCGTAAGAAAATATGCTATTGGTTGAGGTAATGGGAGGCATTTTACAACGGTAAGTTTAGGGTTATCTAACTCTTGCAATTCTCACTAACAATTCCTCCTCCACCCCTTCTCACATTATTCTTATCTGTTATTTAACATTTCCACGTTTCGCGTATTTCCGAGGTCGTGATTCTCTAATTAGCGAGTTGCGACCTCCTTAGAAGGCTAAATAGCGACGAGTGGTATCAAATTTTTGAAGATGTCTGAAGATACAGATTTTGTTTTCCATTTTGAATAACGTCTTTTCAAAATGACTCTTCCTTTGTACCTTTTCTAACCTTTCACCACTCTTCCACAGAAAACTCAACCAATAGGGATAATCCCTGAGACGTTAGTTCTACAAAATTTGATCGTGTTGTAAAATGTATTTTCCTAGAAAGCCTGATATCTTTTATGACAGTATTTACTTTATGCCTAAACATGCCTCTGATATTGTATCTCCATCAGAAATCACGATCCTACGTTTTTTCCTCATTTATGGGATCTTAACATGGCATTACTGATAATACACTTCGTACAATGTAGTTCCATGAAAAGTATTATTCTGTAATATCATTGGAGGTGATACGTATAGTCATCCCGTAAGTTGGAATCACAGGAAGCAGTTAACTACATTTGTCTGTCGTAGTTTTAAGAAAGAAAATTTTGAGACCTTCAATCGCTTGAAACTTTTAAAAACTTTTGTTACGTAGTCCGCCAAATAAACTGAGAGCAATTGGGCGCAGTGCCAAACGTGATTGTGTTCAGTTTTAAGGAGGGAAGATAATATTCACGGCAGTTTTGACACTGTTACTTGTGTGATCTTAGATCAGGTGTCTGGAGGTTTTCTCCCCTAGTAATAACTTAAAATCATACATTTAAAATCACACATTTTGTCCTAAAATTGGATGATTACCTAATTTTCAATTGGTAATGGGACTGAAGGAATTCTTACTGACATTTATTTGTTCATTTTATTTGTGTATTCTTGCGAATTCTGTTTACTTGCCTGAAACCTTTGTTAAGGGAACCACTAAAACAACCTTCCTCGTTTCCTGTGACGAGATTTTTCATTAATCTCTCAGTAGACCATCTATAAAAGTTCTTTTTACGATCGAAAACTTAAGAACAATGCATATAGAAAAAAAAAAACCACACAATAGAAATCTCACCAGATATAATATATCTGCTTTGATTTTAGATATTTTTTGATCAGAAAAAAACGAAATTAGCAGAAAACTAAGGGATACTGCTTACTGATTAAAACTATTAGATTTTTGAAGGGTCTTTTGTTTACATTGCCTTTTTAGGACTTTTCAATTTATATAGTGAAAAAAATGCTAATTTCCATGAAAATTATAAATTTTAAAATAAGAAGGAATAAAAGCCGAAAATTAAAAACCATTTTACAAGAATTAAATTATTATATTTAAAACAAATATAAATTAGTAAAGAGTTATAAAATGCTATATCGACGTTTGTTGCGACTAGGAAGCAACTTTCTAGCTGTAGATCTTATATCCTCCAACTGAAATGTCTCGACTATCGCTGTAAAGACTATTTTAAAGGCTATTTTTACACTTTTTAGTTACTGTACCGATAATACGGTATTCAATAATTTACACAATGTGTACTTCCTCAGTTCCACAGTAAACCGAAAAGGATAGATACATGCTTCGAAGTAGTTCATCATCCAGCCGAGTAGTATTTGTGTGATCTTAGCAATGGACAGTTCACATATCTGAGAATTGTTCAAATTTGTGCAACAAATTTGAACATTTGCGAACAATTCATAAATGCCATTCATTCAGTTCAATTAATTCATTTTTGAACAATTCACAAATTTGTGAATTCTTTAAATTTGTGCAAAATATTTGAGCATTTGTGAATTGTTTGTTCATTGCGACAATCACACCAAAGCTCCTCGACCTGATGATGGACTGCTAACTAGTTCGAAACATGTAGCCATCCATTTCGATTTATTGTGGCATTGAGAAGTGTTTATTACGTATTTGTTATCCACAACTTTTGTATAAGCCATTCAATAATTTATTCTGACATTTTAAATTTCAAGTTTTGAAAAATTTGTATGAAGTTGCTAGTATTCCGTGCATTTTTCGTCTCTTATTTAAATACGTTAAATATTTTCTAATTGATAATGAGAAAAGACTTTTATTGAAATGAATAGAATAATTAGTTAATATATTTAACAAAGTACTAGTGAAGACCGTCAGAATGAGTCCAGATAAAAGAAATCCCGAAAGAAAGTCGAAATGTAACGTTCTATGAATTGATTTAGTCATTTTCTAGTATTACATGAGTGATACGCTCAAATAAAGAATAACTGTGAAGAATCCGATACCTTGTTTGAGTCAGTATTACTGAGTTCAGATAACGAAAGATTCCTATCACTAGTGCAATACTCATTTCAGAAGAAAATCAATATTTACGATTTGGAGCCGCTGGAAACCGGTGTTTCTTTTACATATGAAAAGCAAGAGAAAGAATGGGCGTTGGTGCATCCTGCTTTCAATAATTTAGCGCTGTTAGGATATAAATATCGGACATTCACCCAGAGATGACCAAGGAAAAATAAAACCTTAGAAATATCGACATCGATTTGGTTCAAATGTTCATCGCAAATAAAATTAATGTTTATTTAGGAAGTTAAAAATTGATAATTTAGGCTTAAACGTATTTGACAGATAACCAAAAATATATTATGTATCAATATGTGAACTAATTAGAGTAAAAATTCAAAATTACTATCTCGTTTTGACAATGACCAAACAATGATACATTTTATGAAACTTTCTCTCCAATCCATAGAAAATTCAAGTCTTGTAACTTAATGTTCGTCAAATATGGTTTTTCTATTTAAAATTTTTTTTTTGACTGGAGTTAGAATTCAAGTCGCACATATGAGTTTAGGGTTGGAATCGAATTACATATTTTGGATGAAGGCTGAAACATATACATTAACCTTGAGTTTTTTCTTTACCGCATGTTTACCACATGCGTATTATAGCTGCAGCTCTGGCCATAAAACTCCCTATTCTTGGAAATGGCTTCTTTACGTCGACTTCAAGTCATACACACACATATCGCTTCTCTTTCAACTCTCGCTGTCAATACTGTTTCACTCGACGCGTTCCATATTTTTCTTCGTGGACATCTGTTAGAAAGATTTGGAACAGGTTTTGCCCTTAAAGAAGAAGCATATTTGAGGAATTAAAAATAAATAAACATGCAGGGTGGCAGCCAAAATAACCATTTGTGTGTAGTACCCATTCAGACCGGAATAAATGTGGTATTCAGTAAGTGTTGCGGAGTTTCGCGGAGAGGCAAAACCTACATACAAAAACTCTCCTAAGTTTTCCGATTCTGCTTTGGAAAGAAAAATAGAATGGTTTATTTTGTTTCAAAATTTGGATCACTCTTTCTCCACCTGTTTATTGTCATAAAAATATTATGGTGTATTTTTAGACAGGCAAAAATGCGTCAGATTTTACTTTTTGAAACATAAGATTGAATGGATTGCAAGACTCAATTTTGTAACTCTAGTAAAAAAAGAGGAAGGGGTGAGGAAGGAGGTTCGATAATATTAAGGGCACTTTTTAAGTCAAATTATGTATTTCTATCTAAAATTCAAAACGTTAACCTTGAGAGAGGACATTTAAGGCTGCTATGTACTAAGAAAAAAAATCGTATATCCCTTTTCCTCTTCTTGCAGACTCTTGTGGTGGGAGGAGTCCAGTTGACAGTTTGAGAATTCCACCCCCCTTAGGTTTGACATTTTGAGGGATTGTAATGGCTCGCTGTCTATAGGGGGGGTTAAGCGCTGTCCCCAAATTTTTTATTTAAAATATATTTTTGTCAACTATTTACAGGTACATAAATGCTGATAATCAAATAAAATTGGTATTGTCAGATAGCCTGAATTTTTATGCAAAGCGCTACAGGATTCATTTTATAAATTCCGTCCATCGAAGGAATTTATGAGCGTTTAAAACACACTATACCAGATTTTTCCCCGAGTAATTTAAATTTTAAAATATTGATTGCAGTTTAAAAAAATGAAAATGTACACAAATTTAAAATTTATTTCTCTATGACGGAGTACAATTTATTTTTTAAATCATTGAATCCAAGTCGGCAATCCGTGGACAAATTTTCTCCATGGGTTAACATTGAGGTGAGAGAATCCAATGGGGTTAGTACATAGCAGCCTTAAATGTGAAAAATGAAATTTCTTATGCCACTTTCAACTTACGATTATTGTGTTGCATTTCTCTTCTATATACCGTCATAACCCAAATTAAAGAACAAGTGGTTATATTAACGTTTACAGACATTTACTGAGAATGTTCAAAACGCCGAAGATATAAGTGTCTCTCTGCATGCCAACATCAGATTTTTTTCCAAGTAAATATAATCTTTCAAACAGACTGTTCTTTCACTGTCGAATTGCTGGATGAAATTGCAATTTGATGAGTAACGAAATTCAGGCATTAGAAAATAGTAATTTACTATTTGGGACATGATTATAAATATTGCTAGCACTAGGGGGCATTCAAAGAGAGACAAAGCCATCAATACATACGTAAGTAGAAGTAGTAAAATTAAAGTAAAATGTAAATGTACTTATATGCCTAAATACCAAGTGAATGTAAAAGTGCTTATATGACAAGATATCACGTTCTTGAAGAAACTCATTGAAATAAAGTGTGACTAAGTAACAGATTTCAAGAATTTATGACATTTTAATGAATACATGAATCTACACATCCACATAGAAAAATAAATCTTTTTATGACCAACTAATATCAATTCAACCTTGTTCCACTTTGATCTGACATTTATTGCCATCATTTTACTTCACAAAAAGAATTATAAACGCATAGAAGGGGCGGAAAGTCACTCAAATAATTATAAAAAAAACACCAAAATATGCCACCTTACACTATCCTGAGTATTATTATTGCCATATTCATTTATTTGAGCATTATATAATAAAGATTAAGTTAAAACATGTAAAAATTGCTTGATTTATAATAAGTATAAATATACCTCTATGGTGAACAACTATTGGAGTCCTTTCCAGGGAATATTATACAAAATCACGACTACTATGAAAAAAAAAATTTAATATTGAGATTCATTTTATCCAATTATTTACATACATTTGTGAATTTAATAATAACGTATTCATAATCTTTTAAAAAAAATTTTAAACTTAAATTGATGTCAAACTCTATGAATTGTAAAGAAAAACATCATGGAAATAAACTTTTATCGAATTCCTATTCAGATCTAATAGTTTATAGCAATCTAACTGTTTTGACGATTACTAGAAAGTTCCTGTGGTATCTCTTATTAAAAATATGTTCAATTCATGATCAGTCTCAACTCCGTTTCATTTTTGAATACGAAGAAATAGCAATAAATCACAAGTATTGAAACCGAACCATGGTTTTGAAAGAAATTATAGCCAGTTTCAAATGAAAGCAATTATTATTTAGCTGTAGTACTTGTATACAATGCCACAACAAAAAGAAGCATAATATGATTTTTTGAATCCTAAGTACATTTGTAGCGAAACAAAATAAACAGTTTTTCTCTGATAACCGCATCAAATCATTCTTAGGATACTTACTGTTTCGTTTCGGAAAATGGCAACATGATGGAAAGAATTCAATCAGAACTTGATTGAATCAGTCACGGATGAAGTATTCAATCTACTGAGAGAGTGTTGGAAACACATCTTGTTACGGATATTACGTTGAAGAAGTTAATAAAACTTCGTGTTATTGATGATGCAAGGGGCACACCTAACCTTGTGGCATTTTCATTGGAGGAATTAATCTGTGTTATAATACAGATTGAGAATTGTTTCCTGCTACTAACTATGTGGGAAAACGATCGTCTCGTAGAAAGCAGAGAAATGTGATATTTATTATAACTTATACAGGAGACTAAAATGTATTTTATAAATCCAATTAATGTTGTTACCCTTGTAAACTGAATTTATTTTTTATTTTATTGCAGTTATAAGACATAACTGTCAAATTTAATAGATGATGAAGATTTTTATTGATTTTTTATGCTAAAAATTCTGAAACAAATTTGGTTGCATGCAGTGACGCTCGTTCTACTCTAACGAATTCTTTAATGAACGAGAGTTTAAATTCAATACATGCATTCAAATTCTTCTCTTGAGGACATTTAACAATACAAACCATGATTTCGGTTGACTACTATATTATGGGGACACCCAATAATTGTACTAATTTTACTCCCTATGAGGACAATGCAGGAACAACCATGTCTTCATCGGGATTTAAATCTGGGTCCAGGAAGGGAAGCTTATATGTTTAAAAGCACGAAAACTAGATTTCCTGCATTAATAACATAAAGATTATCGAGATCATTCAAAATTGAAAACGATAAAAAATTTCTTTCATTTTATGAAATAGAAATATGCAGTGAAATAACTAAATATAGAAACTTAATAAGCAGAATAATCCCCGAATGTCTTACATTTATTTGACGCAACGTAAGTCTCTAGAATTAATTAAAAGAAAAAAAAATGTTTGTAAGAATCAACAAAATTCTTTAATTCTAGGAAAAAAATCTTTGTTGTGTCATTTTAAATATCTTTTTTTGTTTTTTTACACAATAACAACTACCCATTATCCGTGATATAAAGAGTATAATTTCATCATATAATTTTATCCTTCTAAACTAACATTTTGCCAATTTCTAAACATTTATCGGTGGATACTTTAGATTTCTGTCGATAGAATCCATAATCTTATAAATGATGAAATTTTTTAATATTACTTCATATCTTGCACGTGCAACAAATTTTGACATCAACAGTTACATTAAAGAACCCAACTCATTCTAGTCTTAATTTCCGTCTTCATAACCAACCAAGTACAAAAATATAATTTTTTTTGTCATCATAGGATTTTAATGTCTTCATCAGTAGTTATGTCTCTATTTGCTCTCATGTTTTATTCACAGTTTTCTTTCGTGAGATCACTCTATTATTTTCATTTTTTGTTTTCTTAATTACCAGATCTCCTTTGAATTTTCCAGATAATTCCCCCACGCTAGGATTTTAGGCAAAGAATTTTTTATTCTTTTTATACTTGTCATTTATTCAGTCTCATTGATTACATTATTTTCTCTCTCAAATATTTATTTCCCCATTTTGTATATTGCGGTTTATTATTTCCTGTTATTACATTTTTTTTCAAATTTCGTCTCTGCTTATTTCGTTTCTTTTGATATTGCAAATTTTACTATTTGTTATAACTACTACTACTTGTTATTTGATTTTTCTTTTTATCAATATTGATTGCATATTTTTCTTCTGCTGTATCTTTTTCCTTTTCCCTTCCAAACATAAAGTTTTTCAATTATTTTTTCTTATTGCTAGTTATTGTCAGTGTAATGTTACGGGCTGGAGGATTGTATTTACATAAAAATTTCTGCACTTTTATTTCTAAATATGCACAAAAATACTTGATTTGTATCCGAGTCGTTGTTTTTGCATTTCCAATATAACAGGAATTAGCTCTTGAAATATATACTATGTATCACAACTCCTTTCACTTAAAAGATCTTTAGTTTATAAATCGCTATTATCAACTAAAATAACTTATTTTACAAGCCTAATGTAACAATTTGAATAAATGGGAGAAATATAATAATAAATAGATTTTTTCCAACAAAAATACTATTTTAAATTTTAATTATGTTTTTTTTCACATTCTGCTGATAGGAAGGCATGAAAGATGGCTGTGGTTTCCAGTCTCTGGTAACATAGAAAGTGACAGAGTTAAAAATTGGCCAATTTATGGGAACAAGGGACCTTCAACCTGGTTTATCTTTAATTTTCTATATTTTACTCTGTATACCTATGAGTATAATTAATACTCTTTTCTACTACATTGAAGACACTTATAATTCCCAAATAAGTATTTTGTGGAAGAATAAGACCTGTTTATCAAAAAAATCTTCAAAAATGCTAGCATTTTTTCAAGATGCTCCAAGAGCATTAATTTTCTTCCGATTTCATCCAAATTTGTCAGGATTTTTATTGGAAGTGTTCGTCACAAAACTGTACTTCATTCTTTGAAATCATACATATTTTTCAAATTTAAAGACTACGAAATAAAGTAAAATCATAAAAAAATAACAGGCAGACTAGAAAAATAATTATTTAAGACTTTAGAATCACAGACAAAAGAAAAAAACGAAATGTACAGTTATATTTATATCCGTACGGTAAACTTATAATAAAAAATTGAAGGTTTTTAATTGATATGGATTGCGCATGAAGCATTTTTTATAAAATTAGCATTTTTTGAAAAAAAATTTGAAAGACAGGCATTATTCTGCAAAAAATCCTTATCTTGAATTCTAAGGGTTTTCAGTGTAGTAAAAAAGAAAATAAATTATTCTCATTTTGTATATAGAGTTAAAAGCTGAAATTAAAAAAAATCGAGTTTGAAAGTCCCTTGTCCCTTTAATACTTAACGAATTAATATATATTTGTGCATATTTGCCCTAACTTCCTCGTGGTCATTTAGATTGAATATAGCATGTTATATATTTAATCTCGGCCTTATGGTACAGCGCGCTGGTTTTCGGTGCTGAGGGTGCTCGGATCGAATCCTGGCGAAGCGCCACTAAAATGCCTCCGTTTGTGTCGTCCCTTCATAGGGGGCAATGTTGGTCCGCCTATATGGCGTCCCCATAATAAAGTGGCCAGCAAAACTGCGGTGAATTATAGGCGAATGTCTTCGCGACAAGTGCCTCCACATTAAAAAAAAAAAAAAAAAAAAAAAATATATATATATATATATATATATATATATATATATATATATATATATTTAATCTAAGACTTGGTTAAATTTATTTGGTTGTTCACGTGTTGCTAGAATGATGCAAATTTCAACGTTGAACTAAAGCCATTATAGAAGCCCACATCATCTTGTCGATAGTATGTGCCTGGGGTGCTAAGGCAAAACTATTCTTCTTTGACTACTGCTGTTTACCAGTTCTCGAAATTAAAATCCAGTGCAACAACTAATTACAAAGCGTAGTTTCTAAACGCACCATCCGACGGATATTGTTTCAAATGGGCTATAAGAGTGATGATAACTTGTTAGAATACCACTTCTTTCAAAGCAAAACAAAATATTTCTGTTGCAGATTGGCGTATTATCGCCATTGATATGTCGAGAGCTGGAGAAGTATGACACGGCTTAGTAAAATTTCGCATTCACCCCTATGATATTATATATGCCTTGTCTTGGGTCTGGGTTGAATATTAATCTTATAATCCATAATGTGTTGCAGAGAATGTAAGTAAATATATGGTATAAATAATACAATGAAATGCCTTTATTTTATACGGTAATGGTAGAATAGATTTGTGGTGATTCAGCCGTGATGTAGCCGATTTTTAGCCGTTTTTTTTCAGGATGTTTTCTGGACTTGTTATTCCTATGATGCTGTACATAACGCTCAACGTAACATGTCCACATTTTTTCGAAACATTGTTTATAACCGCGACCCTCCCTTCATAGTGATAGTCTTCACAGTCTTACTGTGTTTACGGACGAATATCGGAAGCCAATGTGTCTGCTTTGTTGGTTGGTTGGTAGCGCTACGGTCCTTTTTTGCTATATGAAAGATAATTAGACTGGGATCTGCTGCTTAAAGCAGATTCCAAAGAGCTACAAACAACCATGCAAATAATGAGACTCGAACACACAGACTCTGGAACCGAATGCCAGTGCCCAAGCTAATCGGCCATCGCCCGGCACCTTGGAAAAAAACAGTTATTGGAGCATGATCTAAACATACCAACGGCCGGTACAACTTCTAGATATTAATCCTCCAAGTCATTCGAGTATTAAACGGGCTACTAGGATGTGAGAACAGCTACCAACCAATTTCTACCATTTTCAATATGCTAGCTTTGAGACACAAATCCTGATCAGCGGTACTAAAAAATGGTGCAGTCCTTATACAGTAACTCAGGAGCTTTTAAAGTGACTAGGGAAGGTCCATGTCGCAGTTATGTAGGTATGCGTAATAAAGTTGCCGTTTGGTGTATAATATGTATAATATGCATACTTGGAATTAAATAGAGTTAATATATAAAGTTTTGGGTAGTTGAAAATTATAGCTATTATTTAGATATTAAGCTATAATACGCCAACTAATTTTACCATCTCTGGATAAATAGTTGATAGAAAGATATAAAAGCATTTTTTTTTTGTTCCCATGTGTTAAGTAGCGGATTGTCACTTATGGTGTAGTTAAAAGATAAGAATAAATGGTTCCCAAGAAATTACAGTTTTCCTTTCGTCTTCTATCAATTTTTCCCTCTTTGCTATCCTTTAGTCCTCAATTATGTATCTTAAAGTTAGCCACATGGTTTCCCTGTAATCGATGTTTATTTTTTCAGATTTTGTAACTTTTAGACTTTTAGAATTTTTTTAACACTATTCTTAATTTCTTAAGCGGCTCAAGCTCAAAAATAAAATTTAATCAAATTACATGGGTAACAACCCGAAAAAATATTATAATTTGTCTTCATTAATTGTTCACCACAGGGTTCGGTATTCTGTTGTACAATTTCCTATATACGGGTTCAGATATGTAACCATTCAGTTAATTTCCATGTCAAACAACTGTTTTGTATCAATAGATATATTCACTAGTCATATTGTACGTAAAATCGATGAAATCCCTTGAACATGCATATTCGTACAAATATTTAAACATGGGTATACGTATAATAACATTTATCTGGCTTCCTCTATTGCCTGCTGTATGGATGTGTATGTGAGCTTGAATGTCTGTCATTGTGCATCTGTTTATACGTGAATGTTTAGTAATAGATATTCATGAGGGTTATAAATTATGAATTTTTACTTAGTCTAAAAAAATAAATTAATATAATTTAATCAATAACTACTTAGTTGAAGAAACTATTTATTAAATTATTATAAAAAATATTTATTACCCAGGAATCGGAAATACTTAATAAAAATCCATAAAAATAGCACAAAAGTGAAATAGATATAAATATTCTATCACAGTGATTTATTGATTGCAATTTATCCAGAATAAAAGCCAGCTCTATAGAATGATTATTGCTATGAATAACGTGATTTTGAGCCATTTCTGTCTGTGTTTTAAATTGACGTATGTCCCATTAAGGATAAACACATTAAAGAGTGAAAAAGTGTTTATTTCCAAGTGATAAATAAATTTGATCTCCTCATTAAATTTAATAGGGTCCTGCCAATCAACGTATAAATAAGGCAATCACGCCTCTGCTGCTTGCACAGCGATTAAGATAGAATCATCTCTACAATTGTATCTCAAGTTGGCTCGAACATTGTTCCTCGTCTACTCAGGTACGCTGCTTTTGCAGCTGAGCCCAGTGCCTATAATGAATATGCGGCTTGTTTCCAAACAGCGGATGGCACCGATTTCCTTAGAGGCAACAAAGCCAGTGACTCAGGCCTAAGCTGAGCCCAGTAAGCCAGTGTCATCTATCCTCGCTCACCTCACCGGTGGGGTTCCGTAAATATAATTTTTTTCCCTGCAAATGAGGTTTCAAACTCGCCACAAAAAGAAAGCTCGGGCAGAGGAGGGTTTCAATGCGAATTCGTTGGCATCTTTTCAAGACGTCTGTCAATGTTTCTCGTGCTTGTTTCTAGCAAACGGAGCATGCCCAGTGGGGAACACACCGCGAAGATATGGCTGCGAAAGAAGGTTCTCTATTCTATACTCATCGGCACAAAACGCAGTTCTCTGAGTCCCGGATACTCCGTCGAAAAAGTTTGCCGGCAACTGCTCACTGGTGAGTTCCAAGAATCTCTTTTAAAATATGTTAAATACTCCTTCAGCGACATGCTGTCAAGAATGAGCAGGGATATCCTGTCATCAGACAGCGCACTTTTCTTGCCAGTACTGTTGGAAAAGGCCCATGCCATCTGCAAACAAAATTGAAAACACACACGGGCGCACGCAAACACAGACACAAATATATATATATATATATATATATATATATATATATATATATATATATATATATATATATATATATATATATGTATATATATATAATCACCGTAAAATATTTTGAAATGAAACTTCAATCCTATTAATTCTTAGTGAAATATATTTATGATCCAATTTACGATTACTTTCTAGAGAAAACTGTATATATTTCCTAATAAATATCATCACAAGCTATATAAATTCATTGCATGGGTAATACCTCAAAATTATGGATCAAATAATCTTATTTTTATGGCCGGGGGATATTTAAGCTTATAATATTATGCAAAAAGTATTTATGGTATCTAAATTACTTCTCTCATAACTCTCTGTTAAAAATTACTTTGCTTATACTCGGTAAGATTTGGGGAAAATATTCCCGTTTAGGCTTTAAGTATTCCAATTTAAATTCAACTTTTTATACGAGGGGTTATCAAGATACCAGGTTTAGGAGACAAACTTCCATTTTCGCCAAAGAAAAGCAATCTAATGAAACAGTTTCATAATTTTTATTGTTAGATTTTGTTTTATGTTTCTTCAGAAATCTATAAACAATCGTATTCCATGTCTCAACATGCATACTTAAAATGTTACCATTCAGAAAAGAATATTCTGTTTAAGAATTTCTTTTAGAAAACTATGCCTAAGGATATGGGGGAAAAAGATACATATTTTGAGATTCAACGAATCTGTCATTTGCTTAAAATATAGTAAATGATTTTGTGATATGTTTTTTCACGATTTTTATTAAATAAAGATTCCGGAAGGTCCATTTTTAAATAATCCTCCCGATATTTCATAAAGATAAACAAAAGAAATAAGCATGTTTATTCCCTTCCTTTCCTTTTTCAATTTTCTTTGGATTCATTATATTCATACAGTTGTACAAAACTGAAATTTAAGAATGACACATATTAGAAGTAAAGGCCACACATTTGAATATTTAATGGACATTTTAGAGACTTTAAATCATTTTAAAAATATTTCGCCATTTGTAAGTGTTATGAGAGTTTATTTTTTTAAAAGAACACGCTTAAAATGTGGTAAAAATTGGGAGAAATTATCACTGATATAAGGAAAAAAAATTGCTAAGGGAATTTCTCTGTTCGCGGAGAAATTTATGTGTTTATTCAAAAGAGCGCATTTTTCCTTATAATATGCAATTGAAAAATATTCTAATTGTAACTGAAGGTTACAATTTAGATTTCCCACTACATTTCTAGACATTCGTCCATTGAATTTACAGTCTAAAACATTGCGCCTATCAAAATGTTACGGCATCTAGATATGTCTTTTCTCCACACTCAGTAAGGTCTCTCAATTTTGTATTCATATCTAAAGAGCTATTTATACAAAGGACAAACATATATATTGCTTTTTTCTGTCACTAAATAACAGCATTTTATACGAACACCTGTAAAAAAAACCGTCGATAGATCTATACATAAATGTTAAATAACAAAACTTGGTGGATGTTCTTGAATTTCCAACAATTAAACACCCTAGGAGAAATTCCCACAAGTCGCAGAATTAACAAACCACACACCTTTTTCTACATAACGTTCGTTTACAACCTCAACACCTCCACTGTAAGTGATTGGTAAATAGCAGAAAAAAGTCATATGCGTTTGGAAATGCTGTTAGGTACTTGAAAAACTGAAAATTAGTTCTGCCATATGGCTTACAGCACAATTTATTTACACTGAAAAGTGGGACGTTATTTTACCAAACAATATAATGCAATGGATAGAGAGGAAATAATATACATTAAAGAGAATCAAAACATAATTAGTTTATGTTGATAGAGAGTTAATTCCTTATACCCACCGTTTGCACACATATTCAAATGCAGAGGTCATGGGATTTAAAACTTTATTCTTTTAGAATTTTAGTGTGCATTTGCTTAGCTTTCTTCTGGAGCTCAATCAGATAACATTAAGATAGTTTAATTCTTCTTAAATTGATCTTATAAGATAACACTCAATAAGACTTGAAGATTAGCCTTGAAAATCTTATTATTATGCTCCCAACTTCATATTAAATTTATATCTACACACAGTTTATAAAGACAATCAATTAGTATACAATTTGAATGTTAATATGCATGTTGTATCATTCTATATTAAAAATAGGACGAAATTGCGTCGTATCACAAGCATCATTCTTTCATTGTTAACGTACTTACGAAAATAAGTCATTATATGTCCCACTGTTCTACGGGGTTCCTAGTCTATTTACTAAAACGTGAATTAAATAGTCTAAATATGTGATATCGTACCATCTCAACTGCTAGGTCAGCTACTATGACTTGCTATAACAGCTATGTAAGTTAACCGAGACTGCAATCTATAAAAATGGTTTAAATTGAGCAAGTCAGTAAATTGTAACTTTACATTCTTACTACGTTATTAGTACCAGTGGTTTTAATTAATAACCTTGCACATTATCAACATAGTGCTACTGAATAATTGCGACTTCTCCTAAGTGTATAATAAGTAAATATATAAAAACATACAAATTACTAAGAATGTTGGCAAAATGTAAAATCTGTCCGAATCCGAAAACTCCGCAACAGGCATCCTGCTCTCATTCCCATTCAAATTTATCATTTAATTACTTTCATACCCCGTGATGTCAGCGCTGAGGAAACATAAAAGTATATAAGGAGTTCTGGTTTTGTTCATAGACACTGAAATACTTCTTAATACTACTATATAAGGAAAGCTCGTAGAAAATGGTAAAACAATTAGAAACCTGGTTGAGTAGAAAATACACTGCTAGTACTCATGAATTTTTGATAGAATATTTTAGACAGAAACTTAATAGAAGAACATTTTGAAGTAAATGGGAACTATGTATTGGTACCTTCAAAGAATAATCAGTATCTACTTCAACATTAAATTATTATTTTATAAAAAAAAAATCTCCCTTTCAGTAAATGCATAAAATTCTGTTATGAGAAAAAATTTCTTTACAGACACATTTTCCCCTCTTCATTCATTACTATTCCCAATATTCATTATTTCCAAGTTAAGGAAAACATTTAGGAATTTGCAAGTTAAGAAAAATATATTAAAATTATAGCACGCATAAAAAATAATCAGTATATGTGTATATTCCTCTGAAACGCAAATCTAAGAACTTTAAGCAATGAGCATAAAAATTCTAATTTGCATTTAAACCAAAAATTTTCGGGAAGGTACATGCATATTTATGTATCGAATATCCTACAAGAAATACCACTCATATTGAAATTACTTAGAAATTCATTCATAAAGTTAGCAACCTTAAAGATGAACATGGTGTTGATAAAATATTAGTTAACCAGACTTTCACATGTCACAATATTTTGCTTAAGTACTTGTAAGTTCTGGATAATGTCACCTGGAGATATTTCATTCTATTTGGCTATAAAATTTTCATATATGCTTATTAATGAACTACCTCTGATAAATGTATAGAACAAAAAGTTAATTGAATTTGTTTTATACCACCTTTCATTGCTAAAAAATTGATGCATAGAAAACTTTTTCATCTTGTACGAATGTCCAGCCATGCTAAACGAACCTGGAATGTGACAAAAACGTAGGTATTTTATTAATATTATGTGACTAATAAGATAGAGGTATGATGTTGGAAATAAAAGAATGAATAGAACTCAAGCACAAAAATCTGTTTTGAACGTTATATTATTTTCATATGAAATATGAAAATATATAACGAGAAATATATATGAGAAATATGAAATATGAAATTAAAAAAGCTAATACATTTTGTGCAATGAGTTAAACATTTAAGTATAAGATATCGTATAAGCAGATTTAAAATGTTATTAACTGCATTATGATAAATGATAACTTTTAAATTACCGCTAATGTTAAATGAAAGTTTATTGGATTAGAAAGAAAAATATACTTATAATGGCGCTTTTAGGTAAAGAAATGAGAAAAACATTACAGTTATTTTAATACATATATATCAAAGAACTTGATTTTATAATGCAACGTGAAATAAATTTTGTATGACAATAAATGACAATAAATTTTGTTTGTCATAAATGTGTCCAAAAGAAAAGGATCTTTTATGAATTTGAAGTAAATATTTTGTTTTAAAATCTATATTTATTAATTTTTTTAATCAACTCACAAAAAAACTCTGAAATTTTTTAGAAGACTTTTGCTCTTGTCTTGAAGAGTTTGCAAATTTCAGGTAATAATAAAATCTTGCTTGTCCAAAATTTTGCGTGACCAAAAATGCGGCGTATAGTAATGAGATCCTTTGTATGATGGAAAACCTTTAATATGTTTTACAAAATAAATCAATGATGTAAACCGTTCATGAGAGAATGAACAATAGCCATAGGTATAAATAGATCTGACTAAAACCTAATTAAAAGCAAAACTGTGTAATACCCCCTGTCGATGCAGTTACTGGTCGTAAATCAGTCCTGTATATGTCATGCAACTATAATAAAAATATGCTTATTTTGTATGGTTATAGACATAGTACAAATATAACGCAACTAAACGAAAATATGTTCCTTTTATATGGGTATGGTTAATCATACATTAATTTTTACACATATTTGTTACATAATTGAATACTGACTACAGCATGCACTATGAATGTGATGGCTCAGCGGTTTCAAATCATTAATCTGATCTTTCGAATGCAATCAGATTTAACCTCATAAAATTGAGAGTAAAGCTGTTAAACAAACAAACAGTTTCGATACGTAGGATAGAACAGATTTAATAGAAAGTAAACTGTTGGCTAAAGCGTACAACATTAGATTATGACAAACATTCACTTTTTTGATTCTTTGTAAACCTGATGTTCCTCTCTTAACAACCGTTAAATGACCGTGATTTTGGGGGGATTTTAAGTGTAATTTAGTAGTGAGGGCTATAAATAGATGAAATTGTGGTAACAAGGTGTGTAATGGTTAAGACTTGGAACAGAAGAAATTGAGGTAAAATGAGATGAAATCGTGTTCATTTCCTGGACATCTCCAATGATACTATTAGTATGCTACGCAGATCAAATCCCCTTCGTAACTTTCCTTGGAAACTTTTCTCGGTATTGTAAGAAGATTTCAAAATATTATTTTGGTTTTTATCTAAGTTGTTAACTGAGTATCTAAACACACTTGGGCTGAAATTCTTAAGCATATTTTTAATCCTAGGTACAATTTTCTCTTGTTTTTTAAGATAGGTGCTATCGCAATATAATCTTCTCATCTCATATCTTTATCATACCGTAAGCAATTTATTTATGACATATGACTATAGGATTCATATGATCTTAATATTTGGCTGAAAATGAACATACTTTAAGACATAATATAGTTTCCTTTATGAAGGCATTGGATATCTATTGCGAAATTACTATTCAGGTCATTTTGATAGTATTAAGAGGATGTAACAAGTTATTTTGAATTGTCTTCATTTTTGAAAGTTGTTATTAAATTCTTCTGCTTTTAACTTCCTTGGTCCTAAAGAATTTTGCAAAGAACCTTTGTACTACAGAATGATATGATCATGTGATATTTTATTTTTGATAATCCTTCATTCCGAAAGTGGTTAAACTCCCAACGTTTTGAATTAAGATATAAATAACATGTAATTGCACTTCTTTTGCTCCTTCTTAACAGCTATGAAACGCACAGTAAAAATACAACCATTCTCCAACTTCATTTGATCTGTTATGTAGGTCCAGTGGATACATACCCACGTTTTCTCATTCATTTAAAAAGCGATAAACAACACACCAATCGAACTTGACATTTCCTGCTTTCCAATCATACGTGCTAAGTAATAATACAACAGAACCATTTTATCGAGCGTTCAGACCGGCTTTATCATTCTTCTACGAAATAGAATACTAAAATTAATATAGGAACGCTTTCGCCCCTGAGTCTCGTCATTTTAATCGTTTATCAGGTATCGTGATAAGCTGCATTGTATAATCATGCATTGTATGATGATACAGAACGATGATATGCGATTCTGTTTACAATGTGCAGTATCTTTGTCTTTTTTTCCGACACTTTCATTTTCCATCTTGGAACATTGACATCATTATTTAGAATCTTTAGAATGAATTATAGACAGCGAACAGTGTCCATACTGATGTATCTATGTCACGTACCATTTCTTGCCCGTTACAGTAAAGACAAACGTCAAATTGGTCGCGCCTTATCAGCCTACCAAAATTCGGTATGCTGCTAAAAACAGTTTTAACAGTCCAACATTTACCAATCATTATTAACACACGTACGGAAGTACATTTAGAAAATTTTAACTTTGTTAAATTAAGGCAAGTAAATAAAACATCAACGAAATTAAATGCCAAAGAGTTAAATTAAAAATTGAATTTACTGCAGGTTAAATCAAGAATTAAAATTTTAAACTGTATTCCTGAACGTGAATTTTTTTTTCAAAAACAAAAACAAAAATTAAATATTTAATAATTTCTTTTGTTAAATTTTTTCTCGAAATAAAATAAGATTATATTATTTACTTTATCGTAAGGGAAACTTAAAAACAAAAACTATCACAGTTGATAAAGTTTCTTCACAAAAAAAATTATCTAACATAAAAATTCAAATGCAGGACTAATTCACCAGGCTTCTATTTCATTAGATACTAAAAGATGTCACCTGGGAAATCGGTTAATGAGAATAATTGTCTAATAGCGTAGTTAACTTAAGAAAGAAAAATCTCCTAGGAAATGAATAGAAAAACTTAAAAACTCTCCAAATACCGTTCGCGAGAAAAACACGAAATAGTACAGAAAATGTGTCGAAAAACTTAAAAGCATTAAAAAACATTCAGATACCACTAGACTTTCTTTAAGAGAGTTACTTATATTAGAAAGCTTATTCAACTCACTAGAATTTAAGAATATATTCAATTATATAAGAATATCAGTACGTAGTTATATTTTAGGGGAAGTAATATATTATTTTCTTAAGGAAAACAGAGTAACATCTAAACTGATTTCAGACGCTACATAGACCATGAAATTACTTTTATTATAAGGCGTAATCATTTTAAGAGCAACAAAATTACTTTTTTATAAAAAACTTTGTGCTTCGAAATTTTTGGTTGGATAGTTTTTTGCTGTTACTGAATCAATTAAATTTTAGGAACTTAATGCAGCAAAGCAGAGAGAAAGTACCAAAGAAATGTAGTATTTCCTGTACTTTTATTGTCTTAATTAAATCAAAACTTTGTAGAACAGGCATTTTTTTGTAAATTTCTTTTCCTATAGTGAACAGAATAACAAAAATATTTTTTGAATATTTAAGATGAAATAGCCGCACAAAAAGAAACACTCGTCCCATGTAAACCTAAGCAAATCTTTAACTAAAATATAACATTCAAGGAAAGGGAATCGATGAAATATTCAGCAAAAATATTGGGAATCAGAAATTTTATTGATAACTCTATATTTTACCAAATCAGTTATCGCTATTACTCTCATGTTAATAGTTTGAATAGTTTACGAAAGGTATTACGTTGAAGACTGCAGTAATATGCTTTAAACGATGCCAACTGTTAAATCCTTTGAAATCATCCTAATAAATTTGTAAATAAATGTTAACTCAGACACTTAATCAGTATTTGCACTAAATCAACCTCATTAACGGCGAGTAAGATGATTAGAGAAGAGCTGTCACTCGCATGAGTTCTAGTTATTTCGCTCAAAATTTCTCAGGATATCTTTTTAAGAAGTAATTTGAAACCGAAGATTTACTTGTGTATACGTCTAAATGCGAATAATTATGCTATTTCAAAAAGATTAGCTTATATTCCCATTTAAGTTATTTGCCTTGAAAAGTATCTCGAGGTAAACGTTTATACTGGTATTATTCTTTCATGCTGCTATAGTGTATTGATTGAAGGCATTTTAACAGATACTAACAGACACTACCTTGTTGTGTATGTAGATTATAACCTGATTTAAAATTAGTTTTTCAATCACGTTAGATTATAAGTCTGTTGTAGAAAACTAAGGAAACATTAACAAAAAACGCTTTTTCCTAGAGGACAAGAGACCTCAGATGATTATTTTTGATTGTCTTTTCATGTCTACAAAGACTTTTCATGGACAAATTCTTTAACGATCGATGTAAAACGCTGGCTCAGAGAAACTACATTAGCCCGCCTTGTCTAAAAAAGTTAATTAAATATCCCAGAGTCTTGTTCCTCTGTATTTCTACAAGTTATTCACTAGTATAGCTTACGAGGTGGATTATAAAATTTTAAGCCTCGTCTCCCAAAATTTAGAGTAAATTTACCCTATTTCAACGGCAGAAAATTCTTGCACTGTATCTCACCGAAAGCATTGACCCCACTACTATATGGGCCAGAGGTAGCCTAGCGGTATGTGATGGCTTTCGGTACTGAGGGTGCTCGGATCGAATCCCGACTAGCTTCGTTAAATGCCTTCGTGTCTAAGATATAGCCACGTTAAAGACCGAAAAGTTCCTCTTTGAGGTCAGTGGATGGGTAAGGTATGATTCCTCGAGATGTCACCTATCGGGATGCTCGGTAAAGATTGAGAGGCACTTGGCTAAGTTGGACTCCTACACTTGTAGTGCCATTATAAACCGAAGCCGCAGCCCTCAGTCTGCAAGCCTTTATGGACCTGGTCTGGAATACATTCCGACCAGAGGGCATAAGCAACAACAACAACAACAACACTACTATGTAGATAAGGTAATTGCAAAAAGGTTTCCTTTTATAAAAGTGTAAGTCAGTTAACCACCTCGGCCCCCTCCGCTTTCGCGTATCGGCCCTTGAATCACTGAAGACCAGCACTGCGTAGCTATTCCTGCAAACTCAGATGAAGGTTAATTTCCCCTGTTAGGTGTATGTTTCATATAGGCCTGGGTGCCGGACGGACAGTACAGATCTTCCGATCAATTTGGGCATCCCTGGGCGCCTTATATAAAAGTGTAAGAAATATAACAAAGATATATTTCTTGGATGTATATATATAACAAAGTTACCATTCTACTAAAATTTGGATATAATGAAAATTCCTTAAATTGAAATAGACAAACGCAATAAAAAATGAATCTAAACAAAGCTTTTACCAAGCATCATTTGGCCTTATAAATCTCATCATTTTGTTCAAGTGGAAAATCACAAATAATAAACAAATATCTAAATAAAATATTTTATTATTTAATTCCTCTCTTAAAAATGCATAAAAGACCAAATAAACTTCTTAACAAAAAATCATCAAACTAAATTAAATCGTATACATGCGTGAAAAGGGATGTATCAAATAAAACTTTGAAATTCTTCTCATAATATGGGAATTAGATTGCTTGTTAAGTTGTTCACAGTTCAGAAGAAACGTATTATAGCCCAAACACTTTAAAAGTTTCTTATATTGAGACTAATGTATTCAATTCAGCTTTTGAATTGCCCCTTTGTTTCTGTCTAATGCACGACTTTTTGAACATGATTTCAATTTTGCAATTTCTATATTATGCCATATAAATTTCCATCTGAATCATTCCCTACCATTATAAAACAGAACTTCAAATCGAGAAATCACAGTATTTGTCAAAAAGTCCCATTTCTCCCGTCAAATAATATTTCTTCGGTTTGTAATATTATTTAATAAGACATGTGTTTCTCTTTTGCTTTTTATCGGTATTCTTATAAATATCCAGTTTGATGTTTATAATGATTTGGTCTCATTTATTTTCCCAAATTATATTTTGTTCTATCACTTAAGAATTTGTTGTCATTACTTAATAGATTGTTATAAGATTTTCTTGTACATAAAGTAAGTTCACATTTCCTACGCACTTGGCCTCATGGTTATTTTATGAAACACCACTAATGCTGATTCAGTGTCTATAAAACATCTGACTACCATAATTACTTTCTTTTTCCACATATTACAGGATATTCTTATCTCAGAAAAGAAAGTCTGTTTATTTTATTTATATCCCTCTTATTGGCCCCTAGTAGCATCGAGTTGTACCCAACAAACTTCTCGAGATACTCGTATGACATAATATTTTCATGCCTTAATGAGTGCTTGCTTTTCATTTTTTTATCGTAATGGTTTATGTTCTAACTAGCTGAAAACCCGCGCACTTCGCTACGGAGTACATTGAACTTAAATACAACGGTCAATGTATGCAATTAATGCCAAATATATATATATATATATATATATATATATATTTGGCAATATATATATATATATATATAATAAATACGACGATCAATGTATATAAAAAATGGTAAGGGATATATTTATAGACAAAATAATGTAGAAGAAAATATTCAAAATAAATCTAGTAGAACATACTAAAGAATACAGTACAGTTAATATAGTACAGTTTTAGGAACATATCTTTTACTGTATTTTAATATTTTTTTGGATAATGACCAATCGTCTACAGCATTAGCAAGAAAAAAAATATTTTTTTTGCCTATTTCGTTGTTAGCACGTGACGATAAATTTATTTAATGTACCAGAAAAAGAAATCACATGATCAGCATTTAATAATTAAATTCTAAAAATAAATCTATAAAAATCTGCCAAAATCAGAAAATAGAGGTGAAGATTGGAAAAAGATTTCATTTTGAAGGAATTTTAATGATCTTTCTTGTGATATAAATTTTATAACCCTCAAATTATTATTTTAAATGCAAACTTAAAAAAAGTCAC
Source organism: Dolomedes plantarius (assembly GCA_907164885.2). NCBI lineage: Eukaryota > Metazoa > Arthropoda > Arachnida > Araneae > Dolomedidae > Dolomedes > Dolomedes plantarius. The sequence continues at coordinate 108,294,451 of OU015494.1, read as the reverse complement.
AAAAGCAGATTAAAAAATTAATTTTAAAAAATCTAAGAAGAGTTTTTCAAAAATCTTTCTTAGTGCACCCCTACACTATAAGAAGAATCGCCATACAAAATTTCAGCCCTTTAGGTCCAGCGGTTTGGTCTGTGCGTTGTATGCCAGTCAGTCAATTGGTCAGTCAGTGAGTCAGTCAGCTACGGAACTGTTTTATATATATAGATAACAGTGGTACTTATCTTAACTCAATACAGTAAATTATTAACAGTTATTGTTTATTAACAACTATAAAGTCTAAAATGAAGTATATAAAATATAGTTTACATAATAAAGTGATAATAATAACTAAAAATTTTGGGAAATTTGTATACACAATATACACTCATGGACAAAAAAATTTGCGCACCAAGAAAGAGTCGTCAAAATAAAACGAAATTTTACATACGTAATGACTACTTTGATATAAGTAAATGATAAGAAAATCAAAGAAAAAGGATAATTTATTTCAGAGAAAAAGGCAAAAGAACGGAGGAGTTAATACTCCGTTGGACCCCCTCTAGCGCGAATGCACGATGCGATACGATCGGGCATTGAGTCATACAAGTTCTGTATGATGTCTTGAGACATTTCGTTCCATATTTGCTGTACCCTTGCCTCTAGTTCGTTCAAACTCGTGGGATGCCCAACTCGTCGTCCCAAATGATCCCAGATATGCTCGATTGGAGACAAATCTGGGGATCGGGCAGGCCAAGGAAGGGTAGTAACAGTGCGGAGACAGTCTTGTGACACCCTTGCCGTATGAGGCCGAGCATTGTCTTGTTGAAAAATGGCTCCTGGGAGCCGTTGCATGAGTGGAAACACATGTGGTTGCAGGATTTCATGAACATACCGCTGGGCTGTCATGGTGCCACGAAACAATACTAGGGGTGACCGTGTATTGTAGGCAATGGCACCCTATACCATCACACCAGCTGTGGGAGCGATGTGTCGCTGTACAGCAAAGGCGGGATTGAAGCGTTCACCACGGGCTCTCCACACACGAACACGATTGTCATCACTGCCGAGATTGAATCTGGATTCGTCGCTAAAGACGACCTGGTTCCATTCCTCTGCAGTCCAGTTTCCTCGTGCGCGGCAAAACTCCAAACGGAGGCGTCGATGGGTGGGCGTCAAAGGCAGCACACGCAATGGGCGCCGCGATACCAACTATCCTTCAGCCAGGCGCCTTCGTATGGTTCGAGAAGACACAGAGACCCCTAGTGAAGGTGCTACCTGTGCCTGGATGGCGGCCGATGAAGCAGTTGGCTGTACGCGTGCATTTCTTACGATGTGGCGGTCTTCTCGACGACTGGTCTGTCGAGGGCGTCCTGAGCCTGGTCTGCGTGTACATGACATCTCTCGGGTCCACTGGTCCCAACACCTCCTCACAACACAATCAGAGCGGCCTAATTGACGAGCTACTCGCCTAGCTGACCACCCAGCTTCCATCATCCCGACGATTCTCCCCCTCTCAAACTGCGACAAATGCTTATATTGTCTTCGAACACGGCGTAATTCCATGTCTATCTCAGCTCTTTCTTTGTAAATGATTCAGCACACTCAAACAAGCTTTGGTTAAATGTTTTATACTCCACAGAGTACGATGTTCAACGCCCTCCACCGGCTATACGTAATGCGCAATCACGCTGCATTTCTAATCATTTGCATATCTCCCCGACATGTACATTCATTTCAAGTTTCGTTACGATCCCGCAATTATTTCTTGGTGCGCTAATTTTTTTGTCCATGAGTGTATAAAACCTTTTTTTTTATTTCTACATTTCTATTACTGAAAATAAGGGTTTAACAGGATATAAACTAGGGAATTCTCGTATTTGTAATATTTAGCATATTATTTTAACTACATTTATACGTTATTATAATGCATTATTTTAAATATATTCCGAAGTTTGAGGATAGATTTGGCTCCGTCTGTGATCCACCCTTTTTAAAAGGTATGGTGGCAATATAGATTTTCAAATATAAAACGTGACCGTGGGAGTTACGAATAATCTTATATTTGACTAGTTTAAAGAAAAAAGAAAAATATATCAGATTTCTCCCAAAACTACACATTTGATAAAAATTTTAGGTCTATTCTTTGACATTGTCATGTTTTTGCATTTCATACCACTACGGGAGAAAATTTCATTGCTATCCGTTGAGCAGTTACGATAGAGAGTATATAATTCAGTCCCTTTTGAAAGTTTTAATTTACACATTCTATAAAATTTCCTCGGTCTTTTTTTTCGCTACATTCATCGTAAGGCACAAAAATTAGTGCATTCCTTTGGTATATTGGGGACATATAAATAAAGAAATGCTAATATATCTTTTTACATTACCCTATGGGAAAAATTCCTTTACTCGCGGGAAATCAATGCTTTCAGGGGCTAGTTTGTACAGGTAAAATAATCGACACTGCAGAAAAGAAATTCAGGAATTAATTTCAGGGGGAAAACCCTTTTCTTGGGGGATTTTTTTATTGGTTATGTGAATGTGGAAAAGGAAAATATCTCAAAAATTTGATTCTTCGTGTAGAATTTTGGATGCTTTAAAATGGTCCTAATCCCCGTTTTCGGCTCTTAGATAAGACCATTAAAAACGCAGGGCATCATCTATATATTTAATAGGTTAGATAGAACATATGAATAATTTGAAACATTTCAGTCGGTCTCCGTTATAACGAACTTCAAGGGACCAAAGGTTTTGTTCGCTTCAACGTTAAGAAAAATGCTAGAGTTCCGAACCGTTAAGAAAAATGCTAGAGTTTACAAAATGTGTAACTCATTAGTTGCAATGTGTATCCAATAATGATGTATTAAAGAAATGATAAAATCTATTAAAAATGATCATTAATGAATTAAATGGACTAAAATCGATTACATTAAACTGACACAATACTAATTAAATTATGTGCAATAGGAAAAGGGGGGGACCAAAATTTTCGTTTGTTATATCCGTGAATTCGTTATATACCGGGTTCGCTACTAAGGGGGTTCGACTGTACTTCATTTTATGCAAATTTGTATTTTTGTTGAGAGAACATAAATGTTAAAAATTTAAATTTAGTTTATGTCACCTCTTTCGATCAATAAAGTTTAGATGTTTGATGAAATTTAAATAGGAGTTATTGTTAAAAGTCCTAAGAAAACTGTATTGTTCTGCTTCCGTTATAACTGTAATGAAAATGCAATTTTCTGTAATCTTCATCTTTTAGACCGGTAAGTCAGAGACTGATGTATAACTTTCTTGTTCTATGATATCACACTTAATTTTAAAGCTATAATAATGTGTAAATGTTTATATTTTTATCTAAACAATTAACATACCAGACGCATGTTTTAAATGTGTAAGTTAAATATGCTTCTAGTATGTTATATTTTGCTAATTTTACAGTTTATGATTTAATGTTCTTTTGAATATCGCCATAGTTTTAAAATACATGTTGTAAATAATTAAAGAAATACAGTTTTCAAATGCAACAAAGGCTACTAAAAGTTACGTTACTATTACAAATTGTTCTTTAATTTCGTAACTTCTGCAGAATTTTAACTTGCAAATATTCATAATAATATATTCATAATGATATATTCATTGGTTCGAACGAACTACATTTCATTATGGGTCGTTTGTAAAGCTTTGTGGCTATGCTGTAAATTTATTGCGAGTTTCAATGCTATTTTCATTTTTAAATATGATCATCTCTTGATTTTGTTATCAGACTCTATGATGATTCTAGTTCATTTTTAATGTTGGGAACTTTCTACTTTCGTCAGGTTTAATAGCGTTAATTATAACTAGATTGTTTATAAATTTATTTATTTCGTAAATTATAGCTAAATTGACCGTCTGAAAACCCTGTGGTTTCGAATTCGATTTTCAGACTAGCCATTTGCCCTTATAGGATATACGTGCTAGATATATGCAAAGCTAGACGTGATAGATAGGATTATAGGGATAAGATTATAGGATTTTACTCAGTATACAGTGACTTTACTATACTCAAAAGCCGTGTAAAGGTGCTTCTGAGTTATAGTAAATCGCTTCTGATTTATAATTAATACGCTTCTAAGTTATAGTACATTCCTTTTTGAGAGAATTCAGCTTTAGTAAGTAGATTTTATAAAGAAAAACAAGTAAAAGATATAAAGAAAAAGTGATTATAGTACTATGAAATGCCAATTAAGAGTCTCAATTTAATCCTAAATCCTTTACTTTTGCAATTAAGTGCTTTTTATTGGTAGAATTATCAGAAAAAAATAATACCTGTGTGTGATTAGGAATCTAGAGTAAAGTACCTTTTCGATCTTCTCCCTATGTTATATTTGGGTGTCTTTGAAATAAAAGTTCTTGTTACTAGTCTGTCTAAAACGGGTTTTGAAGACAGCGCGATCAGAAGGCCCCCTTATATGGATATCCCTTATTTGGATATTCAATATAATAGGACAAACAAAATAAGCATTTCAATAGGAAAAGTCCTCAAAAAAATTAGCAGTAAAACTAGAAAAAAAATTTGGAATATCACGCTGTCAAAAACTCGTAGCAATGATAGATCTTCTACACATTCACCCTCGCTCTTTTTCTGCAGTTTATAAAAAATTAGCATTACTCAGAAACCAAACGCGAACTTCAGGCAAGGTCTGTTTATACCACGGAGACACCCTACTCATGATGTACCTCAATGAACTTCACAATTTTAGACATTTTCTGTTAAATTAATACTATGGAAGAAAAAATGTACTCTATAAATTACAATTTTGATGGTTAAGCGTTAAATAAAATCTTACTTTCTGTCTAAATTTCTTTTTTAACGTTTCAGGGGGGAGACACTATAATCATCACACTTTTAAGATATCACAGTAGTTTTTAAACATTGCGAGTGACTAACTTTGTTGAGCAGTGAACTCAATATCGCTAATTCAGTCATTTATTTTGCAGTGAAAGATGCGTTAAAAACTAGTTTATATGCTTATTGAAAAGTTTGCAGGGGATTGATTAAACAAATGCACCAGGTCAATTGCTAATTTTGGAAAGGAAAATCATGAATTTTTTTTTACAACTCAGAGCATATTTTGAGGTCGGAACAAAATAATTTTTAAAAAAGTGGATAAAATAGGCATAAATGATAAATCGTTAGTAAAGATGCTTTCATTGTTCTCAAGAATTGATTTTCTCCAATTTAGAACCATTTTGGTACAAAATTAATCATTTTGAAGATAATACTTCTGTTATATGACTTTTAAGTATCTGATTATAAACATTTTTAAGTGAAGAATACTTTGAATATTTAAAAAATTCAACACGTTTCAAACTTCTGTATTAACTTGTACTTTATATAAAACACCTGACACACGGCATGAATGATAAATCGCTAATAAAGATGTTTTCATTGTCCTCAAGAATAGATTTCCCCAAATTAAGATCCATTTTATCTACAAAATTAATCATTTCAAAGATAATAATTCTGTTATATGACTTTTAAGTATCTGATTATAAACAATTTTAAATGAAGTATACTTCGATTATTTAAAAAAAATCAACATATGTAAGTCTTCTGCATTAACTTATACTTTATATAAAACACCTGGCACACGGCATGAATGGATAAATCGTTAATAAAGATGCTTTCATTGTCCTCAAGAATATAATCACCAAATTTAGAACCCTTTTATCCACAAAATTAATAATTTTTAAGATAATAATTCTGTTATATGACTTTTAAGTATTTGATTATAAATAATTTTAAATGAAGAATACTTTGATTATTTAAAAAAATCAACATATGTCAGACTTCTGCATTAACTTATACTTTATATAAAACACCTGCATTAATACATATTTTAACAAGTAGTTCCGTTCTTTAATTAGCATGTGAAAATTATTTATACATTTCATATGCTCGAGGCGTAGCCATAATTTTTAAACACGGTGCTATCGAAGTTATTGCATTATAATATGCCTTAATGAGGTAATTAAATGGATAGAGCGAACTTTAACGCGTTTTGGTCTAAAGAGAATATATAAGTATTTTTGTTCTGCTCTTTATTACCCTTTACGTAATATGCATACAATCAAGAAAATTTAGTAGTGTTAATATGGCATCGCACATGCCATATTTTTCTAAGGAAAAAGTAAGCTCTCAAGTAAACAGCCCAAAACAAAACAAAACAAAAATAAATCCTAGCTCATTTATTTAATGCCTTCCATAAAAGATTAACATATTATTCAAGAGAAGCTTATTGCTTTCACGACTGCATAATTTACCTTATATCATTACTAATCAAAATAGTTTTATAATTATTACCAGCTCGTAAGTAATTTTTGATCAATTCTTCACTCGATTGGTGATTTACTTGATGGAGAGTTACTCACCTGTTGCAGATGTTTAAAATATAGTATTCATACTGTCGGAATATAGCTCTGTTATTCACTTAAAGCAGATTACAAACTCATTACTTAGTATATTGATTTCCGATTTTGGTAACACATAGTGAAATTAACTGCGTGCTGTTTAAAGTCAGCAATCATAATGTGAAGCGTCAGAAATGCACGTGACACAAACGGAGTGTCAATAAGAGCGTGATGCAATAAGAGCGTGATGAAATTACGTAAGTAGTAACACAAAAGTAGCAAAGCTTAAATTACAGATGTTATTCTTAATTTTCGCCGGTGTAGAACTAATTGGACGCCTCATAAAGTGCTAGTAATGCAACATAAGTTAGTAGTGTTACCTAAAACATTTAGTGTTCTACGTATGCCAGAATGCTAGAATTAATACAAACAAAAATAAATATAATTCGAAAGATGTATTTTCCTTAAACATCTTACGTATAAATTTGGAAAAAGTTTTTCCACATCATCTTTACAGATAAACATTTATTTCATAGCAATTAAGGGTTAAAAGGTATTGTTAAAAGGAATAAGATTTCATAATCCGGGTTAATGAATGTTTGCCATTTATTTCTAAATAGTTGAAAACTGAAAAAAATATATACTATATTGAATGGATTTTCAGCGAAGGTGCTAAACAAATTCTTATAAATTAATAAAATGCAAGTTCTAATAATGTCTGGGGGCGGGCCGTGGCGGCCTTGTGGTACAGCGCGCTGGTTTTTGGTGCTGAGGGTGCTCAGATCGAATCCTGGCGAAGCGCCAGTAAAATGCCTCCGTTTGTGTCGTCCCTTCATAGGGGGCAATGCTGGTCTGCCTATACGGCGCCCCCATAATAAAATGGCCAGCAAAACTGCGGTGAATTATAGGCGAATGTCTTCGCGACAAGAGCCTCTGCATTGAAAAGAAAAATAATAATGTCTGGGAAAATATTTCGTAAATGTTAATATTTGAGAGTACGTATATAAATGTAAATATATAAGTGCTCATTACTTAAAATTAAAAACTTTAAATGAGGTTAAGTTTAAAAACATGACAGAAAAGTGATACAGAAATTTGCTGATATGAAAAGAACCCTATAGTACTCGCTCTCATTTAAATCTCTTTTAAGCTGATTAAATTTGTTTAAGAAATCGAGTTGAGAAATTAGGTAATCGATTTTAACGCAAAATTTGTATTTCGTATCCAAAACCTATTTGTTGCAATTTATATGGATTTTGTCTCCTTTTATTTTATAAAACTTGAAAGGTTATTTCATAAAACATTTGCAGTACTATTTACGGGGGCAAATTAACTTTCAAAATCCACAACATAAATAAGATAATGAAACTAGTCTCGAACTAATAGCTATAGTTCCTTAGGCTTCAGAACATTAGGTGCAATTGCTTCTACGGTCAATTTACAAATGCTTTCTATGTAAACTTTTATTTTGATTGTGGGTTTTAAGAAGTTATTTTTATCCTTTGAAAGGTTCCGTTGATGAATGGGCAACATGTTTACTCGTAAAAATATATGCATTTCTTGAAATGCCATATCGTTCAGCCAACGCACATGTCCTTGAAATACTAATGAAATCTATGTTGAACAATGAAAATATGTTCCGGTGAAATACATGATGATACATTTATTACTCAGTAAAATGACCTGCAATAATTATACAACGTTAGAAAGAATAAAAAAATAATTATATTGTTCGATACAGACAGCTTGAATATAAAGTAGAAAATAACTCCCAGAAAGTTAAATCCTCTCTAACGTCAAAGACATAATCTAAATTTTCCTGCACTATCTTAAGACTTACCTGTTGTTCTCATGATATGTTATTACAAAAAACAAACACTCTTATATCATACATTAAATTTTAACATCTTTACATACACTTTTGTAGTACATTAACACTTTTATTCCCTACATTATTTCTGTGTAAGGATTGTAAAAAGAAAAAAATTGTTACTTTTAGAAATTAGTGATTAAAAAAGGCAAATTATTGCATTCGGGGGATGTACTGATTAAGAATAGTTTTAAAAACTCATTGAAAATATATCTGACCCTAAAAATGAAATAAATATGCATAAAATCATTTCATCATGTTTTGAGGATTTCACATGCGCTAATTTAAATTAAAAAATATATTTAACACTGTAAGTTTTTAACAATGTCATTGAGAATTAATTTCCCCTGTGATTTTTCTACTATGCCTTTACATTTTTCAAACTAAATTTTATGATTACAGTATACTAAAAACCACACATTTAATTTCCTTTTTCAAGTAATTAGTTAGAGGCTTATAAATATCATTGGAATTTTCCCCATACTCTATCTTACCTATTTAGAAGAGAAGTTTACAAATCAATGTTGCCAAACAAGATAGAAATAAATTTGCAAACCACCCTCACAGTTTTTTAAAAATTTAAAGCCATTTGTAAAAGAATACAATTTTAATTTACGAATTCCTAAAAGGGCCCCAGGTTGCCCAAATTGGTCGGCAGATCTGTACTGTCCGTCCGGCGCCCAGGCCTATACTATTCTTCAACCGAACAGGGGAAGTAAACCTTCGGCTGAGTTTGCAGGTTTTGCTACGCAGAGTCTAGTTTTCAGGTTTACATGGCCGATACGCGAAAGCGGAAGGGGCCGAGGAGTTAATGATAATAAATGGCTTTTATGATAATAAATGGCTCTTTTTTTGTTGCAAACATTTAAATACACCCATGATTCATCTATTGTGACAATTGTTTTCCATTTTTCTTTGGATAAGTGTTTCTCATATAGAATTCTGCAGCGTGTCCTGCGTTCAGCGATATGATTTGGAAGAAGACGGTGCACATTGCGTTTTTTCGCTTTCTTAAGATTTAAATCAACGTTTATCATTTTGTTTATAATGGACACCGAGCATTTTAATGATATTGCAACTGTCCTTTGACTAGGGGGATTTGATTTTCTTTTAGCATTAAACAACGTACCTTTGTAATAGTCGAAGATGTCCGTTTTTTCCTTGGATACTTGTTTGGAATTTTTGTCCGACTTGAGGCTCCAATTTGACGTTTTTTCCTTTCTTGTTGACGATATTACCTATCGACGCTTTAGATATCACAAAACCATGACTCTCACATCGTTTTTGGATAACGGAGTATGCATATTTCTCTTCGGAAAGAGCATAAATGTAGCCTTCGAACCACTGCTTTGTTAAAAACGCCATTTTGAATAAAAACAAAACTTTCAAGCCGCAGACGATAATTTTGACTTTTAAAAACATAGTACAATTGCAATTATTTCTTTTGCAGCAAACGGTTTTTTTATTACCGCTTACCAAAATCGTCTAAAAAATGTGCGAACAGCCTCTGTATATATATATATATATATATATATATATATATATATATATATATATATATATATATATATATATATATATATATATATATATATATATATATATATATATATATATATATATATATATATATATATATATATATATATATATATCCATCAAAATAAAAATATAATTTTGAGCTAAATGGGTATTCATTTCATACTGAAATTTATTTTTAAATACTAATAATCATTATTTTTCCTCTAAAATAAGTATTTCTTTTGTCACTGTGAATTGAGTCAGGCGTAATTTTCAACGGCATTATTCCACGAAAAAGATAACGTCTTATTTTATTTTTGGATTCCGTTGCGAAGAAGTTAGTATCTCTGCTACTGCAAGTCAATAATACTTTAATGGAATTTGTAAGTACACTGGAAAAATTTAATTATTGCGAATGGGATTAGATTGTAAATCTTTTTTGGAGTCATAAAAGCAGAGAGGTTGTACAAAGTCAGGAAGTTTAAAAATATTCATATATGATCACTTATTTGCTTGGATGTGAAGCTTTTAAAAACTTAAGACAGTTCGTCATTATCTTAATAAAGCATAATAGATTGCCCTCGAAAGTAATAGAGAACTGTTTCCTTTTTGGATTTTGAACATATATCTCTATGTCTGATATTTCAATCTAATAAACCAAAATTTCCAAGTTTGTCGAGAAAAAATGCAAAATGCACGCTGATAAATTTCTTAAATGCTGACAACACAAACATGCTATCACTGGGTAAATATTTCTTTCAAGCGTTTTTGTTCTCTGCGTAACATATTCAGTTCGATAAAAAATAGATTGACAAAAGTTACAGTTTTTAATATTAACATATTATCACTGAATTCTATTTTTCATTTGAATGAAATAAATGTACTTGAAATGCTGATTTAATAAATCTATATGAATATGATCGGTTCTCTGTCAAATTATTATTATGTACATGGACACTTAAATGAAACGATAGCGTCAAATGTTAGCCGTTTGAAAAATATTTTCTGTTTCAAGTATTTTAAGAAAGTTCCTGAGATGTAATTTTAATGTAAGAATTCTGGTCTCGAAAGGTAGGATTTTACTAAGTACATATTTTAAATTCATGTCTGAAAACAAAGGTATTGTTTTTGCACCGAAAAAAAACTACTATATTAAATTCAGTATTTTTGAAGAAAGCAGAAAATATCAGAATCTGGAAAAGAGGTAATTTTATTTTGCAAAACTTAAAATTTCAATCAAAATCCTTATTGATTCAATTTTTAAAACAGAAAATTATTGTTTTAAAAATTCTTTTAACAGCTTTTAATGTGTTGTCAAATATATGCATTCTTTACTTTTAATAGATTTCTAAAACTCTTGATATAAATTTATAAAGAGATGATTTGATCCTTACCCTCTTCTCTGTATATGCGTACTTAGAATTTGGTTAAGCACTAATAATACTGTTTTTTTTTAAATAATCATTAGTATATATATATATATATATATATATTCCTTAGCTGACCTGCAGATATTCAGTCTCTTCCCATATATGGCAGAGAACTACCGACGTGATAGACGGAACAGCTTCAGTGATCCTTTCTTTTAAATAGGCCAGATTTCGGACATGAATGGAAAACACTTGTGTTTTTACATAACCCCGCAAAATAGAAATCCGTGGAGTTAAGTTTTGGAAGTAGTGGGGGCCAGGCAATTCACTCTTCTCGTCCAACAGATCACTGAGTAAATGTTGCGTTAAGAAATTCCCGTGCGATTGTAGCAAAATGTAGAGGAGCTCCGTCTAACTTGAAGATGGAATTCTCCGGAATTTTCCGGCACTAGACCCGGAGTCTGTTGGCTGCACGTAAGCTTTCGAACATACAAACTTGGAGAGTTTCTCTTTCATTTAATGTATGACTCGTGTCTACAACATGATTTGTTGCATAGCTATAGCCATTTGAAACCCCACTATTATTTTTCTTACACACTGTATGTATATATATATATATATATATATATATATATATGTGTGTGTGTGTGTGTGTGTGTGTGTGTACATATAACGAGTAAACTTCGATACAGTATTTTTACTTAATATATTTTTTTGGGAGAGTACTTGTTAAGATTTACCTTAAGGAATTTTCTGATCTTAATAATAAACAATTTATACCTATTCCTGGAACAAAATATTTAACTGCAGAACCGTTCAAACTTGCTATTTTGTCGATAAGTAATGTAGGTTGATATTTATTGAATTAAAATAAATATAATTTTTCTTAATTTTGTAAATTTTGAATTTTTTAGGCGAAATGCGTTGTGTATGTGCATCTGTATCAAATTTGAATTTGAATATGGACTATGCTTAAGTGTGCATATGCTCACTTTGAAAATTTAGAATCATCTTTGTTTACTTGCAAGGATCTCAAGTTTGAAGACCGTTGAAGTTAGTCTCTCTACTGAATTTTGTTTTACATATGAATGTATCTTGAAGAGGCATTCATATAAAAGGCTGAGAAGATGATTTCATTTTTTTCATAGCATCTTTCTTAAAATCCTTTACATGTCGATAATGCAAAATATATTTGTAAAGTCTTAGCTACACTTCATTAATCGCCATTTTAAAGGCATCAATTTAAAACCTGAACAACTGGACTTTTTTTAATTTACAAAATAGAATTTCTTTTGTGTGTAAATGCAATGAATTATCGTCGAATATTTTTTAGGGGATGTTAAGGGTAACGGCTAAGAAGGCAGAAAGGAAGATTATATATCAATGTAAAATATCAGATATTGGTTATATTTTTCCTGTAACGGAATGTAGACAATTTTGCAAAATTATGAAACACTTTTAAGATCTTCGTTTGATTTGTACTGCTTAACCCCTTCTGCATCAGTGGATCCACGTAAGAATCCATGGCTTGATGCTCACAAACACCAGTGGATCCACGTGACAGAACTGTAAATTAACTTTCTTATGTAATTTTTACATGAATCGATGTAGATATCGTTATATTTCTATATGTATCGATTTAGATATCGTTATATTTCTATGTGTATCGATTTAGATATCGTTGTAATTCTATTTGTATCGATTTATATACCGTTATATTTCTATGTGTATCAATTTAGATATCGTTATATTTCTATATGTATCAATTTAGATATTGATATATATATATATATCGATTTAAATATCGATACCTATATCTCTTCTTATTAATATGAATAAAAGCATCTCATTTATCTGAAAACTACTACTTGATATTTTAAATCTAAATGCCCGAAAAAGTGGTTTTGCATGTAATCTTCATAAACATATGCTGGTACGGAAGGGGTTCAATAGAATTTTGATAAAATTTAATTTATGTAGTATTACACAGACAGAATGCAAAATAAATGATTGAAAAGAACTATGCTGCATACTGTTGCAAAATAAACTCTGAAGGTAAATAATGTGCTAGTCGCATTAAAGCTCAGTGCAATTACATTCTCTCTCTATCCGTAGCAATGAAAACTGGGTAAACATTAGCGGCTAACGTAGTCATTAGGAATTAGTTAAAAGTCTGGTATCCAATTTTTTACTCTCTGGAAAGGAATTTTATTGCTAACTGCGTAACGGAGCGTATAAGAGAAAAAAAGAACTTTTCACAGCGTTTAAGCAAAGAACGTCCTGATGGGAGCCCCCTTGTATTCTGCTTTAACTTGTCCCTTTTGTGTGATGTGTTTTCTCTCCTACAAGGGCCAGGTGGCCGAAAGTGAAAGTCCTCGTTGCCGCTCTCGAAAACTCTCCGATTCCACCTCCGATACCTCCTCCAATTCCAGAGATCAATCACTGCTCCAGTTCTTCGGATTCGGACAGGTGAGATAAATCCTATCATGCTGCTTCTATTTTATTTTTTAGGTCAACGAAATGCTACACATAAATTTTCAAATCCAATCTTTCAGAGGTTTCAGGTTTGTTATTTCTAGCTAAGTTTAGAACCTAAGAACTGTCCAGGCTGTCTAACTTCATAAGTTAAGGTTTCAAATTGAAACAGTATATCAGTATTTCTTACTACTTCTTGTAGGCTGGGGTCCTTAAAAAAATTCATTAATAATCTACTAACCGAATATCCGAGATGATTTTTTCAATGATGAAAATTTAAAGAAGGAAAATGTTTAATTGACACTGACAAAATACATGTATATATATATATATGTATGTATGTATGTATGTATGTATGTATGTATGTATACACTCAAGAGCCAAAACATTATGACCACCCCTACATTTTGCAATGAATTCGCCTGGATGACGTGGAAGGCACGTGATCAGGTGGAAGTGGTATTTAACTGCTGCTGGAGAGTCTGAAGAATCATTCTTTCACTTACTTCTGTGTATGATAGGAAAGGCTGCGGATCTAAGCGACTTTGATAGAGGGCAGATTGTAATGTTTCAAAGGCTCGGAACAAGTATTTCCGAAACAGCACGACTCGTGGGTTGTTAGCGACCTACAGTTGTTAGTACTTATGCAAAGTGGATGAATGACGGTGAAACCCGCAGTAGACGACATGGTGTTGGACGTCCCCACGCTATCAAAGTAAAAGGTCGTCGGAGACCGTCTCGCATGGTGAAGCAAAACCGGAGCCAGACAGTGGCTCAGCTGACAGCCCAATACAATGCAGGGCCAAGTAGAATAGTATCGCAGCACACTGTTCAGCGGACACTGTTGGATATGGGGCTACGCAGCAAACGTCCCACTCGTGTGCTTTTGCTGACCAAGCGTCATTTGCGCTGGGCCCGGGAACATCGCGACTGGTCCATGGATCAGTGGGAGAGAGTTGCCTGGTCAGATGAATCACGGTTTGTCATTCATCACGCCGATGGCCGTGTCAGGATACGCCGTCTTCCAGGCGAACTGTTGCTCTCTCAATGTACAGTAGGTCATACACAGGCCAGTGGTGGCGGTATTATGCTTTGGGGGACGTTCTCTTGGGCGTCTCTGGGACCCGTGGTTGTGGTAGAGCAGACCATGAATGCTACAGGGTATCTGAACATCATTGCGGACCAGTTGCACCCTTACATGGCCTCTGTTTTTCCAGCTGGAAATGGAATGTTCCAACAGGACAACGCTCCGTGTCACAAGGCTAAAATTGTGTTGGAGTGGTTCCAGGAACATGATGCTGAATTCCAGTTAATGTCCTGGCCGACTAACTCACCGGATTTCAATCCGATAGAACACATTTGGGATGTCATGGGACGGCAGCTCAGAGTTCAAAGACCACCAATTCGCAATATCTTGGATTTGCGTGACCGTTGCTTAAACATCTGGTATAATCTGTCTCCGGCCATCTACCAAGGACTTGTGGCAACCATGCCAAGGCGGGTTGAAGCTGTGTTGCGCGCCAAAGGTGGGCCAACTCTTTATTGACAGGTGGTCATAATGTTTTGGCTCTTGAGTGTATATGTACGTATATATATATATATATATATATATATATACAGTGATTTCCGCTTATAAGAATCACATTTGTTATTACTGTTATTGATTCTTATAAGCGGTTTATTCTTATAGCCGAAATTTGGGAATTTGGACAGTCACACACACACACCTATATATGAAATAATTTACCATAAAATACTCTTAAATTTACGTTAATTGTCTTTTATTAAAATTATTTTTTATAATTTTAAAAATACAACTTAATTTCTATACCTATAAGTAGATACACATGATTACGATAAGAGAAGAAAAAAAATTCAATCTTTGTTACATCATACCTGCGTAAAAGTTTTAACATTTCAACTACAGGTATGGTACAAGAAAAAGTTTTCTATGGTAGTTTGATGCAATGAAGTTTTCAGGAGGCTGTATATACCTCTTTCAATATCAATAGTCTCAGACAAAGATTCCCCTTCTAGCTTACGTTTCACTGTTTGATAACATGCTGAATCTACTAATGTCACGTTTGCCTAAGTAATAGTGGACAATTCGCCGAAGATTTATGTGTTTCAGGGTCCAGGAAGCCGCAACCAGGACGTGGGAAGTGGGAAAATAGAGTCCCTGTCACTGGAAAAAAATTGAAATCGGACCCGGACAGGTAAAGATGCTCCTAGGTCTAGCTAATAGGAAAGTGTTTAGCTAAAGCGTTTAAGGCTAAACTATTATATTAGGTCTTACTAAGAAAGGGATGCATTTTACGACTGCATTTCATCCCATCTCATCAGTCTTTCTTTAAGAAAATAAAGAAAGTACTTCGTGACTTTCGAGGGTTTAAGTGGCATTTTTGGAAAAATGAAAGGAAAGCGAAGAGTGTAAGCTGATTCTTAAAACCGATGGATTGATTCTTTAAAGCGAAAATTTTAACATGGAAATAATACATTTTCTTTTGTTTTTGCGATATTGATTGTTATAAACGGTTGTTTGTTATAACCACTGATCACTATAAGCGGTGGTTACTGTATATATATATATATATATATATATATATATATATATATATATATATATATATATATATATATATATATATATATATATGTACACAGAGGCTATTCACACATTTTTTAGACGATTTATATTGTATTCACAAAACTAAATTACATAAAATTCTTGTGTTTTAAATGTTCTATTTGACATCCCTTATTCTGAACTATCTTTCGACACAGCAATTTCCAGGATAATAATGTCTTTTGAAGTGTCAAAAGTGTAGATCCTGTAAGGGTTTTGTGACGACGTTTGGATAATGCAGATTTAAAAAGTCCGAAAGCACAAAAATCCATAGGTGATACATCGAGAGATTTAGTAGGGATATCAGTGAAGGGTATGGCCTTGATACCAGTTTTTTGTTCCATTTCTTTTAGGAAATTTACAGTGGATTTTGATGTGTGACTGCTAGCTTTGTCCTGATGGAGTCTCACAGATTGATGGCACTGTGGGTAAAGCGATGGTATTTCATTCAGAAAAATTGGCGATAAAATATGTTTCTGATAGTATTTGGAGTTAATCTTGACATTTTTTTCCACTCTCTTTATTTTTAACTTGTCATTATAAGAAAAACCAGCAACAATCATGAATCCCTTAGAAAAACTTTCTTTCGATTCTTTGAACCATGTACTTAAAATTTTTTCTCCCCTTTTATGATAATAAATGGCTCTTTATTTGTTGCAATCATTTAAATATACCCATGATTCCTCTATTGTGACAATTGTTTTCCATTTTTCTTTGGATAAGTGTTTCTCATATAGAATTCTGCAGCGTGTCCTGCGTTCAGCGATATGATTTGGAAGAAGACGATGTACATTGCGTTTTTTCGCTTTCCTAAGTTTTAAATCAACGTTTATCATTTTGATTACAGTGGACACCGAGCATTTTAATGATTTTGCAACTGTCCTTTGGCTAGGGGGATTTTCTTTTAACATTAAACAACGTACCTTTGCAAAAGTCGAAGATGTCCGTTTTTTCCTTGGATACTTGTTTGGAATTTTTGTCCGACTTGAGGCTCCAATTTGACGTTTTTTTCCTTTCTTGTTGACGATATTACCTATCGACGCTTTAGATATCACAAAATCATGACACTCACATCGTGTTAGGATAACGGAGTATGCATATTTCTCTTCGGAAAGAGCATAAATGTAGCCGTCGAATAACTGCTTTGTTAAAAACGCCATTTTGAATAAAAACAAAACTTTCAAGCCGCAGACGATAATTTTGTTTTTCAAAAACATAGTACAATTGCAATTATTTCTTTTTGCAGCAAATGATTTTTTATTACCGCTTACCAAAATCGTCTGAAAAATGTGTGAACAGCCTCTGTATATATATATATATATATATATATATATATATATATATATATATATATATATATACATACAGTAGAGTCCCGATAATCCGAACTTCGGTAATTCGAAAGTCCGCTTAATCAGAAACCAAAAATCAAAAAGTACTAAGGTGAGAATAAAACGACAGTGATACTAAGTAATATAAAGTATATTTCTGAAAATTACAAGAAAATTCAAAGTTAGACAATGTACTGGACTAATTATTACTGAACTACATTTGTTTGAAAATATCTGTTAAACTTTTTTGTCGAAGAAATTTATGCCTCTCCCTTGAAGCCAAATTACGACAGCGCGTTAGAAAAAGGGTGTCCGTTGGGGTCGCGGAGGAGTGTTGCTATACGTAGCGTAGCTCTACATCAAATTCAGCCACCTCGTCTAGGTGGGATACCCTCTGCTCCCTCTCACCGTCTACTTTATGTTCACTCTCGTGTGAGACGTTCACAGGTTCTTTCAAAACCTTCTCAATGATTTGCTGATAGTCTAAAATCTTACACTCTACTGTACTGTACTAGTCAGCGTACCGATTTCTTATGACCCATTTCGTCCCGAGATTTGGTAATGTTTAGACCAGTGGTTCCCAACCCGTAGAAGACTGCGGACCACTAAGCCAGAAATTAGGCCAAACACCACACCTCAATGATTTGAGGGGGGAACCTCCTGGGGGTGTATGGGTTTATAGAATATCCCTCAGGCAAAAGGGAAACAGGATAAACATACTCACATTCTAAAGTATCATATTCTAAAAGAGATCAGGACCCAAATTAAAAATTTGTTAGAAGCAGGAATCATAAAAGAATCACATAGTTCATATTCAAGTCCTGTAACTTTGGCAAAAAAGCGAGATGAATTAAAAACTAAACATTGTATTGATTTCAGAAAACTAAATTTAATTACTATGATAGATGCAGAACCCTTACCCAGAATTGATGATATTCTGGACAAATTAAGCAAAGTTAAGTACTTTTGAACTTTTGACCTTACCTCAGGGTATTGGCATGTACCCGTCCACCCAAAAGATACTGAGAAATTGGCATTAGCCACTACGTTTGGCTTATATGAGTGGCTAAGACTTCCATTTGGTTTAAAGAATGCCCCTGCAATATTTAATAGGACTATTAGGAGAATTTTAGATAAATATAAAGTTAACTTTGCATGCTACTATTTCGATGATATTATAATTTTTTCAGATTCCAAAGAACAACACCTTGAACATTTAGATCAACTGTTTAACATTTTAAAAAAAGAGAATATCAAGTCAAAATTAGCTAAATGTACTTTTCTGCAGGAACAACTTAATTTTCTTGGATATAATGTAACAAATGGGAGAATTGCCCCAGACAACATTAACATTGAAAAGATAAAATGTTTGAAACCACCAGCTAATGTAAAAGAACTCCAAAGATTCTTGGGCACAATAAATGTGTATAATAAATTTATTCCAAAATATGCAAAAGTAAGACATCCATTAAATACATTATTGAAAAAGGGAGTAAAATGGGGATGGTCCGACAAGTGCCAAGAAGCTTTTGAGGGTCTTAAGAACTTATTGATTTGTAAACCAATATTGCATTTATATGATGTAAACAAAGATTGCCACTTATTTGTGGACGCGAGTAAACACCAAATTGGAGCTGTTCTAAAGCAGCCAGGTGAAGATGGGGTATTACATCCCATAGCATATCATTCACTTGTTTTGAAACCTTATGAAGTAAATTACTCAATCACAAAACTTGAGTGCCTTGCCATAGTTGACAGTCTTGACCGATTTTACCACTACCTCCATGGTAGGAAATTTACGATTCACACTAACCATGCAGCCTTAGTCTGGTTGAGGAACATTAAAAATCTTTGAGGAAGTCATTTTCGTTGGTCACTAAAATTAAGTATGTTCGACTATGAAATAAAATACCAGAGAGAAACTGCGAACATTGAGGCCAACATGCTTTCCAGAAATCCTATTTCAGAACCTAATCAACAAATGAATCATTTAATCGAGTTACAAAAGATTGTGGATTCTCAAAATAAAGACAATGTGTAGGGATTGAAATATAAAAAAACTAAATGATGTAATTTACGTGAGAAAGAAAGGATTTTTAAAAATTGTAGTACCATTTTCATTGAGATTAGAAATTTAAAAAGGGCCCATGAGGACTTTGGACACCCTGGAATAAATAAAACAATGCAATTACTTACACCCCAATATTATCGGCCGAAAATCACTGAGGACATTAGTAATTATGTTAAACATTGCCATACTTGTCAATTAAACAAAAAAAAAAGACAGAAAAGGCTTGGATTGCTGCAAGAAGTACCTCCGACAGACCAACCCTTCGAGTGCTTAAGTTTGGACACAGTAGGCGGATTTAATTACTATAATTCCACAAAGAAATATTTACATTTGAAAATTGACCATGCAACGCGTTATATTTGGGCTTTGCCATCAAAAAGCGTAACTACTGAAACTTATACAAATTGCTTAAAACAAATATTCCAAATTCAAACACCAAAAAAATTGCTAACTGACAGAAACGCAGCTTTTACATGTTCAAAATTTAGAAGGTTTTTAGAGCATAACAATGTGAAACAACTATTGACGACGGCTCACCATCCACAAACCAACGCAAGGTAGAGAGAGTAAATCAAAGAATAATTACTAGATTAAGGTGCAAAGTACATAACTCAACAAGTAAAACTCCTTGGACAACCCTGTTAAATGAAGTAATTAATGAATACAATCATACGCCTCATTCAGTTACCCAAATGACCCCAGCTTACCTACTTTTTGGAATATTACCTTACGAACCTCATGTTAAAAAACAAGACTTTTACCCTCAGGTGGATGAGGCGAGAAAATTAGCTAAAGAAAGGACAATTAATTGCCATAATAGGAATAAAGTTAAATATGACGCACGTTTCGTGGAATCTAAATTTAATGTTGGAGATTTAGTATTATTAGAAGAATTCCAATACCCTAACACGAGAAAGTTAAACTCCCCCTATTCTGGACCTTACACTATTTTAAGACAAATGTCAAAAGTTAACTATGAAATTGATAAACCAAATTTTCACACCAAATAAAATTCTGAAATTGTCCATGCTTGCAAATTATGATACTATAATGCACCAGAGAAATTAAAACTAAACCACGAATAATGACAAACAATAGACCCATTTTTTCTTTTCTGTTTGATGCTTAACATCATTATATATATTTTAAATTTAAGTAATTATTTATGTGTTGTCCTACTAAAGATAAAACTTTTGAAAAAAAAACTATCTTACTTAAACCTCCTTCTTAAGAATATTATTATATGGGATTTTTTTGGATCTGAAATTTAACACCGACTATGACATTTCTACTTCTTTTATCTTTCAGTAAAGTTCCTTCTTCTCGAATAACCTTTCCTATCACCCCCTCTACAAACGCGTTGGATGTCATCTGTGTTACAACTGTTTAAGATCTTTTTAAATTTTTTTGTTATTTGTTTTTAATTCACCAATTCAGACACTTAAAGTGCTGAAAACTTTATGCTTAAGTAATGACTAAAACAGGCTTTGGGATGGCCACTCCTTTGTCCTCCCATTTCTATATTACATTCCCACAGGTATGACATTTGCACATTTTTTCTTTCTCTCCATCTTTGCACTATGCAGGATGATGTTTTTCTGGCTGTCATTCCCTGTCGGGAAAATAACAGTTGGTCCACAGTACGGCCATTCTTTCCTCCTTATTAGTCGCTGTATAATAGGGAGAAAGAAAACCCACTTTTTACACAAACATAAACACAACCCCTCACTCCTTAGAGGTAGAATTAAGAAAGAATTTGAAACTAAGAGTTTGGTTGACACACATACAAACAGGTACCTAAAACAAAGAAAAGAGAGCTCCACCCATCTATAAGTATATACAAATGACTAGAATGAATACATTGAATATTAGGTGAAAAATTTTTTTAAAACAAGTAAAATAGATTAGAAGAAAAGTGAATAGAAAAAATATTGAATAGAATTTTTGAATAAATAAATATTGTTGGAATAAAAATGAGTATAGGGAATAGTGAAATGAGAATAATAAGAAATATAAAGATATGAAACTGGACATAATGAATAAGGATTTGATATTGAAAATGTTGAAATGATTGAGTTTTTTCTTATAGTATAATAAATGTTCTGTAATTTTTATATACAATTTATATATTAGAAATGTGATTTTTATTAAAACTTGTGATTTTTATTATTCAGTGTCATACAAAATATTGTTTTGTTAAAAGTGAAAATTTTGAGTAATTACATTTAAAAAAGGACACAGCAATTATAAGAGAATGTGGTAAAATACTCCTTGAGGAGGTTGATAAACCTGAAGCAATATTTCTCTTCTGTAACCTACTGTCCAAAATGATGAAACTTTCTTTAATAAAAATGGACAGACGAACAATGTAAGGACAGGTTCTGATGGACAGAAATTCCTGTCATTATTTTGGGGGGGACTCACTCCATGGTCATAAAGTTTACAGAGGAATGTTAAACAGGTTACATTTTGAACTATGTCAAGTTCAACTTCAAATACTTAATTTATTTTGTTTTGTTTACTATTCTTACTGCTCAATTGTATTATCTGTATGAGTCGACTCGAGGTTAAATTGAAATTTCAGTGTATATTTGAAGTGAATTTTTGGTAATTTTGTAAATTTTAAGAAAGGCTTCATTTGTTATCTTCTGAGATTTTGTTATGTGGGGAGGCGCCGCCCTGTTCAACATTGTTTTCAGTTGATAATAAATACATTTTTAAATTTCATTTTTTTAAACCAACAATATAAGAAGAAATTTACATAATTTACAATTTTCTATAATTGATCATTAATTACTATAATTTTTTTTTTTGCTTTTATTGTGTTCATAAATTAGTAAATCATTAGTGTATTTGTGTGCATTCAATATTGAAATGTGCAATGTCTTGTCATGTCATCATCATACTAAATTAACTTAACACATATGTTCCTTTTCAAACTTTTTCCAAATTTGTGGTCGACGCCCATTTTCCTCACATGGCTGGGTATGTCTGTCCTCCTATGCAGGCATTGTTGGTTAGCCTCTTCTCGGACGGGGGGATATTCTATAACATTAAAAACAACATACCATTTTAAATTCTAAAATTATTCTAAATTGCCTTGGGCGTACGAGCTAATTTTCGCTTTCAATTCTAAGTCCTAAAAGGCCTCCTGTGAAAAATATTAAATGGCTTCCTTTTTCAAACCTGCGTACCGATAGACGAGATTTCATATAGGCTCTGCGCAGATTACATAAAACCCCATGTGACTTGTCGACAACAGCAAATCCCTAATCGCTATCATGATCACATGACAAAGTTTATATAAACCGTCTGATCAACAAACCTGTACGCTTTCAGATTTTGTAACTGTCATGAGAAGACGTATTCTCCGTCTAATAAAATGTAATGCTGTAACTTGTCGCGTCGTTTATTCGAGCCATGACTACTCATCATCCTTTGTGATGTGCTGGACACCAGTCTTCTCCTTGGCTGGGAAAGTATATTACATATATATATATATATACACAGGCTGTTCACACATTTTTTAGACGATGTATATTGTATTCACAAAACTAAATTATAGAAAATTCTTGTGTTTTAAATGTTCTATTTGACATCCCTTATTCTGAACTATCTTTCGACACCGCAATTTCCAGAATAATAATGCCTTTTGAAGTGTCAGAAGAGGTATTCTATCCCATTCCTCCTGAACAGCTTTCCAGAGTCCTGTAAGGGTTTTGGGACGACGTTTGGATAATGCAGATTTTAAAAGTCCGAAAGCACAAAAATCCATAAGTGATACATCGAGAGATTTAGTAGGGATATCAGTGAAGGGTATGGCCTTGATACCAGTTTTTTGTTCCATTTCTTTTAGGAAATTTACAGTGGATTTTGATGTGTGACTGCTAGCTTTGTCCTGATGGAGTCTCATAGTTTGATGGCACTGTGGGTAAAGCGATGGTATTTCATTCAGAAAAATTGACGATAAAATATGTTCCTGATAGTATTTAGAGTTTATCTTGACATTTTTTTCCACTCTCTTTATTTTTAACTTGCCACTATAAGAAAAACCAACAACAATCATGAATCCCTTAGAAAAACTTTCTTTCGATTCTTTGAACCATGTACTTAAACTTTTTCTCTCCTTTTATGATAATAAATGGCTCTTTTTTTGTTGCAATAATTTAAATACACCCATGATTCATCTATTGTGACAATTGTTTTCCATTTTTCTTTGGATAAGTGTTTCTCATATAGAATTCTGCAGCGTGTCCTGTGTTCAGCGATATGATTTGGAAGAAGACGATGCACATTGCGTTTTTTCGCTGTCTTAAGATTTAAATCACGTTTTTCATTTTGTTTACAGTGGACACCGAGTATTTTAATGATTTTGCAACTGTCCTTTGACTAGGGAGATTTTCCTTTAACATTAAACAACGTACCTTTGCAATAGTCGAAGATGTCCGTTTTTTCCTTTTATACTTGTTTGGAATTTTTGTCCCATTTGAGGCTCCAATTTGACGTTTTTTTTCCTTTCTTGTTGACGATATTACCTATCGACGCTTTAGATATCACAAAACCATGACTCTCACATCGTTTTTGGATAACAGAGTATGCATATTTCTTTTCGGAAAGAGTATAAATGTAACCTTCGAACCACTGCTTTTTTAAAAACCTCCATTTTGAATAAAAAACAAAACTTTCAAGCCGCAGACGATAATTTTGTTTTTCAAAAACATAGTACAATTGCAATTATTTCTTTTTGCAGCAAATGATTTTTTATTACCGCTTACCAAAATCGTCTAAAAAATGTGTGAACAGCCTCTGTATATATATATATATATATATATATATATATATATATATATATATATATATACATACAGTAGAGTCCCGATAATCCGAACTTCGGTAATTCGAAAGTCCGCTTAATCAGAAACCAAAAATCAAAAAGTACTAAGGTGAGAAGAAAACGACAGTGATACTAAGTAATATAAAGTATATTTCTGAAAATTACAAGAAAATTCAAAGTTAGACAATGTACTGAACTAATTATTACTGAACTACATTTGTTTGAAAAAATCTGTTAAACTTTTTTGCCGAAGAAACTTATGCCTCTCCCTTGAAGCCAAATTACGACAGCGCGTTAGAAAAAGGGTGTCCATTGGGGTCGCGGAGGTATATATCGAACTTCTGTATATCGAAATTTTATATATATTGAAGTCTTAGCGAATCTCCATGTTCATTACATAGAAAAATTGTTTCTATGTATATATTGAAAAAATCTCTAGATATCGAAATTTTTTTCAAGACAAATTGGGAGATTTTATTCCACTTTAGAATAAAATCTCCCAATTTTTGGCCTTTGAAACAACACGTCGTGGACTTCAATTCACGAAAAATGTCCCTGATGAAGTTTTTAGTGTACTGAATAAATACGAACATTTCTTTGAACTTTCCGCAAAACTGGCTGTTCAGCAAGATATTTGTAGTTTTTTTTTATAAAGAATGTAACTGTGATCATTGTAACCACTATCTGCATTATTGGTTTTTCAAAGATATGTAGCACTCAAAAAATCTTTCATATTTATTCATTTTTTAGTTATTAAATTTCATTTAAAGGGATTCGCAAATAAATTAGAAATGGAGTTTCGTATACGAAAATTAGCTTTATTTTTTTTAGGAGAATTATGAAAAAACTAAGCTCAATTCTATGTATCGAATTTTTTTCCTGCACTTTGCTATTTCGATATATGGAGGTTCGACTGTGTATATATATATATATTCACAGTGCGTCAAATAAGTTTTAAGACTCGGTGTGTAAAAAGAAATGGAAACAAGAAATAAATACTTCTTTTGGTTTTTTATTCAAAATAGGACCCTCCGGCTTCAATGCACTTTTTACAGCGATTTAATAATCAATCGAAAGCCTGTTGTAAATCACTTTGTGGAATGGCCTGCAAAGCACGCGTCGAAGCTTCTTGTATGGTCGAAATATCCTCAAAATAACACCCTTTTATTTTCATTTTAAGTTTTTGGAATAAGGAATACTCACAGGTTACTAAATCAGGTGAATACGGTGGATGGTTCAACACACAGACATTATTTTTTGCAAAAAATCGACGAACAATAAGGAAGGTGTGACTGTGTGCATTGTCGTGTAAGAAACACCAACTGCTTTCAGACCTATAGTCTGGACGAATGCGACGAATTCTGGCCATCAAATGCTTTAAAACAGCTAAGTAGTATTGACCTGTAATTGTTTGTCCAGTTGGAACAAATTCTTTGTGGATAATACCTTTACTATCGAAGAATGCAATGAACATTGTTTTGATTTTCCATGCAACTTTTCTTATTTTTTTGTCTTGTGGGGAATTTGGTGACTTCCATTCCGCACTTTTTCGCTTTTTTTCAGGATCATATTGGAAACACCAGGTGTCATCACCTGTAACAATAGACTTCAAGAAGTTTGGATCGTTT
>OU015494.1:108105850-108263350 GCA_907164885.2 Dolomedes plantarius | reverse complement strand
TTTTCCTAGAAAGATACTAATGATGATACTACACTGCCAAATTAGAAAAAAATATAGCATTACAGATAATTTCCCCTTTAAAAAACAATTTAAAAATTTTTAAATGTAATAATGTACACCTAAAGTTCTGAAAGTGTGCTGTACGTACTACCAACTTCGATTCCGTGGTCACAAATATCTTGGAAAGGAAATATGTCAAAATGGCAAGTGAACCAAACGTGGCAGAATATTCACTTAATTTAGTGCCAAACTTGTCAGTTATTTTCCTTTCGAAGCATACACTGCATGCATAGCTCACCAGAACAGTTTTTTAGAGCACACTCACGATCAGTTTCTATTTCTCAGCAGTGTTTGTATTGATGAGTAGTTTTGTATCACTGTTGTTCGTTATATACCGGGTTCGTTATAAATTCGTATTAAAAGAAGTAATGCTGGGAAAATTTTTCTTTTTGCGCCAATAGGATCATAGGGACAATGGATTTTTTTCCATGTAAAAAAAAATGTTTCCAAAAGTAACCGAAAAAGGGCGCTCATACGTCGTACTGAGACGTTTCATGCAAATCAGACAAACGCAAACTGTCCGGATCACGATAACATGAAGCTGTGCATTTATTTTAAAGTAACAGATTTTCAACATTACCACCAGCACAAGGTAAAAGGCAAATGAGGCGCGTCACTACGCCCATTACAGCGGAATGTAGCATGTCGCCATCGATGGCAGCGAATGTCTGTCATATGACATTTTTCAGTTCCACCAAAGTGATTGGGAGCCCCGGTACACACGAGACTAAGTATCCCCACAACCAAAAATCTGCCACAACTGAGTCTGGTGATCGCGTGGGCCACTTAACCTTACAACAGCGAGTTATCACTCGGTAATCAGTAAAATATTCCAACAGGAATATTTTGACATCGCGTTAATTGTGGGGCGTGGCACCATCCAATGTCTTTCCTGCATTTCAGGCTTAATATGGTCCTGCATACGTGGTGAAACCACGCCAAACAGTCACATGAGGAGAATGCAGTGGCTGGCTCAGTTACTCACGAGGGTTTGACGACCGACGTCAACCAGATACGACTGTTTTGCGTATTAACGCCACCATGCAGTGAAAAGTGGGCTTCATCCGTCGTCATGACGTTCAACAACCATTGTGGGTTATGTTCCATTTGTGCCAGAGCCCATGTAGTAAAGTTTTGTTTTACATTTGTATCTGCCGGTAATAACTGGTGAAGTGCCTGGATTTTGTACGAATACAGATGCAACATTCCGTGCAGAATACGTCGAATCGACGGTTCCGGAATTCCCGTTCTTCTCCCATCTTCAAGAGCACTGCTACTTCCAGTTGATGTCTTGGCTGTCAAATTTTCCATAACACTTTGTACAACATGGACGCTCTCCGCGCTCAAGGATGGTGTGCCACTTCATGGACGATCCTCCAAATTCTCTGTTTCCTCAAAACGTTGTACTAAATTCAGTACCTCATTCAATGAAATAGGGCTTTTTTGCGTCTTCAGTCCATTCTCCGTGCGAAACGTTCACAATGCAACAGTTGTGGATTCACAATTCTTGTAGAAAAGTTTAACCACCCACGCTCGATCTGGTAAAGAAATCATGCTGCCGGTTTCGAATGACAGATCCATTTCCAGCCAGGTGTTTTATTGATAGCCTTATTTCAATAAAACGTCTCAGTATGACGCGTGAGTGCCCTCTTTCGGTAACTTTTGGAAACATTTTTTTTTACATGGAAAAAAATCCAATGTCCCTCTGATCCTATTGGCAGAAACAGAAAATTTTTACGAGCATTACTTCTTTTATTACGAAATTTAGAACTTTGCACGAATTTATGACGCACCCGGTATATGTTTAATAAACTTCGCACGTTGACATAATGTTTTTAATGTATCTCGGTAAATCATCAAAACTCAAACACTTATTTGAGCATCTCCTCGAAAAGGCCGTGTTAGATATAAAGATAATTAAATCAAAATCTGAGCTACTGATTTCTTTCAGTGATTAAATTCACTGAATGAAAGTTATCAGTACAAACACTAAATACATTTTACGCATTATGACAAAATAAAACTTACAGGAAGAAACTTCAAACTGATGCGAAAGTAGTTGTGTATTAATAACTGTCATTCTTTCCGAAGTTACAAAATATGATAAAATAAAACAAGCTTGAGTCTCGTCGTTCTGTTGTCAATTGTACAAAACTGCGATGTCCATTTTGATAAAAATTGGTGAATATTTTTCCGAGATATCAGACTGCGAGTTCTTGCTACAAAATCCATTGTCTGCAGTTGAAAACAGCAGTCTAAACTATCTGACATTTTTAAAGGTGATTGATTGTCGGTTCTTTTATTAAACACTGTATTCCATTTTCATACATCTTTGACACGCTTTTGGATTCAGATGCTGAGCGAGTTTCCTTGTACAGGTAAGGTGTCATCATGTTTATAATGCTTTTCTCAGCAGTGTATCTACGTGAAAATATTTTTTACTTACACACTATGGAAAAAAAAAGAACCAAGCACGTCTTGTGCTAAATTTGGAGTTGGGTCTCCCTCAGACATCCCTCAGATAAATGTGTTCTAACGTGCTGCTATTCATCTCCCCACCTCTACACCGTTTCGCTAAAGGGGGTGGTTTACTGTAACCCCACATACCCGTATGGCATAGATGAAGTTACAAGAGGGAGGAAAATTGAACTGACCTTCCTGGAGTGTTCAGGTCGGAAAAGGGCTGTGAAGTGATCAATTTGTCAGGGTTTTCTTCTGAGGCTATCTCTAGTGAGAAAGAGGTATCTCTCATAATCGGTTTGATGACTAGTGCCGCGTGTATGCATATTACTTTAAATACTTCTATATTAAAAACAATGCCAAGCCTTTGCATACCCATCTCACAATAAATCTCGATTAATAATCGCTGAACTCCAGAATTAAAAATAAAAATTTTGATTAGAAAAATTCTCTATAACTGAGGTTTTTTTTTTAAAATTATGAATGAGTTCCAAATGAAATAGTTCAAAATCTTCCAGTGTAACTTTTTTCAGTCAAATTTGATTAAAATACGTATTTTGTAATAAAATAAAATATTTCATTTTATTACTTGATTTATCTTTACTATTCTACATGAGACTTAATACGAAGGCAATAAAAGTAGGAATCTCTTTAAGATTTCCCTTTAATACATTAAGAACTGCCTCGGTAATTTTTTGGTAAGTATAAAAAACTTATTATGTCTGTTTTTTGGGGAAAATTTATGATGGGGGGCAAATTTGGTCATGACCAATTTAAACTATGCGTAATAAACAGTCCTCTACATTGTTGATTATAGTTTATTATATAGGTTGTTACTAATAGAAACCATTTGAAATATAGGGGCCACATTTATAGGTATTTTCATAGAATGCTGTTGTGCCTAAGATTGAAGCGTAGAAACCTTCGAATCTACAGCGTTATCTGTGTAAATTATTTTATATGGAAAAAAATTTATAGGTGTATTTCACTCTGTATGTTAAATTCTTCTTAGCTTAACATAACATATTCACTTACATAATTCTATAGTAATCATATATTGAAATCAGCTTTAGCATTTGATGTAATAACATTAGGGAGGAATACTTGGGCATTCTGATTGAAATATGTTGTTAGAATTAACTCAATTTGAATGAAACGTCTGGTTTTTGGTTTTGTTTCATTCATATTCTTTTTTTCACAGTTCAAGAACCAATATCTTTCTCATGGAAAGCATCTGGTAAAAAGTAGCAAAAATCAACTAGATGTTACCCCATGAGCATTCTACATTAGCGTTTCTAATGCAAATGTTTTAAGTAAAATGTTGTTGCTTCATTAATCGGTCGATATTCTTCTTATGTGTTAGAGTAGCTCCAAATATACTTGCCTCATTCCAACAACAGATGTATTAAGTAGTATTGTATGTAAAATAACAATTTTTAAAACCATGTTTTTGATTTGATCAATTTCACTTTGCACGTAACACATCGAATGCGTTATTATTACTTATTTTGAGAACGAGAGATTTAAAGCGGGTGATAGAAATTAAAATAGAAATTGACGGCAAAATGATTAATTATGTTAAGAGATATCGTAAATTCTTTTTTCTGAAACTATGCGTTTTATATTGCACTGAAAACACTACTCATGCAATTATTAAAAAAAAATTATAATTTTTAGGTTTCTATTTGACCGTTACCTAATGCCATATGTAAATTTATGTATTCACATTCCTTAATATGAAGGAATTGTTACGTTTCTAAATGGGATAAGCATCTACGATCTAAAAAAAATATCTAAGATATGATCTTAGAAATGTCACTTTTAATTCCGAGTTTAAGTGTTTTAAATATTAGCTTAGTCAGATAATATCAAAAGCTCTCCTCACATAAAATAATACCTCACATAAAAAAGCTCTCCTCACATGTTTAATTTCAACACTTCAACAGGAAAAGAGATATACACAATGAGAAATAACACGTTTTTGAAAAAATATATATATTTTATTCCGTTAAGACTCTAAGTGGCTTATGATTGTAGGAAATTCTAGTGCTAAGAGGCTCTAAAACCAAAGGAAATTTGAGAAATACTTTGGAATGCAACGTAACTGTATAGAGAGAGATGTTGTTGTATCCAGAAGTTTGAATGCTTTCCCAAAGTAATAATGATATTATACCACAATGGTGATAAGAATACATTGTCAGAAAGATCCATTGCGTACTTTTGAGCAGATTAAGTTTATAGTCTTTCGCTAAATAAAGAATCTGCTTAACAAAGCTCTATGAAGCGGGAAACTCTATTAAATGAAGACTATTATTATTTTAGATAAACTATTGAGATAAACAAAACCATAGAATTTATCTCACTCTGGCCAGTTTACGCTCGAAGTATAACAATTTTCATACCCTGACAATTTATGCGACATCTAATGAATCTCTAATGGGGGATTGAACTTAATATATAATGCAATACATTCGACTTCTAGAATCTCAAATCGCTATCATCACTAATTCTGTGTGAGGCTTTATTCAGCCCATTTGAACACCTTCAGACATCATTACTACAGTTGTTATTGGATTGTTTATTTTAACTGTAGGATTTTTTTAAACTACATGTTTTAAACATAACACAAACCAAAAAGTCATAATGTAATTTTTCTTTTATGTATATGTGGCAAAACTATTAATCTTTTTCAGATTTTCGGAGCGGACTGTCAAGAATACTTTCTTTCTCATTTCTCTGAAGGTTACATCTTCGTATGGCAGAGCTCTGAAATTATGAATTCTGCAAATATACTAAGGAACGCTCTCTGGGGATAAACACTCCTAACGAATGACGTATATCCGCAATCTAGTTGCTTATTTTTACTTTACAGACAGAAATATAGTATGTTGAACTGGGAAAGAGAAGGGGGAGGGGTGTAGTAAAAGTAAAACGTTTTCTTCTTTTCCTAATCCTTTTTTTGCTTCAGACCATGAAACTATTTACGCACTTTAAATGCATTTAATTTTATTTTTAATGATAGTGAAGCTATTTAGGAAAGTGATGCAAGCGTATTAGATGTCGTTTCCAAATTTAAAAATGCTTAATATACAAAGTAATAATTTTGAAAGTGGAACTGTGAGCTGTTTCTTAAATTATTTTTAACAAATGCCGGAATTCATTAACGAAACGAGTGGTGTAGGATCAAAATTAACAATCTCCGTCAGACATTTTTTTTCTTTTCGGTAAAAGGCAAAGATCTATATCTTATGCATTTTTGAAGACATAAATTCGAAATTACGTTTACAAAAATATCCTTATTATTTTCAAATTGTAGGTCATTTTCCAAAAAATTTCGTTTTTAACTGATTGAAATACTTTAAAAAATAATCCTTATCTTAATGTAGAAAAAAATAGATAATCCTAGTTTTGATCCTACATCTGAAATTTTTCAGGTTAACTGAATTTATTCAATTAACGATGAAACCGGAAGATTAAGCAGGGAATAGGCCAAAGGGTCTTCAGTCCCAAAATTTAGATCATTGATATATTATTACGATATTTTAACAAAAAAGGACAGCAGTCATGTTACCTTAGGACATTATGCCCCCCTCTCCCTAAGAATTTTTTTTCCTAATATGCTACCCACTACTATTAATAAAATAAAGGAAAGATTTTATTTACATTTAGGTTAACATTTTTAGCTGCGATTGTTAATTAGATTATTTCAAATGTATGCTTTATCTGAAACACGTTATAGGTTCAAAATTGTACAATGCATGAAGAAGAGTAACTTAAATACACAATAAGCAGTATGAAATATTGCGATATGATACACTGATATATTATTACGATATTTTAACGAAAAAAATGATAGTACTTATGATTTCGTCAGACATTCTTCTGTCCTTCTCCAAAGAATATTTTTCCTGATACGCTACCCGCAACAAATGATGGAATATAGGAAGGATTTTGCTTAATTTTATGTTCTTTTTACTAGCGGAGATTATTAATTAGATTATTTCAAATGCATGCTTTATCTGAAATATGTTTTTGGTGCAAAATTTTACAGTCCGCGAAGAAGAGTAACTTAAAAACACACTAAGTAGTATAAAATATTAATACGCAGCAAATAGATAAACATAAAAGAGCCAAAATACAAAATATTTTGCAAAAAAAACTAGTGTGATAAAAATCACCGTGAAGAGTTTTGAAGGAGATGATCCTTCAACAGATTACAAAACGATACGTCACTCTAGAAAAAATATCATAAATATTTTTCTAGAGTGTTAATAACTGCTTTTTGATGTATTGGTACTTTTTCTTACTTGACGAAGAATGATCAGGTAGTTTAAAACTAATCGTAATAATTTTCCTTCCCAAAGTTGTTTCAATATTTTATCTCTTCTTTTTATATTTACATCGTTATACACTTCCCCTTTTGATTTTGCATTGTGATATTTTTAGGTACAATCTATTCGTTATTATCGATTTTCAGAAACACACATGGATTTCCTTAAATTAATAATTTATAATTTTTCTTCCTGATTTGATTGTTTCTGATGCCATATTTATATTTTTATAGAAATATCCTGTAATTAAGTTTCAGGTAATAAATAAATCAATATTTTAAATGCGTAATTTTGTTAATTAATGCTAAACTAACATTTTATTTATTTTTATAATTTTTACAGCCTTTTTACTAATAATTAACGACAAAATATACCATTGTTTCATTTTTTATCACTGAACGAATGATTTCGAAATCTTTAAATAAATTAATAAGTTTATGATTTTACTTTAAATACAATTCTTAAAAATCAACCAAGTTAGCACGAATGTTTTTGAAGGGGAACAGATTACTATAATTGAGAAAATACTGTTTAAATATTTATCAAAATACGTATTATCATGCTCAAGTTTAAGAATTACCAACTGCATCATCTGTGAATCTTTCTCACATCGTTTAAGATTCTATTTAGATAATGTACGTAGCAATTATTGATTTTGAATGTAGACGTATAGGAAAATATAAGAAAAGACAATTGTGAGGCATATAATCTAATCTCTTACACCGCATTTTGATTCAAAATAATTACAGTAAATGATTGTCATTTTTTGTTGGAAGGGAGATTTTCCAATTCATTTATTATACACCTTTTTAAAGTTTATATAAGTACAATGCTTATCTCGTTTGAAATCTTTTTCTTCAAAAGCTCCTCTTCTCTTGTTGCAAAGAACTTGCGCAGAGACAGTGAATTGTTTTAATTATGAAATATCACGTCATCTTTAAAACAAAAAAAAAGTTACTGTTATCTGCAAAATAAATAAATAAATAAATAATAAATAAAAGACTGTAATAAAATTATCTTTTCTAAAATAATCCCTGTGTGACTTATTTGAAATAAACATACTGTTTAACATGTAGTTAAGGAGGAAAATCTTTTTTATGTTTTACAGTTGAATATTTTAATAACACTAAATTAAGTCTTGAAGAATTGTGACTGTTGTACAGCTTCACTTTTTCATTTAATATTTTGTTAATCCCCAGTCTCTTCAAGCTGCAACAACCCTGCGAGTTTAGGGAGGTACAATTTTCAATTATCTTTAAGCAAGCTTTTCATTCTTAATATAGTTATAAAGTGTTTGATGAAGAATACAATACTACAGCTATGGGAATAAATACCTGAATTCTGTAATCTAGATATTTATGAATTTTCCTGGTATGTATCTCTGTTCTGTAATTTCAAAGTTAGTTGCAGATTAAACATTTTTGGCATTCAGGAAACTTTCATGATAATTAAATCCTCAAAATTTGTTTCCATAAACAAATTAAATCGAGTTTTGGAACATATTTTTCAGTATATGGGATGCAGCCCACAAAAAGGTACGTTTGGTCCAGAAAATCGATTTCGAGTATTAGAGAACATCTTAGTCAGAAAACGCTGGGGAATATTTTAAAAAAAAATCAGCTCGATCAGGTAGAAAACGTGGGAGATACAGCGTTTTAAAAATAGTGTTTAAAAACTCTTAGTTAAAAAATGACTTTTTAAGTTTGGGTAAAAAATAAATAAAATTTGGAACATAAATTGCTATAGAAATGCAACTCTAAAACTGTATTTTCAGTACTCAATTTCCATTTCATCTGAATGCTCCTGATGGAGCAGATTTTAGGAATCATTTTAATAAAAAATGCTTGATCGGTTAGAAATTTGTGCAGATTCGCAGTAAATGTAAACACACTGTCATGCTGCTATCATCTCACTCTCTGGGACGAATCGACTCTACTCAGCAAACTACGTATCGTAGAAAACTAGCCTTTAGCATATATGTTGAGAAATGTTACTAGAATCAGCTGACGTTCAAACCTGAAAATCGATAATTTAGCCTTGAACGCGGTTTTTTCGCTAGGCTATGAAATTTACGTTTCCAACTTATGGTACTTTTTCATGCGTTGCATCACATATTTTAATAAATTGTAATTGAAAGTTTCTTAATATCCCGAAAAACCGGCAACTAATGAGGGATAATTGGTGTAGTCATTCTGAGGGCATAATGCATTACATGTGATTGTGTTTATGGTGAAACAATAAGATACCAAAGGAATCATATACACATGTAAGATCCGTTTCTCTGGCAGAGAGAAGGATTTATTTAATTATGTTTCAGCTTGCATTTAAATATTCTTTTCTTTCAAAGTTTCATATCATATATTCTTCTTAAAAATTAATCCTTTTAGTCTAATATTGCACAACCTAAAGTTAGAAAAATGAGAATTATTAAAAAAATCATTTGATTATGATATTTTAATTTTAAACAAAATGTTTTTAAAAATTCAACGACTTCAAAATTAAGGAAGAAGAAAGCTGCAGTCCCCGAACACATGTATAAATATGTACATATCCATAAATCTTAAATTACGTTGTATTTATAAGTGTTTAATACATTTATGTTATAATCTTATAAAGAATATGTTCAGTTTAGTAGAGTAAATATTAATTACTATTACTATAAGTTTACATCAGTTGAAGTTTGTATTATGCTGCCTTTATTTATAATTTTCTCCCTAATGATTGCATTGAAGACATGCTTAGAGAGGTAAGGCATTTCAAATGCTATTGTATGGCTGGTAGAATAAACTCTTGAGACTGGGAAAAAATGTACTTCAAAACTGGCCATTGTTAAAAAAGATTTTAGATACTTTTAAGAAAGAAATTGACTTTTGTACAATAGCGTTATCTAACTTAAAAATATTAGCTGCTTGCTATTTTGAAGTCGACGCCATTATCTCTAGATAAAAAGCAAAGCATTTCCAATGTATCATTTCTGATGATGTTCATGTACGCAAGAAAAAGAGAAACATTTTAAAATTATTCTCCTGAATGTAAAGAAAATCTCAGAATTCTGAAGAATAATATGAATAAACCCTTACTCTAGTGCTTTTTGATAAAAGCTCGACCAAATAATACAGATTTATGGATGGAGAAAGATAATTTAATTTAGCTCTATAGAATATCAATGAGCAGGATTTCTTTAATTGTTGTGTACCTGCACACAAAAGCAGGCCCAATAGACATGATTATGCTTTGTTTAGAAATAATATATAATTACAAAGTAATAAAATGACATTCACAATGAGATAGCTTTGAAAATTAAAAACTACTCTAAACTTTTGTGTATTACTGAATAGTTTCTGACAGTTGCTCCCCTCATTTGCCAGTACAGAGAGAGTCTGTCCTGTTTTGGCCTCGTCCATTTGTGACTGAGAAATAAATTAGGGACAAAAAAGGCTTCTAGGTGTATTTCTTTCTCCTAAACCATGTAGCATTGCATATGAGGCATGGTAAATGTTATAGAAAAATAAAGGTTCATTGCTTTCAGTCTTTCATTAAACTTTGGGATTTTGTTTTGCTAAGTAGATAAAGATTAAAGTATTAATTTTTCCAAAAATAATGTTAATTTTTTAATGAATTCAGATATGCAATACTAAATAAATCCAAATGATCAATCCATAATTATTTTTTGTAAGAAAAATAAAATAAGAAGATTTACAACAATTGATTTTTTTTTCTTTTATACCTAAATGAAAGTAAATATATAATTTACTTGAAATTAGTTTGACGGTGCTATCAGTGAAATAAATTATAGCCCTAGCTTTTATAAACACAGTCATCAAGATAATCGTTTACATTTTAAACATTAAGCCAGCTTTTTTACATCAAAAGTAGTATTTTTCTTGAATAATATATGAGTAATAAAAGCTTTTATTTTCATCAAAAATCCTTTAAATAAATGGGTTTTTATTAATTCAACCTATTCTCAAGTTAAAATTTAAATCATTGTTTAAATCACCCATTCTTGCTACCAGCTCTAAGTCTATTTTAGCTTTTCTATAATACAGTTAAATAATTGATTATTTACATTTTATTATAATATTTATCAATGACGGTATGGTAGTCCAATGGTTCGGTAATATATATATATATATATATATATATATATATATATATATAAATGAACTGTTAACTCTTCTATTCTCCAAACTTTGATTTACATAAATAATTACAAAGAAGGTAAACTGATGCCAACATATCTACGTTAATTTGAACGGCGCAAATTTTAAAGTTCCTTTTTTTCATGCCTTCAATCGATTCTCAATGAGACTGTGAGCTTAGATTAATAGAAGTTATTTAGTTAGAAATTTGTATGCAGTTCATCATGGAATATGCCAGTGAATATCAAAGGTCGAGTGCCCAAAAATATGGTCTAGGTAGATAAGTCGCTAGCAATCGATTCACAGCGCAGAAAGACCATAAGAAAATCTCCGCATTTCAGTTACATTAGAGGAAGGATAGAGCCCGTATCAAAAGAGTTAACTACAGTGTTTCGATAGAAGAAAGAATGAAAGCACGTCTGATATTTTAATTGCCGTTTTCCAATCCACTAGATCAAATGAAAATGGCTTTTAAAAACGGGAGATTAAACTTGTGGAGGGAAAATTTTTGTGCTTCCACATACATAAATATTAAGAATAAGTAGAATTATTTATGCTGTATAGAATTCACACGGGCACAAACTGAAGAATAAAGTGAAAAATAATTGTAAGATTTGTAGTACAAAAATCTTTTTGAATAAATGCAAACAAATTTTGTCCGCTTTTTGGCTAGTATAGAAACAACAAAAGAAAATGCTTAGGTTATAAGAAAAGCTAATTTCCTTAATTAATCTTAGCTAATATAGATATAAGTTAAAACATTCTTAAAAATCGACAAATAGATAGCTTTTAAACTGTTTATTATTTTTATAATTTTGAGGAATAAGAATAACATGGCTGGTTTTTCAACTTTCAGGGTTACTAATATTAATGAGTGGCTTATATCAATGTTATTTATTTATTTATTTGCAAATGCCAGGCATTTGGCACTAAAGCTATTAGCCTTAAAGAGCTACATCTACACATCCATGAAACAGCAGATCTTGCCGAGAAAAGTAACCAAAGATATCTTCTAATTCCTCTTTGAAAGCCGTCCAAAAAACTGTTGCTCCTTCAAGAGGTGTTTAGTTAGTTGAAATGAAGAAATCATGATGCGTTGACCAGATCCAGGGTCGTATATCACTTCTCTTTGCCACATTTCCAGCAGCGTAATAACTCCTTCTGTGTTGAATTTTATACAGGCTTAGAAATCATAATTAACAAAATCAAAAATTACTTCTATTTACACTTCTATTTAAGTAATTTTTTATAATTTCTGGAGCATTTTATTCTCATCTCATCTCTACCATGTTGATTTTTTTAAGGGGGCACAGTACCTTTGACTGCACTAAAATGACCGTAAACATGATCAAATTCGAGCTACTGAAACTCCAATAATATTGATATATATATATATATATATATATATATAATTTTTTTGTTTTAAATCAAAATTACAATTCTTCAGTTATATTTTATACAAAAGTAGAACTTGCAAATCCACAAATAATTTTTAGATTTTATTTTTAAATGTACACATTACTAAAAAGGGAAAAAATCATTGGATGTTTCGCGCATCAGAAAATTAAGAAATATGCATACAGAAACTGTTTTTGGTCAAATTAAATTAATAATATACTCAAGTTTAATGTAAAACCAAAAAATCTACAAAATATATAGTTTAAATTGAAAAGTTTATATAAAATTAAAAAAATTAAAATTTAGCAATTTTTTAAAAACAATTTAAACCGTAAAATTGTTTTTTACAAATTTATTTTTATTTTTTTGGTTTTAGTATGTAAAGAAGCTTTAAATACAAATCAGATAAAAATTTTGTGTGTCTAGCACACATAGTTTGGGAGTAACAGTGCGCCTAATTCAAAAATTTACATATTTGAAAAAACCGAAGTTAAATTTGTAATATACATGGCCATGGCAACAGAGTGAGCTTTACATAAACTCTCATAACTCGAGAAATAATGCGAATTTTTTTATGCGGTTTTTCGCATATTGTTCAGAAAATCAGAATATAGAAAAATCAGAATATAGAAAAATCAGAATATAGTCCCCAAAATCAAAATATAGCAAAAACCAAAAATTGATTTTTTGAAGTTTTAAAGGTCGTGTGCTCCCTTAAAACTCATAACATGTTATGAGTATCTATTAATGAACCACAACGGTATAGTCTTAGTGCATGGTAATGTCACTCAGAGACAGCGTAATTAAATTCACTGCCATTGAAGGATGCAGACACAGAATAAACAATGAGTAGAAGCTTACTTATCGGGCATGTACTTCAAAGGAAGCAGCTGAAGTAGAACAGAAAATGACCAGACTCACTGTTTTCATTCTGTCTCAGAGTGACTGCTCAGATTCCCAAAAAGCTTGTCACTCTTCGTCTCAAAAAT
Organism: Dolomedes plantarius; assembly: GCA_907164885.2. NCBI lineage: Eukaryota > Metazoa > Arthropoda > Arachnida > Araneae > Dolomedidae > Dolomedes > Dolomedes plantarius. The sequence goes on along the minus strand of OU015494.1, from coordinate 108,249,970 downwards.
TCGTTATTTAAGTACATTTAATACACGTGACATCATATATCTGAACGTATGATGAAAATATTAGTTACTAATATTTATACTAAACTCGTTTAAAATCGATAACGAACGTTTAAAATCGATTTATATTAAAATCGATATTATATTAAAATTGATAATGTCAAAACTATAAAACCAATAGTGGGGAAATGTAATCAAAAATGAGCTTGTTGACGTCACAAGTTCATATTTAGCCGAGCACAATAATGTGATTGCACGCTGTTTTAAATGAACATTGCTGAATAGCTCCTTTGTCCAAAGAGTACGGACTTTTTATAAATTTAACGTATAAACCAGAATTTTCTTGTTTTAAATATTCATTCCAGGGTGAGAAATGGCCGTATCGTTCCAAAACCTTTCGATGCTTCGATAGATTTTCTCGTGCAATTTTATTGAAATTCCTTAACGTTGTAAACGTCAGAAAAAATTCACAAAGGAGGAAATAAAATAAGAAATTTTGTACTTCCAAACATCGTTTGTGTGTTTTGCATTCTTTTGCTGATAACACAGGGGAATTATTCATGACGTTTTGTGCCGTCTGAATTTCTATAGACGACTGAATAGCTTACTCCCTTCTTGTGTTATAAAATTTGGATGTTTGTATGCAGTCATTGTTAAGTTTTTTGCACCTTTACTTTTGATTTGGTTTGGAAATCCCTCCAACCGTACCCTGTAATTGTTTTATATTAATCTAGAGGTGGTTTTAGAATGTATTAAGGGAACGAATTTTGCTTTCGCTCTACAAATGGAACAAATCTCTGATATGCAAATGTTGCATTTAAATTTGATCTTAAACAACTGTGAAAACTGCAACAAGAAATTCATTATTTACTTTGCTCTAGGCATTCTTTATGTATTGAATCTCGACAGTAATATGCATGTTACGTGACAATTCCAAAGGTATATCTTTGAAGCCCTGTACAAAAGGCTTAAGTCAAAAACAGTGATTTAAATATACCAAGTTATTGACTTTTATACCAATCGCAGAACTTTAATTTCAACTTGAGACTTTTGTACAAAGAAATGTAATTTTGTATTCAAAATTGATAGACTTAAGCCTTTTATACGACTCAAAATATTTTTCTATCAATAATAACAAACATTTAAAAATCTCTGCTTTTGACTTGAGCACTTTATACCGGGATTCAAAGAATATATCAAATTTTTTGGTATTTATATGAATGCATAATGTAAAAGGAATTAAAAAGCCCTAAAATTTAATTGTTTACTTTAATTATGATTTTATATTAATTTTTTATAATTTTTAAATTTTATTTCCTTTTTATTTATAAATAAAGATAACTACAATTAATATTTCCTAATGTGCTTGAAACTGTGATATTAATGGAAGTATTAAGTCACATGAGGTATAAAAATGTGATGTAAAAACTCTAGTGACTTAAACGGAAAAAAAATTAATGCAAATCCTTAATCAATATTCTTTGAGAGAAATCTTTAATCGTACGTCTTAAGTAGCCTTCAAAAATTTTTCTTGAATGGGGAGACTGCATCTGGTTTATGCGACATTTCTAGCTACCGTTTTATGCTGATGTAATTGTAGTTGACTGTACTAACAAACATTTGTTTGTTAATTGCAGTTATAAGTTCATGTTTTCATAATTTCACTTCACGGAGTACGTTTTTTGTATGTCTCATTAATAAATTGCAGCTGTTTCAGAGTCATTGATATCAGCAGAAAGAAACTGTTAGAGAGAAATGTTTAAAAACTATCTTTCTAGCAGAGGCTATCTATAACTTGAGTTATTACGAATTTTTTAGAGAATTTTACATCATCTAATAAAAATCTCTGAATTAAGTTTACGTTTTATAATCTTCCTGGAGTATATTTCGTATACTGCATAAGAAAATATACTTTTTAAGCATATCCGATTTGAGAATGTAAATTTTTTCTGCCATTTAGGTTCAGTAAAAAATAGGTAGACAAATATTCCCAGGTTTAGATCTATAGCTTGAGTTATTGCGAATTTTTAAAGAATTTTACATCATTTAATAAAAATCTCTGAATTAAGTTTACTTTTTATAATCACCATGGAGTATATTTTGTATACTGCATTAAAAAATATGATTTTTAAGCATCTCCGATTTGAGAGTGTAATTCTTTTTCTTCCATTTAGGTTCAGAAAAAAGTTGGTAGACAAATATTTCCTGGTTTAGATCGCTCGAGTGAAATATACTACTATAAGGTTGAAGCAGTATTCTTAAACGCAGTCGAAAGTTAAATAGAAATTATAAATATATATATATATATATATATATATATATATATATATATATATATATATATATATATATATATATATATATATATATATATATATATATATATATATGTGTGTGTGTGTGTGTGTGTGTGTGTGTGTCCTGGGGCATATATCCCATTCTCACATACTTAATAGAATAAAAATAATGTTTTATTTAAACTTCATACGCTATCTTTTGCATTAATTAGGAAAAAAGTATTTTCTTTGGAGGTCGTCTATGCTATGAATCACAGTCTAAAGTATTTGTGTGCCGGGCGATGGCCGAATGGCTAGGACGCTAGCATTGGGTACCAGAGTCTGTCGTTTCGAGTCCCATTATTGACATAAATGTTTGTAGCCATTCAGAATCGGCTTTAAGCAGTAGGTCGTGGTCTAATTAGCCCTCGTGTAGAAAAAAAATACCGTCGCCCTTTCAACCAACTAAAGTATTTGAAACTAGAAAAGTGAAATAAGTGGTTTTTAAAACCTTGAATTTCGAAAATGGAGTACTAGCATTAAACTTTCTGAGGGAATGCACCCATGAAGATCTGTTCAGATTTCTGCAAAAGGATGCACAGATATTTTCGTGATTCCGATATTGATGTGTATCCTCCACCAGACATTCATTAAGCATTGCTCACATTCTTGCCTATTTTGCACATATGTAATCACCTGCAAACCAAAACCCCCCCAAAAATCTGCTTTGCAAAACACATACATAAACATATGCGTAATATCAGTACATTTGTGTGCATCGTAAACAGTAAAATAAGAGCATTTTTACACCTGGACAGCATTTGTATTTTTCCTTATTCTTGTTTAGACAAGTCGGAATAATTCATGATGCTCGAAATGCGCTTTGAATTTTACTCTGTTTCAGACCATGGGCATTCTTTCATATATATATTCAGATGTATTCAGTCGATTTCGTTTCAAACAATAAAAAAACGCAGGGAACTCTTTAAGCCTTGTTTTATTATTTGAAGCGTTGTTTCTGAAGAGTCTGATTGTGTAAAATCGTATCTGTGTAGTAACATCCTGTCTGCCTCTTTTTGAATTCAAACGTTACTTAAGATCAGTGAAATGATCACGGCTATAAATAAGCTCTTCATTTTGAGTATAAGAAAAAAGAAATCTGTTTTATTTTTAAATAAGAATTTTACATGTAAGTAGTTTCTAGAACACAATTTAACATTTTACTAATAGAAAAATAACGATGGCCTTTCTATTTGAAACGAGGCGTTTTCTATCAGACTTCAAGTGCCTCATCAAAAACTCAGCCTCTATTGGAAATAGTAGTTTCACTACCGACTAATTCTTCCCCCTCTTTCTATTCCTAATTCCTTATTTCTTCTGACTGGCTGTGCAGAAGGCCCTTGCAGAAATTAAAAAATGATCAATCGGAAACAAGGAAAGTAAAATAACGGAGAAGAAACATGAATTAACTATAAATAAAATGCGCTACTGTAGTCATAATAATTTAGTTCTTAAAATATACTTTATCGAGAGATTTTCTTGCATAGTAGAGTAAAATGGTGGTACGATAGATCAATTTTATGAAATACTGCATTGAGTTCTATTATATTCAAATTATTCATTATGAAGCAACACATGCAATGCCTTTTAGTATTTATTCGCAACAAAAACCTACCCTTTTTTATATCACTCATTTTCTTTGATCGCAAAGGACCTTCTGCATAGTTATTTTCATGTAAGAAGGAACAGGACTACTATTACTCAATAACACGTTAGATAAACATTCTGTCTTAATATAAATTCAAATTAAATTTAAAATTCGGTTGAAAACATAAACTTTTAAATGTTATTTCAAAACTATTAAAGATTCGGGCTATTGTGCTGCAACATAAAGTTCTACATTTGAAAAACATATAAATTAATAAAAATTATCATTATGAAAATCATAACAGTTTCATTGCTGTATTCAACATACTGAATCTCATACTGAATTTCAGATTAAAATTTTAAAGGCAAATTAACGAGTGTGGGGTAAATCTGAAATCCTATAATGTGAAACACATATTTTTTGAGTATTTTCTTAAACACAATTTTAAAAATCTGCCAGCTGAGGAAACAAATCTGAAATCATTTGTTTGATGGAGAGATGATATGAGTTATACTATGACACAACTAAGCCAAGTCCTGACTTTAACTAAGAAGTTAACATTAGCCCCCGCCTAAGGCAGAGAAATGAGGGGGAGGGAGGAGGGGAGAGGCTTGATCTTTGTCCAAATCACTTTTATCTACCATAAGACAGGGGTTCCCAACCTGTTTATAGTACATTACCTGTACGTTGTAAACAATTTGATGACGTACCGGTAGACCAAAAATTTTGAAATGGGTAATAAAATGCAATGGAGAACATTTATAATAAACACAAGTAACTTGGGATACATTTTTATTGCTAAACGTATACATAAAATATAATAATCACTTTAAAAATGTATATTTAGTGAGAACGTTGGGCCTGTTTATTATTAACTAAAGAAGTAATATCGGGCTCACTGTTTGTTAGTTTAAGGCGAAGATTCGATTCATTGTCCAGCAAAGCTCTATATTTGGTTTTCATTGCAGTTATTGCAGAAAATCCTTTTTCACATAAATATGTGGTCGCAAATGGCATTAAAATTTTTACTGTTTGGCAAGAAACTTCTCAGACACAGTTATAGACACAGTTGTAATTCGCAGGCGAGTGCCAGATTTTTATGGGGCGGTCATAGATAACAGATTCAGGTGTAGACGGCATCTTTTGTGATTAGGTAAATTCCAATAAAGTATTACAACACAAACAATGGATGAGAAATTCCAAACCAAAATATTAAAACGTATGGATTATTATTTATTATAGTCATTTCTTTTCTTTTTTCGTAATACAGATTTTTAATTGATTTTTGTTTTAAATTGTAAAATCATTCGCGTACCGGTAGCTGCTTGTCCGCGTACCCAAGGCTCATTGCTACAACTCTTAATTCTCTGCCACACTTTCCCACAGTCTACTATATGTATTTATGAAACAACTTAAGCGAACCAGAGAAGGGGAGGGGGGGCTGTGATTCATTTTGCCTCATCGATTATCTCTACCATTGCCACTCCTGCCCATGTAATTTACTGATGAATATATTGTTGCTGTTGTTTATGTCCCCGGGGCCTCAGAAGACATGTTCCCTAGTCCTAAATACATATGAAGAGAGACAAGACAATATGAAGAAAGAAATACAGAAATAACTTATTTTTACACGTATGATGACCCCGGCGATAGATAATGGTATTTCCACAGCTTTCCTATCAAGACGGGATTCCTATTACTTGATTAATCTAACAAAATACAGGGGACAAGCTTTTTTATAGATATTGTTATTACTTTCACAGGTTTTAGAATGTTATACTTATCAGCTTATTTATATTTTATTTTAGTATATTATTTTTTAATTCATTCATTTATTTATTTTTAACTTTTCCGATTTTCTACTACAGCACATGCATTTACTATAGCAAGGAAATAACTGATAAAAGAACGCTAACACCCTTTCTATTAATAAAAAAATACTGATTAATTTCGTATGTGTAATGTAACTGGTTATCTCGGTCCTACAGGATAAACAAACGAAAGTGGAACGATATTTTTTTCAAAAAAAGAAAAAAGAGAATGATGTATTGCTTACAAAAACAGGATAGCATTTTTTTTTATCAATCGTATCTTTCCGAACTACAAGGAACAGTTTTAGACGATCAACCGGAAAATACATTCACGAAAAATTGAAACATCGTCTATTTATTACATTTGTTACGAAGATCTGAATTATTTTGAATATATTTTTAATTGATTAATTTTAACTTAAGGAATGTTTCCATAGTATGTGTAAAACCAACTTTCATTTATTGGCAGGGGAGAGACCCATTTTTAATTTCTAGATCACTGAACCGAATAGTTAAAACATATATCACAAAACATTTGTTACTACCACTAAGCAATTTTGCTACACGAAATAAATAATCAATTTTGTTTAAAAACAGCTGCATAAATTTGAAACAGATAGTTTTAAACTGATAATCTGACGGAAAACGTTGCTGATATCTATGAAGTTTTTTTTTTAAAGTATGATAGAGAAATGGCCATAAAACTTTTCTATTGTTCCATAGCAAAGTATATGATTTCAAAGTATGTGGTTCGATAACACTTTTGGAGGCATTTCTTTTATTTACTTTATCCAGTCATCGCCAATGAATATCGAACTTTTTAAAACATTGGTATGGTTACTGGCATAAGAGCAAAATAATCTACCGTATATTTTATTCCTCCACCCCACACTGCATTTTAATTATATTAGGCTATATTTCCCAACTACTCGTTCTTATTTTCTTAATCTGTTTTATCCATGTTGTCCGAATAAGACGAGATAATTTGAAATATAAGATGAGATCTAACAAGTACGGGATTGAATACATTTTATTTTGAAGAGAAAAAAAATAAACTAAGAGAAAGGGACCAGATTTAAGTAAAAATAAGAAAAAAAATAATTAATTCAATTGTGCGAAGGATATTTAATACACGTGCTTAGTGCATTTCCGTGAGGTAAGTTTCTAGAGGGATTGTCTACCACATTATAATCCCCATTTTTAACTATTCCCTAAAAATTCGTATTTAATTTTCAAAAGACAAGTTTTTGTTAGTTTACTTGTTTAAAATAGAGTTATGGATTATTATATGAATTAAAAACAATACCAACTGTCATAGATAATGAACGTAAGGGAATTTAATATAATAAATGATAAAGATTTTGTCATAATTTAAATATTGTGTTGACTTTACTAATATGAAAAAATCTGATTTTAATTAAGGAATCTATGTTTTGTTTAATATATAATGCTAACTAGACAAAAGTTTTCAAGAGAGATTAAGATGTTATTAATATATGATACTAATGCAGAAGCAAATAATATATGTATGTTAATGTGATATAATATATGTTAACAAATGTATTGATATAATAATTGAAAACATGTTTTTTAATAATACTTAAGAGCACTAAATACCACTACTAGACGATTTTAATTTACCTCTGACATAATTAAATTTTATTATATATTAATGTACATTCCTTAAAAACTTTGATTTTAATTAACTCATTTACTTGCTTTTATACTTTTCAATATGCTTTGTATATTACATAAGAAAGTGTAACTAGACAAACAATAAAAATGCGTACGGCTTTAAAATAAAAGATTTTTTCCTTTCCTGATGAACAAGTGAAAAGTCATTAACTTAAAAAAAAAAAGTTTCAAATGTAATAAATTTAGACTAAACAAATAATTCTAAAATTATCTTGCTGTTTGTGACTAATTGTTTTCTTAAATTTAAATGAAGTTTATAGGTAAATATTTTGCATCTTAAACTAAATGACTATGTAAAATGTTTTACTCGGAAAATTTTCGAATACTTAGATGTAGTTTAAGCTGTTTCAGGGACATACACACTATTTTGGTGGGAGGAAATCAAAAAATATGAATCCCATATAATTTTAGAACTTAAAATATGCTGTATTCTATTTTTACTAATGAGATAGAAAGTATAAAAGCTAAATAAATTTATCTGTCATATTAAAATACTGAGCAAGCCATGTTTTATTTTACTGGCCTGTAATGGATTAATTTATATTGTTTAAAAAATTATTAATGTCTTTGGTTCGATGCCGGTCGCTTACAAATCCACTGCCGTGTACACTAACGGCAGCTGGTGCACGAAAAATCTGTATTGGCTGCAATGTCCTCCAAGTTCAAAATTTAACTCTGGAGGTGCGTGGGTCAAGTGTTCCAGTCTTATCACTTGACTCGGTTCAAAATTACGGGGCCTGTTCTTTAGCCCAGTCTGACTCCAACCTTTGTGGTGCTATTAAAAACCGGGGCCGCACCACTTCGTCCAATAGCAGTTATGGACTTGAACTGACAATATGCTGTTGGTCAAGGGGCATCAGTCACAACAACAACACAACAACAACAACAAATTATTTCTTCATTATGATGTTAGTGTGGTACTACAGATTAAATGAACTAAATTTGGTTAAACTAAATTTAGGATTTCTTTTGATCAGTTTAAGTAATGGAGTTATGTTTAAGAATATTATTCCGATTTTAACATTAAGATAAAGATATAAGGAAGTTAAGCCATTTTTTCTCTGTCACTTACAAGAATCTTAGGGAGTACACAAAAAGGAAATCACATCTTCTTAAAATCTCTAATACGAACTAATAATGGTCATTATTGATTTTTATTGCGGGTTTATTCAGTCATTCGTATCAGTGGCGAAATAAATAACTGTATTAGTATCAGTTCACTTAAGTTTACTCTTAATATGATATCACTCAGTGACTTTTTAAGTATATGATTTTTATCAAGATTCTGACGCAAATAAAAAATCTTAATTTTCTAAAATTATGTGGAGAGTAAGGGGAAGAAGATCTGAACCGTTAAACCAGTGGTCGGCAAACCGTGGCTCGCGAGCCACATGTGGCTCTTTGGCCCCTGGAGTGTGGCTCTTCCACAAAATACCACGTGCGGGCGCGCACGTACAGTGCGATTGAAACTTTGTGATGACTGGTTTTCTTATTTATATTTTTACATACTTGGTGTTTATGTGGCTTTATCTTTAAGCGAATGCTCTGAAGCGACTTAATGAGAAAACTTTTCCAGAAAGATTAAATGTGAACGCGTATCGTCAAGTCGTATCTTTGCATAGTGTTTTATAATGTATTACTTCCGAGAGCGTCTCCCAGTAGAAAACACTAGACTAGTCAAAATGGTCTTCGAATACAACCAACCAGCAAGTGGAAGATCTTAAATTGGTTTTAGCTTTATCAATAGCAGTTGACGAGTCTTGTGACATAAATGATACAACGCTAGTTTCACTTATTGTACGATTTATTTCATCTACATGTTCTAAAGAAGAACGTTTAGAATTATTGTCACTCAAAGGTCAAACACGTGGAGAGGATATACCAAATGCTGTAATTGAGTGCATTGAAAAATTCATATTCTACTCTATAAAATTGTCTCAATTTCAACAGATGGGGAGAAAAGTATGACCGGCGTAAGAAACGGGTTTGTTGCTATTTTGAGAGAAAAATCACGAGGTACTTACAATGAGTCTACAGAGACTGTTCGCACATTTTTTAGACGATTTTGGTAAGCGGTAATAAAAAATCGTTTGCTGCAAAAGAAATAATTGCAATTGTACTATGTTTTTAAAAGTCAAAATTATCGTCTACGGCTTGAAAGTTTTGTTTTTATTCAAAATGGCGTTTTTAACAAAGCAGTGGTTCGAAGGCTACATTTATGCTCTTTCCGAAGAGAAATATGCATATTCCGTTATCCAAAAAAGATGTGAGAGTCATGGTTTTGTGATATCTAAAGCGTCGGTAGGTAATATCGTCAACAAGAAAGGAAAAAAACGTCAAATTGGAGCCTCAAGTGGGACAAAAATTCCAAACAAGTATGCAAGGAAAAAACGGACATCTTCGACTATTGCAAAGGTACGTTGTTTAATGTTAAAAGAAAATTCCCCTAGTCAATGGACAGTTGCAAAATCATTAAAATGCTCGGTGTCCACTGTAAACAAAATGATAAACGTTGATTTAAATCTTAAGAAAGCGAAAAATCGCAATGTGCATCGTCTTCTTCCAAATCATATCGCTGAACGCAAGACACGCTGCAGAATTCTATATGAGAAACACTTATCCAATTAAAAATGGAAAACAATTGTCACAATAGATGAATCATAGGTGTATTTAAATGATTGCAACAAAAAAAGAGCCATTTATTATCATAAAAGGGGAGAAAAATGTAAGTACATGGTTCAAAGAATCGAAAGAAAGTTTTTCTAAGGGATTCATGATTGTTGCTGGTTTTTCTTATAATGACAAATTAAAAATAAAGAGAGTGGAAAAAAATGTCAAGATTAACTCCAAATACTATCAGGAACATATTTTATCGCCAATTTTTCTGAATGAAATACCATCGCTTTACCCACAGTGCCATCAATGTGTGAGACTCCATCAGGACAAAGCTACCAGTCACACATCAAAATCCACTGTAAATTTCCTAAAAGAAATGGAACAAAAAAATGGTATCAAGGCCATACCCTTCACTTATATCCCTGCTAAATCTCCCGATGTATCACCTATGGATTTTTGTGCTTTCGGACTTTTAAAATCTGCATTATCCAAACGTCGTCCCAAGATCCTTACAGGACTCTGGAAAGCTGTTCAGAGGAATGGGATAGAATACCTCTTCTGACACTTCAAAATGCATTATTATCCTGGAAATTGCGGTGTCGAAAGATAGTTCAGAATAAGGGATGTCAAATAGAACATTTAAAACACAAGAATTTTATGTAATTTAGCTTTGTGAATACAATATACATCGTCTAAAAAATGTGTGAACAGCCTCTGTATTACCATTGCATCATTCATCTAGATGCGCTTTGTGAGCAGACATTTTCAGAAAAAATTTGCAAAGTTATGAAATTGGTGATTAAGATTGTCAACTCCATTATAGCTGAAGCTCTTAATAATCGCCAATTTAAAGACTTTTTAGTTGAAATGGAGAGTGAGTACGCAGATCTTCTGCTGCATAACAAGTTACGTTGGTTTTCAAGAGGAAACGTTTTGAAACGTTTCGCTTTCTTAAAATACAGAAATTAAAGCATTTCTCCTTGAGAAGGGTGTTCACTATCCAGAACTAACGAACGATCAGTGGATCCAGAAATTTTATTTCATGGGAGACGTTACGTGTCATCTAAATCAGCTTAATCGTAAACCAGAGGGGAAAGGATGCACATTTTTTTCGATGTTAGAAGTTGTTTCATTCAAAAGCAAATTATCTCTTTTTACTCAAGATTTTGATAGAGAAACATAGATTCACTTTTCAAGCCTGTTGAAGCATCGCCAAGAAAATAATTCTGATATTGACATTTTCTATTTCAAAACAACACTTTTAAATATTAGGGAAGCTTTTCTCGACAGGTTTCAGGAAGTAAGAAACAGCAAAGTGACGTTAGCTTCTGTTCAAAAAACCTCTTAATGCTACTGTAACAGAATCAAATTTTTCTCCCTTTAATATTGACCCGGGCGATGACTGAATGGCTAGGGCGTTGACCTTCGGTACCAGAGTCTGTGGGTTCGAGTCCCACAATCGGCATGGATGTTTGTAGCCATTAGGAATCGGCTTTAAGCAGTAGGTCCCGGTCTAATTATCTCTTGTGTAGCAAAAAATGACGTAGCGCTCCAAGACCAAACCAAACCCTTTAATATTGACATTAGAAACTTTGAATTCAGTTACTGGATTTAAAAAACAAAGAAATGTGGAGTTCGAAATTTGAACGTCTTTGTGCTGATATAGAAATATTGGAGAGAAACAAATGTGAACTTAGTTCACAGCACAAGTGGTCTGCTTTGAAAGATCTCTAGAAGGAAGATATGATTTTTGACACCTAGAATAGTATTGCTGACTCATATAATCAGCTGGAAAAACTAGTGTTTGCTGTTCTTTCTTATTCGAGTCTACATATTCATTCGATTAATCATTTTCAAGAATGAACCTTATCAAGAGTAAATTGAGAAGTCATTTTATTGATGAGAACCTCGAATCGTGCCTAAAATATAAAACAACATACAAACTTGACTTACAACCCACATTCAACCAACATTCCTATTACAACAAACATTCCCACACAACCTTGGAAAGTTTGGGATCCAAACTTTCCAAGGAGATGCCAAGCCATTGTTCATATTACTGTTTGTCTGTCATTGTCATGATTTAATTTTATGGATACTTTACAATTTAATTTTATCAATAAATAATATCGATATTAAGTATGATATCAAGTTTTATTCAACCTACCTATAGTTTAACTTAAACTTAAAAAAAACTTTAAGTACAGTTTATTAAATTAATGTTAGTGAGCGCTATAGAGTGATAGAAGATGTAGTGTCGAGGATTGAGAAAGGTATGTTGAGATGGTTTGGACATACAGAGAGGATGAAAGAAAGGAGATAGACGAAATAAATATACAAGACGAGTGTGGATGGCAGAGTTGGAAGGATCGACTTCAGCGAACGTACCTTATTCAGATTGAGGACGTTTTTAGCAAAGGCCAGCTTTGGAGTATCCTAATTAAACTAATAACAATGCACCTACCTATATAGTTTAAGTTAAAAAAATTTGGCTCTCAAAAGATATTTCAGTCATTGTACTTTTGACATTTGGCTCTGTTGACAAATGAGTTTGCCGACCACTGCGTTAAACCATTTAAAAAAAATCAATCTAAAGACACTCAAGAAAAAATTAATTTGCAGTTAGGGGAATTGCTAGGGACATGTAAATTGTTTTCTTAGCATTTATAATTCACTAGATGGCCCGTGCGACCCTTTCGCATGAGATTAAAATACGATTAATTTTATAGCGTGGTTGGCGGTCTATAGTAGGATGAAAGAAAAACCGGTTCCTTTGAAGCAATTGTTTATTTGTCAAATAACAATGGTGCGTAATGATAATACAATACCAATTACAAAACGCCTTTGGCCACAATAGCCACAATATTGGAGGTGAAGCATAAGACAAAATAGGGGAATATGAGATATGTGTTGTTTATTATACCGGAAGTGCAATGTTTAAGCGATGCTTCCAGCCTTGGCACTGAGCCAAAAATCTCCCTCACCTCCACTCTTTAGTCCGAGCTAAGGCAGCGTGTTGTGAACACGCTAATTTGTAACTCTCCGTAACTACTATATAAATAAAGATGTTCCTGTTTCTAATAAGATTCAATAACGTAAGCATTTATAGCGCACTTCAACAATGTGTACACGTCAAAACACCTTCCTAGACAATATTAAAAGTTAAATTTGATACAAATTCTTGAAAAATGTGCTATTTACATTAAAAAACCTCTTTGTGTACACTATTTGACTGTGCGGTTTCGACGCATCCAGGGAAAGAACTTTAGGGCCCAAATTAAATTTTTCATTTCTATTTTTCATTTCTACAAACAATACAATGTGTCATTCTGAATTAACAATTCGTCTAAAGCGGAGAACTTAATCTTTAAAATGGTACCTCATTTATTGATTTTGGCTGAGTATGAAAGGAGAGAAAGGGATTGTTACAAAAAATCACCTTCTAGAGATAATATATATATGGTTTTTCTATGCAAAAAGTTTATTGTAAACAGACGCGGATGTTGCCAATAAAGAAACTTATAAATAAAATCACAGAATGATAATAAAAGCAAACGATTTTTAAATTTAAAAGTTCAGTGCGATTGATAATGGTAAAATAAAAAAAAAGCTAGCGTGCGAGCTATTTAGGGGAAGAAAAATTGTTTGTAATATTTATACTTCGATTTTTAAAGAAACAATAAGATATGCAATTCTAAATTAACAATTCGCACGAAGCGGAGATCTTAATCTTTAAAATGGTACCACATTTATCGATTTTGATTAAGTATGAAGGGAGAAAAGGTATAAATTAAAAAACACCTTTTAGAAATAACATATATAGATAGATTGATGTCAAAAAGATCGAAACTCAAGCATTCGTAGTTATATCGAAATTGATATGTTGGCTGTGGACATTGCAAAATTTATTCGCTACCTGAGTGTTATTGACCAAGAGCAACTTAGATAATACTCCGTTATTTGAGAACTGTAGGAATTAATACTGGAATTGATACAGTAATTACGATTTACTTAGAACTGAATTTTTAGAGAATTTTTAAATATATATTTATGGCTTAGTGCAAAACTGATATTGAAAGTCTGGCAGTAAGTGATGTCAAAACACATAACCAGAAATACCAAGCATAAAAAAAATATTTAAACAATTTACCAACATATGTTCCAATTATTTTGCAGGAAACGTAAGCGCTTTACACTGATAACTTATGAAACAAAACTTTAGTAAATCATATTACCTTAATTTGAATAATTTTTTTTAATGTTTTATTGCTTGAAAAGATTTTTAAGGTGTACTTTTAGGTATGTCGTTCGATACTAGGTATATATCATACCATTAACGTATATGTTATTTCAAGGAATCCTATTTTGATCCGATAAGAATGATTCAATCAAGGCTAACTAAGAAACTGGACACTGAAATAAGAAAAAGGGATGTTTATCATTAAAGTTAATATTATTAATATGATATAAGTTATGTTGATAAGAAAGCCTAGAAAACTGTTGAAATATCTATCAAATGATTTATTCATTACGTAACCGTGAATTTAGAATAGGATCATCTTTGTTAATCTTAAACCGTAACATGTAAAGTGAAAGATAAACTTGAAATCATGTAATACATTCCGGCATGTCATACTGACATCAGACGTGTGAACTCTGTTTCTAAAATCAATGACAGTGTCAATTAAAATAAATTTATTATTTCTGTTTCAGTTAAATAGTATGGGAACGGGAATTAAAATAGTTTTTTTTCAAATTTTGAAAGAACAATGTAAAGTAGTTCAAGCTGAATAAAAATTTAGGCCCAGTTGATGTATCTCTCTCTTTCCGATGCCAAATCATTAACATTGTCACTCGAAATGTTAATAATCACGATAACCTAGAAATAAATGTAGTGTTAATATACCGGGTGGTCATAAAAGACTCACGGTTACGGTTATAGGTATAGACACTCGAAATTTTCTCATGGCAAAGCTCCCTTCTTCCCGTCGCAAAATGCTCAGCGCACGCGAAAACCCTAAAAAGCGTTGGAACGGTACGCGTATCACAAAAAACGGACGCGTTATGCAAGCACAAGAAACAGCTCTGCGAAAGGCCAACAAAGACACGATCGGGGCGCACGGAGGAAATTTGCATATGACAGAGGCTAGAAACCAATCACAGAACACCGTTCGCCAGATATTCAGCGTAGAAAACCGATAAAAAGCTCTCTGATCGTGTTTTTGTTAGCCATTCGTAGAGCTGCTTTTTTGTGCATGCATAACGCCTCCGTTTTTTGTGATACGTGTACCGTTACAACGCTTTTTAGGGTTTTCGCATGCTCTGAGTATTTTGCGACGGGAAAAAGTGGGCGTTGCCATTTGAAAATTTAGAGTTTCTGTACCTATAACCATAACCGTGAGCTTCACTGTGTTGCCGTTCTCAGAATCCCGAGCTCATACATTTGAATAAATACACTGCTGGCCACCCAAATTGCAACACCAAGAAAGACAAGAGATATCACAACAAAATTTATTTTGTAGATAACATGTGGACCAAGTATCAAATGATTAAATTTCTAGACTTCTGTGAAGTGTGGTTCCTGCCAAAATCAGTAGCCAGAGTAGCCGCCATAGTTGGAGATCACTGCTGCCACACGCCTCGGCATTGATTCAAAGAGACTTTGGATGAGTTCTTGATGTACAGCAGACCAAGAAGCTTCCACACGTTGCCAAAGTCGATCTGCTGTTGCAGCTGGGGATGAAATCTGGGTCAATCGTAGAGCAACCATGGACCACATGTTTTCTATCGGAGAGCGAGATCCGGAGAGCGAGGCGGCCAGGGAAGCAATTCAATCTGGCGATTGACGAAGAACCGTTGGACAATGCGTGCCACGTGTGGTCGCGCATTATCCTGTTGAAATATGGCTGTGGGCAAGTCCTGAAGGTAAGGAAGGACAACTGGCTCCAACACCTCGGAGATGTAGCGCTGGCTGTTTAAAGTACCGGCAATGCGTACTAGAGGTGTGCGAGAGTGATATCCAATACCGCCCCATACCATAATACCCGGTGCAGGACCAGTGTGGTGGTGCATAACGCAGCTGTTCAGCATCCTCTCTTCACGGTGTCTCCAGACTCGAATGCGACCATCGTTGTGTTGCAGACAGAAGCGTGACTCGTCAGTAAAGACAATTTCATTCCATTCTGCCGTCCACATCCTTCTGTCATCGCACCATTGGCGGCGGAGACGTCTGTGGTTCTGCGTCAAAGGTAGACAAAGCAATGGACGTCTTGCGGACAGACCACTCTGCTGTAAACGGCGTCGAATGGTACACGCAGACACTGGATGATGCGTTACAGACTGCATGTGCTGTGCTATGGTTCGTGATGTGACTGAGCGATCCGTCACTGCCATGCGCACAATTTGTCTGTCATCACGTGAAGTGGTGCGCTGAGGTGGATGCTATCGAACACGCCGGTCCGTCGTACCCTCCTGCATCCAACGATCACATATCCGCATTACAGTTGTTTGGTTTCGTCCAACACGACTACCGATTTCCCTGAAAGATAATCCACAATCTCGGTAGGCCACTATCCTTCCTCTGTCGAACTCGGATACTTGATCAAAAGATGATCGCTGTTTTCGACGAGGCATAATTGATCGTTTTTTTGAAAAAACCACAAGAAAAACACAATTTCCGAACTTGAAATCGTCGAAATCTCCAAGCCTTAAATAGCCCTTTGAAGTGGCTCCACAGGCGCGCGTGATGTGCGTCTGCGCTGAAATTCTAATCATTTGTATATCTCACCTCCGCTAATGCATGTTGTAAATTTCATGTTATTTGCATGTTTCCTTCAGGGTGTTGCATTTACAGTGGCCAGCAGTGTATATCTGAAATCGCATCTCGATCGGTTGAACGGAACGGCCGCTAGAGGTCCATATATCGGCAAAGTTTCTTTATGACCACCCTGTTTATAAACATCAATAAAGTAATTGCGATGTAACAATAATATCATTGGAATATGCAGGCTTAATGAATAGAAAATCTAGAAATAAAGTTACTGTTAATACGTATTCATTGATTAAATAATATCTTTGCAAATAGTACCTTTTGTACAGTGGTTCCGAACCGGTGGACCGCGAGAGCCTTGAGAGAGGTCCGGCACCATATATAAATAATTTGCTAAATAAATGGGGATTTTGAAAGAAATGTTCATTGAACTAGATGGGCCGAATATATCCGATGACTATCAGGCGTTGAATTACAATTTCTTAAAAGTTTAACATAATTATTTTGTTATTAGAATATGATACGTTAGAATGTGAGTACGTTAATCCTATCTCTCTTTTGCCTGAGGGATATTCTATACCCCCCCCCCCCCCGGAAGGTTCCCTCCTCAAGTCAGTGCGAGGTGGTGGTGGTCCGCATATGGTTCAATTTTTGGCTTAGTGGTCCGCAGACTTCTACGGGTTGGAAACCACTGCTTTAGCATAATGCATAATGTGGATGTACATCCCCATATGTGTAATTTTTTGGCGAGAAACTACTTTTATATTTATTGAACCCTTTAACTTTTATTTATAGCTGTACTTTCAGAACGAAATTTTTGCTTCTTTTTGTTTTGTTCAGGAGAGCGACATGTTGTTGCACTTATTCAGTCATTAAATAATACCTTTGCAAAACAATTCCTGCGCGATATTGCATAATGCTCATGTATATCACCGTATGTGTAAATTTTTGGCGAAAAAGTACTTTTGTGTTTAATGAACCCTACATTTGTAGTTTAGAGCTGCATTTTCAGAACGAAATTTTTGCTTCTTTTTGCTATATTTGTAAGAGAGACATGTTGCTTTCTCAATTCTTTCAGAACAACAAACGATGTTCACGCATTTTGGAATGAACCAAGATAGGAGAAAAAATATTTATTCTCTATTAAAATCCCCCTTAGGCTTTCATCTTGAAAAATCTTCTCCTAATCACATTAATAGTTTGAGGAAGTTCATCTTTCTGTCACTATCCATCTTAATGTTTCCACATGTTGCGCTTGTTTTGCGGAATATTCCTTTTACTTAACTTTTATTTTTCCTTCTCTCAACTGTTAATCGGATCAGCAGTTAATACTCTTTTAGCCTTTCTTTTTAAATCTTTTGAATCGACTTCGCAACTTTTAAAAGCATACTTATTGCGTTTGCTGCATTTTATCGCGATGAAGTGCAGTTTAATTGGAATCGTTGATATAGCACATTAAATGTAAATGAATCAAAATGTAGATGTTGAAATAGCTTCTTTAAATTAGTTATTCAGTTTGTGTTTTACTAAGTTTTGTAGTTTTAAAACATGATGAGCCAAATTCCGATATACTCGATATTATTCTATTATTAATTTATTTACGGCTACAGTTCTTTTTGAGAGCAATTTATCGCCAATATTTTGACTGTGTTAAAAAAATTAATTGTCAAACTATACAAACAGTCACGAAGTTGGGAAAACCTCTTGCGCTAAAATACATTTCGTTGGTTAGTTTCAGTTTGTTACTCTCCTTAGTAAATAGTCGTTATTGCACTTAAAACAATCATCCTGTAGTAACCCTGGTCTAAATCTACGCTTTTCTATGGCATAGGATCTGAAACCCGTTTCATCTTTCTCTATAGATCCTCGTTAAATAGATCATGAATAAGATAAAATCTATCAAATGTTTGTTGATCGATTTAAAAATTTTAGATAAGTGTTTAAGGGGTCCCAGAGCCATTAATTACATCATAGAAAATCGATAGTCATTAAAAATAATTACAGGATAAAAAGAACTTTTTATATACCACGTTATTAAATTTTCTGCTGAATCATATAAACTAATTGCACAAACCTTCACTTAATTATTCTTTTTCACTTTCTTTTATTTAATTTTAATCCCTTTTTAGTCGTTTTCACTATCCACAGACTTTATAAACCGCTAACTTTTATAATTAAAAAAAAATTTCGCACAATATTTTTGTAAACAAACTAAATTCACATGTATTCTGTTTTCAAAATCGTCAAACGCCGTTACGCAAAAATGCAATCAATTGAATTCGATCGAAGAGCCACCTTGCGGATTTTCCCCAAACTAACTTTCCATACAAAACATAATTAACTGAAAATGAATTCAATTCTGCTTAAAGATGGCTAAAAGTATTAAAAAAATACATTGTCATCGTGTTCTGAGATATTCTAAGTTTCAAATGTCTAGCTAGTCGGGAAGTTAGTTAAAAATCGATTGCAAGATTTGTACTGGACAAACAAACAAACAAGAAAGCGAGTTAATGAAAACGTGGTAAAAATACTTCGTGTTGAGTTCTTGGCTAGTAATTGTAGCATCAAGTAATACGTATGTGGCATACATAACGAACTACAATTTGATATAAGCCTGGATAATAATAACCTGCTACGCTTACTTTCTAAAAGACTTATCCACAGTCCCCACATTTTTAGTTCTGATATAGAACTTTTCATGGACATTCTTTGGAAAAACCTAAAAATTTTGCTAGGTATGTTCATTTTTTTATTTCTTAAATTGAATGTTCTTAGTCCAAATGGGCTTACTAGATTCAGTTTTAAGCTTTGTAGGTCCTTAAAATGTGCTCATTGAAAAAAGAAATTAGCGATTATTTTTTAAATTTATTTTTTGAATTCTCTGCTAGTATCATCAATGAATATTGAAAATAAATCTCGAGTAGCATAAAAGTATATCTTCTTAAAGTTTAATAAGCATTTTAGCAGAGTTAAAAAATAAAAATTGTTTCGTATTAGCAAATTACTCAGTTAAGCCCAAATTGTAGTGAACACCCTATCTGAATAAAAATATTAATTTTAATGATGAATTTAGCTACTCCCACATTTTAGTAAAAGTCTGAAATAATACTTATTCTTTACTTTTCATTTTATGGAATATAAAGTAAATTAAATCATATGTAATTTTTTGGGAGAACAAGTGTATAATTCCACGAAATAAGTAGGATTTTATGCAGAATTTCTCTCTTAATCTAATGATTTCTTTCCTCTAAATTCAAGCTCTAAGAGCACAGTTTAAAGAACGGACTAAATGAATTTGTCTTCTAAAGCGAGAATTTTGAATGGATAAATTTAAAAATTTATTTGAAAGTCTTTAAGTTCTTTTACGTCGAGAATACTATCTTCAAAAATGACTTGCTCGCTTGATAAGAGTTAGATCTTACTAGATACCTTTATAAATTTTTAAGCAAATAAAACAAATTAGTAAGAAAGAACGCTTATACTCATTTCTGTATTCTGACAAATTGAGATTAGAATTTTCTTAAGAAAGACGTCTATTTCTTGGTACATCTTTAAAGAAAGCGATGTTCTTCTTAATATATTGAATTAGTGTTCCGTGACCCTTAACATGAAGATTTTATATTTACTTTCTTAAGAATGCCCAATGGATAAAACTTTCATTAAAATTGTAATTTATATGCATTCACTTCAGTTCATAATATACATGTAGCGCAAAGTTTTCTTATTTAATTTGTATGATTCATTATTTCAATTAGTACATTATTTTTCTGAGGAAGGAACATCTAACTATTCTTTTCATCAATGGCAGTTCAATTCTAGAGGGTTTTAAGCGTTTTATCAGGCGAGGTATTTTATAGTAGTTCTTAAAATAATGTTTAATAAACATAGGGTTTTCAAAATGTTCTACAAACCCAGAGGGATAAGGGAAAATTTTCATTCAATATGTTGTGAAATAAACAGCCGTTCCAGAATTAGGGTTAGCACAAATTATCATCCTGTAAGACCTACTATTTATCATAAGTGAATGGTATATTTACCACAATCTTCATTGAGTCTAATGACATAAATCGAGAATACTAATGTATTCTACTCGAAAAACATGGAAAATGTACTTTCAAAGGAACGCAGAGGAACTTGGGTCCAAATATCAGATACGAAAGAATAAGGAAATTGTAATAAAGAAGTAAGGAAACGATTTTATAAAGGGACCATGAACAAAATAATATTAATATTATGTTTTACTTTCATTTTCTTATCAGGATCCATCAAACTTGGGATGTATATTTTTATGGACGATGTCAAATGGTTTTTCGTTTCATATGTCAAAAATTTAATTAAAAGGTTTATGTAATTAATATTCTAATCTGCAAAAATTTGTAAATTAAAGATCAGTATCTTTGAGAGATAAACTGATTAAAACGTTAAAGATTTATTTAGGGCTATCAATTGCACATTATGTATGTATTTAAGTATAGTGATAAATAGTTTTAAAAGGTTCGTTATTTTGATTAAAAAGCACTGAAATATTACCGAAAGAGTAAACCACGATAAACTTTTAAAATCTCCTTTTTAGTCTGGCAAATGTTGGCAGCTACCACGCGTAAGAAATATATAAAATATTTACAGTTTTCTTTTTCTAGTGGTTAACCGATGCTTTTCTATACGTCCATACATGCATATATATGTATGAAGTTTGAATATTTTATAATATTTCAGTACTCTTTAAAAATGTAAAGAAAACTTAGAAAATCTGTTGAATTTTATATAAAGCATTTCATTTTTGAAAGTAAATATATTGAACCCACATACATTTGCATACAACTTAATAAGATTTTTTGTTCTTGGTTGGTTGGTCAGTCGTTTTTGTAGCGTCTAAGCCTTGATCTGCAGTTAAAAGCAGAATCCGAATGCCTAAAACTACCCATTGTAATACCAAAAGTCAATAAGATTATGTCGTGAATTTCTCTCTCTGTCTTTCTCTTGCTTGTTCATGTGTTCTTGGATTCGGAGTTAAAAGTTTATCGTAACAAAAATTTGCCTACATCTGAAGATAAAAATGATTAATAAGACATAATAACCCCGTTTCGAATTATGATTTACTCAATGGACGTGAAATGTGTAATAAAACAAGCCTACTAAGTAAAGAGTCGAACTCAAATACTGTATAAATCGATAAAAAGTTTCGAAATAAATAAAAAAAAAGAAATTTGCAGGAACTAGATCATGCTATAGAAACATTTCGTGCTGGAATTGTGCCCTGTTTGCGAGCGTTGAGGAATATTTATTTTAAACAGCATTTATTTTTTATATTAATATACTTTTTACCTTTATTCTTGAATGTTTCCAGTGATATATTATATTTTTATTACAATGTTAGAAATTTCATAGTATTTCATAGTATTTTTATACATACACGAGGCTGAGATAATTTGTACCAGAAAATATTCAAAGACATTCTAAACTGAAGTAAATTTAATTCTATCAGAGAAAGAGACCACATATGTTCCTCTAATCATCCCATCATAATATCAATTTTCTCAAAACTCTCTTAAAATATTCTTTTATATTAGTATACCCTAAATAGTATGGTTCATATAAAATATCAGAAAATTAGAAGATCATAAACATAGAATAATTTGGTTCATCCTGAACCAAAAGTATTCTAAAACAATTAAAAGCCTGATGAAACAACATAGATTTTAACATACTGAGATTGTTTGTTGTATATTTAAACCGTTCCATTCTACCTTTCACATTCAAATTAGCTAAGTACTCTTAGAAA
The DNA here is from genome assembly GCA_907164885.2 of Dolomedes plantarius. Taxonomy (NCBI): domain Eukaryota; kingdom Metazoa; phylum Arthropoda; class Arachnida; order Araneae; family Dolomedidae; genus Dolomedes; species Dolomedes plantarius. Next base: position 108,227,376 of record OU015494.1, on the reverse strand, counting down.
TCGAACTCCGTCTCACTGATAAGGCTTGGCGATAACACAAGGGAGCCATAAAGTGATTCTTAAAATTTAGATAAGGCATTCACGCATACAAGTTATTACTGTATCAAAACTACTGAAATAATTTTAAAATCCTCCAGTCAAAACCAGCAAATTGTTAGAAACTGAGCATTTGAATCTTAAACAACCAATCTGCAATTACATCGCTTGATTTGATTCTCCCTTTCTCATAGCTCTGGCTTCATTGATTCGCCATTCTGTTATGTTCATTTCCGTCTCAGTATTTGCATTCCGCAACGTGTTGGCCTTCGATATGAATTCGAAATGCAATGCGATATAAATTACCATTTATTACTCTTATGAGTACGCCTTAGCTCCAACTATTGACGATAAATGCACAATTTCTCCCATTCCAAGGGTTCAGAAAGATTCATTTCACTTATTAATCACATTAATTTTATAATGACAGTATCCCTGATTTACTTGCACTTTCAAAATCGGTTTGAAGATGTTTATGAATTTATCTTTCGGGATTTAAACTTATATGAGTAAAACGGAAATTATCAGTTAAGTTTTCACCTGTTATACTCCCATAATAAAATTATAGAATTCAATTCATTCCAGTATCGATATTCAGAAGTTTACCCTGAAATGTGTTTCTTAAGCAATATTAGCAAAATATGAAGTTTTCCCATTGGATTATTAATATTTTATTTTAATTAGCACGATATGAAACCAAAATATACTAACAATACTTTCTAAAATTCCTGGCATGACACTAAATAAAATGCAATAAAATTGTCTTAGATAAGGTATTGTATACTTGATTTACATTTAGTTACTAAGTTAAAATAAACACTTTATGTCCGAGGATTGAATCAAAGAGTTACAGTTTGCTTCAAAGAATGATAAGCAGAATAAGCAGAAATGCCATGTACTTGGAATTATGTTACTGAACTCTATACTCAATTTTTTGGTTCATAGAGTCAAATGATCTGTAAATTCCTGAACCCTTTTGAGAAATGTTATTATTTATAATGAGGTAATTTTCACTTGGAGGCTTAATCATTCAAAACATTCAATCGCTATCAAGTAAGACATTATATATGCACTAAGGAAACTAATAACTTATAATTATGACGCCAAAATTATAATTGCAGCCTTAATATATATATTTACAAACTTCTCGATCAAGTTTTTGATTATTTGCTTAGACAGGAAGACAGAGAAGAGGAGGGAGAGAGAGAGAGAGAAAGAGAGATATCAGAAAAATTTTACAGTTTTTATCTTAATCGACGCTGCTGACATTTAATACAAATAAGAGATATTTAAGGATTTTTCATCATAATTCTATAAAATCAAATAACATGGCCCCTCTCATCTACTTTAACGTAGTTTAACTATGATTTTTTTTTCTGATAGAAGTATAGAGCTTAAAATCCTTTTAAGTTCCTTGCCAGAACTGAAAAACTGTGTTGACTAGTTGTTGAATGACTTACTTTTGATTACAGTTCATCGAATCAATCCAATACATCATAATTTTACTTCTAAACATAGGAACATATATATGAAGTATGTCCGCCATTTGAATTTTATGATAAATGAAATGTTTTATAGGTCAGTTATCATGCGGTGTGCAGTTATATAACTTAACCAAATCCTGGCTCAAAAATAAAAAATAATTATTTTAAATTTTATTTCATTGAAGATTGCTATTTGGTTGCATGCTCTGTTACGCCGCTCACAATAAATAAAAAAGATTAAAATAAAGAAAAGTAAAATTTATTTCTCATTTTAATCGTTATTATTGAGTCTGAGGGACTATAAAAAATTTATATGAACCAGCTATGGAGTTCATTCTCTTTAGAATTTAAATCAGAATTAAAATATCATAGTAATGAAGAATTAAGCCTCTTATGCTAATCATAGTATTCAAATGATTTTCGACCTTTCCAGCAACAATGATGATAAAAAATTCATGCTAACTGAGTTATGTTAAAGTGCTGTAAAATAATTTAAATCATTATCTTGAGGGAGCTAATTAATGAGGATTTTTTGCTCCAATTAAATTGGAATATATTTGAGTGTGGCTTAAAATTTTGAATACTTTTGGATACTTGGTTGGTATGTTGGTTGATCGTTTCATTTGCGTTTGAAGTAATGATGTCAATTTTTGCTTTACGAGGGTATAACTAACTGATTACTATTTAGGGTGATTCAATGTTGACTGTACACATAGATTTCATTGTATTTGGTACATTCTTGTTTCCTCTTTGCTTTAAGAAACAAATAATATCAAATGGATGGAATCTTTTTTGTTTACATATCAAATATACTAAAATAAATTATTTTTTAGTCTTTTCTTTTATTGTAGAAATTTATTGTGTAATATAAGTCTTGTGTAAGTCCCCTAACAAAACTTTTGCAAAAGAGGAAAAGTAGTTTTTGGTGTTTTCGACAGAATTTATCTTCGAGCTTTTCACTATATCCTTGTTAGAGCTTTTCCCCATATACTTAATAACATATAGTAAAATGTTCTAATTGAAATTTCCGACTCAAATAAAAATAATTGTTAACTGAACGAAACTTCTTTACTTAGAATTGCGTATTAACGCTTTAAATCAGGAGACTAAAATATTCTTACTTCTATTACTTATCTTCATTTAAATTTTTTAAGTTAATTTAAAAACCACGAATCGTTATTGTTCTTCCGTTAAGCAAAATATCATCTGAATATTTCTCTCAGCAAAAACAAGGAAAAGCAGTTTTTACTTTTATAGACAGAATTTATCCTCGAGCTTTTCCCTATATACCTAATAATATATACTCAAAAGTTTTAATTAAAATCCCTGACTCAAATAAAAATAATTGTTACCTGAACGAAACTTCTTTTCTTAGAATAGCTTTATAAAGATTTATATCGGGAGGCTAAAATATTCTTAGTTCTTTTCGTTACTTTCTTCATCTAAATTTTTTCAGTTAATTTAAAAACCATGAATCGTTATTGAAAGCTAATTTCTTCCATTAAGAGTTATATCGTCTAAAGATTTCTCCTAGCAAAACTTTTGCAAATGAGGAAAAGTAGTTTTTACTTTTGTAGACAGAATTTATCCGAGCGAATTTCACGAAAAGAGTCTATATTTTTTTCTGGTTTGGGGGATCTCTTTGGAGAATGGGGGCTGCCAAAGGATGAAATAATAAAAGTTTGCCAAATATCAATTACGGCTTGGTTGAAATAATTCTTTAAATGCGCATCGGCTTTTTCTTTATTCTTCAAAAACATTATGACTTCTTAAAATTGTTATTAATAAGGGTCTGAAATTCGGATGTCTTGAGAAGGGGAGAAGTTCCATCAGTCTTAATCCAAAGTTAAGCCGGCCCGCCCGAAGGTATCTGGTGAAATTTTACGGACGATCATTCCCGCGACAGTAATTCCACCCACTACAAGGCAACAAAATAAATATCTAAGTCCCAACTTCGGGAAAATAGTAGAGCGTAAACCAAATTTAGCCAGCGTCCACCGCATTGCAATGTACATAATTTTTTTCATGTCTAAGCTTTATTGCTATTTCACATTACATCAAGTTTATTTCCAAGTGTAGTGTACAAAATCTACAATAATATTTTAATTAATATACATGTTAAATTAATATCATCTCTCTTACATGTATGAAACTCATTATTTGTATAATTATACTGCAATTACTTTAACTTATTCCCCACACTTAATAAATGAATGCATATCACACTTTACTATTTAAAATACAATTAAATCTATAACATGAAATGACAAACGCCTCTATATACTTGCGTAACTCATTAACATCACTTATACAAACCTAATTTGACTAATTAATAGATATGGCTGAACAAATAACAGAAGTTGCTTCTTACTTAGGGCCAGGCAAACACTCGTGCCTTTACAAAAAGGAGCTATCCTTTACGTCCAAGTAATAAATACAAGAAATTTAATCAGTTAACTGTATAACTAACACAACATGCTGACTTACAATGACTTAACATTAACATGATCTACAACTCAGTTACGCTCGCTCTAATCACCCCATTGGTTAGACAAGATCGATGTCCTATAACAGGTGAAAGTCACTGCATAATAGGTCAACCAAAATCTTAAATGTTTGTAGAGTCCTTATATGAGCTACAGCACTGGGTTGAGAAGTCGAAAAATTAGCCGTTTAGGCTACCAAATAGCAAATAGTGCTGGTTCATAAGATCTTGAACCACGGCTTTAGTAAACTTACCACAGTAATAATCGCTGAAAAAGTGGTTCATCGGCCAACTTAAAATGTCACTTGGGAGTTTAGTTCTTATCTCCCTCCAATTGCTGCATTCAAACAAGGAGTGTTCCATGGTTTGATTGTGCCCGAACCCGCAGGCACTGGGTTTCCCGAAGAAGCGATTTTGATACTGCCCTACGCTGTCATGCTTTTTGATGTCTTGATTGATGAGAAAGTCCCCAGCTATTCTCTTTGTTGTTACTTCGGTATAAGTTGCGTGTACCGGTCTCCCTAAATCCCTATTATGCCATCGGCCCTGCCGCACTCCTATATAACACTTCTTGATCTTTGATTTAAATTGTTCTCTTGTGAACTTAAATTCTCCCGTTGTCTGTTCGAATTCGGTATCTAATTTAGCCTCTAAGTCCACTTTCTTGTTTTGTGCAGTCGATCAGACTTAATGTCATACAATAATAAATTATTAAGTTTGGATAATGGAACTTTAGGAATTTTTTATTTAAAAATATCAGAAACACCAAATCCCAGTGCAAAGGGAATGAAATCTTAGTATTTTAGATTCAATATTTTATTTTCTTCGAAAAATGTTTTTTACAAACAGAGAAATTTTTAGACATTAGAGACAGCAAAGGGAAGAATTTTATGAATATCAGTGTCATTTTAACGCTTAAAATTCCATTCTCCACAAAATATAATCGAAAAAAATAGCCAAACCCAATCAATATCGGTTGCATTGCATTAAATTAATACATTCAGAAGCAAATTTGAAAAAGATATATGTAGTAAGGTATGAACATAATTAGGGGATATAATGTTGCACCCAACTATATAGTGAAGCGGGTAGACTCAGAGATGGACGGAACTCAGAGATGGAACTTAGCCTTAAAAACTGTGTTGGAAAAGATAAGTGATTGGGTTATGATGTCTAGCTCTTCCGGTGTTTCACGTAAAGTAGAATATGAAGCTTGTGTAGACGGATAATTCATCAGCTTCCAAGTTTAATAGTACCGGATTACAAGCCGGCTTAATTCCCGACCCAGCTCCTGCTTGTTTTTGACAGGAAATAAAACATGAAGGTAGAGAGCTTCAATTTTAGTCGTTATGCGATAAAGTAATACTTCGAATATTTCCATATACAGATTACCTTAGCAATAATACATTCCAGGCAATTGTTATGCCTTTAAAATGGTTTTCTTATTAAGGAGTGTAAAATATGAAGTAAGAGTTTGAAAGACCATTTTGATGCAACCACAATACTATTGAAAGAATCTAACTTTCTTAAAGGTTGCGTTGCCATTCAAAACTTTATATTTCTGGATTGTTATTACACGAGCTGTTGACTATTTTATTCTTGGTATACGCTATCCTCTCTCAAATTGCTCTAAAGATATCCATTTCAGTCAAAAATAATTTTACGTTGTGTCAACGAAATATGTTTTTTGTTTAATAAAAATTTTTTACTTAGAAGATTAACGTAATCCTTAGAAATAAAAAAATAAAAAGGTATTTGATGAACTGTAGCTACTAAATGCTGATTTAGATTTTTTTTGTCTAAAAGTATTTTTTTTTCGATATAAACATTCAACATTTACCTGATATCCAAGTAAATTATCAGTTATCGTTAAAGAATACTTTTTACATCAAAAGACATGGCTTTTACTTTGAAGTGAATAATAAACAGAATTTTTAAAAAGAATATTGCTTATTGAAGCAAAAAATATGGCTTCGTATTACGTAGAAATAGAAAATCATATAACTGCCCTTTTTAAAAACTTGCTGCCAAGTTAATGATTTTCTTATTTAAATCGTAAAAAGGATGTTTAAAGAATTTGAAATGGGGTGGAAAAACTCAATCAGATTATTTTAATTTTATAAAAAGGTTTCGGAAGAGACTTTACGAGTGTGTTAATTTGCGATGAGGCATAGAGAAAAGTATTTTCAGCCGTGTAGCTAATTATTGTGTCGGCTGTTTTGGCTTGAATGCAGGAGCATTGGATAACGGCCAAACAAAACAAAAGACAGCGATGTTGCCTAACTATAAACTAAAAAGTGTAAACAAAACTTCGTCAGAGAAATCGAATATCTTGCATAGTCTTTGTATTCTGAAAGAAAAAAACATTAATTTTAAAAATTCAATATTTTTTTTTACATTTGGAGAAGAATATACAACGAACAAGTAGATTTATTTTATTGAGGTTATTAGTGTTGTGAAGCTAATTCAAGGACTTGGATAATGACAGCATACTCATTCGGAAAGTAAAGGATCATGGGCTTGGTTTATGAATCAGCCAAATTGTTTTTTCATGCATGGAATACAAGTATTTACGGGTGAGTACTTTCATTTTAATCATGCTACATATCGTAATTTTGCCCATGTATCCGATAATAAAAATTATAAAATATTTTTAAATAATTTTTTTTAAATCTGGAAATTCAGTTTTAATTATCCTTTGATCTGGAACTGTCAAGATTACGTAGTGTCTGAAAATAAATAAATAAATAAATAAAATTCCAGACTATACATGCCTTTCAAATTGTGAACTGTAACGCACATGTGCTTTTTTCTGCCAACTTTATAAAAACCTTGGGTAATAAACAAATTCTTAAAAATAATTACTTCGCATTTGCAAATTTAATTTTTGTATAAAAATGCCTCGGGTAATTTTTGTTTATTTAGTAAAATGCTCTGCGTTTTACCAGGGGAATTGCGAAATATATTTTCAGCCCTTGAAATAATGTAAAATTATTAAAATAAAATTTTTATAGACATATAAATAATAGTATCTGCAGTAGGGTGGGTCGAAAAAAAATAAATATTTCTTTTCCGGAACGCTTTAGTGCGGAAAAGTTGCCTATTGTAAAAAGAAGAAAAACGACATAAAAAATTGAAATCGGTTAAAATCTTCCATTCGCGCATCGTACTTGAAGTTTATGAAAAATTGCAAAAATCACGATTTTTTTGCAATTTTTTTCTGTTTGTTAAAACTTAAAATAAACATGCTTTAGTTTTTATGCTAGTTTTATGGGTTAAATAACCTAAATAAATTAAATTCTGATCAATAATCTATTTTTCCTTTCGCGCGACGTCTTAGAAAAAACAGAAATTTATCAATATTTTGCAATTTTCACTGTGCTACTCTTCGTTCGTTTTGCTAGAACAAAACGCACCAGAACTCACTTGAAATAGGTTGAACTGGTTTAAACTCAACTGAAGTCAATTCACACCTACTGAGGAAACTTGGGGTCTTTTCTTTGATGAGAAAAAGATGATAATTTGTTCGTTGAAAAATAGAATGCCATGTAATTTCGCAGTAATTGGAAAGAAGAACACTATTCTCTTATCCAGGAACCTGGACAAACTTATATTGAACATGTATCTCCTTCCTCGAGTCTATAAAATGATATAACTCATAGCATTATTTCTCGTTTTTCTGAAATATCAATATCACTAGAAAAACTACAAGTAGTAGGGTGTAATGGCAATGTAATCAACTCTGGATGGAAGAACGGTGTCATCCACCGACTAGAAAATCATGTAGGATGCCCGATACAATGGTGCATATGCCTCCTGCATTTTAATGAGCTTCCTTTTCGCCACATTTTCCAACATATTGACGGTCAAACTACAGGACCTAATTCTTTTAGTGGGCCGATCGGGCAGCAGCTCACTTGCTGTGAAAAACTCCCTGTGGTTCATTATGAACCCATAGATTGCTTGATTCCTGATATAGACAGGAATTTGTTGAGTAAAGACCAACAGTATTTGTTTGGCATTTCAAATGCATTCACCTTGGGGCAATGTCCAGAAGACTTGGCAAATAGGGACCCCGTCCTTTTCCATTACCAGATGGCTAACTGCGGCCAACCGAGTCCTTAGGTTTTATATAAGTTCATCAGATCCATCCGGAAACTTAAAAGAAATAGTTGGCTTCATCTTGAAATCATATATGGCTATGTGGTTTACCATAAAAAATAACAAATATTTTACTGACGGACGAAAACATATCTTTCAAGCAACCCAAACATCACGGTTTTTATCCGACGAATTACTTCAAGTTGTCGATCCAGTAATTAAACGAAATGCTTTCTTTGTGCACCCAGAGAATGTTCTGTCGGCAATATTTGTTGAGGAAACATATTCTGAATATGTTGAAGAGAACATATTCGGGAGCTTGGTTACAGAAGGATCTTAAAAGGAAGACAAACAGTCCCAAATAAGAAGACTGAAAGAAATTTCATACCACCAAAGATAAACTTTGAAGTTTCCGATTATATTGAAATTATTAATTGGAATTCTTGTGTGGTGTATCCTCCCCCAATGGTGCGGAACCTAAGCGAAAATTATATTAAATCATTCATCAATTCTGATACTATGCCAATGAGAGCAATACTAAAGTGTCCCGGTCACACCCAGGCTGTGGAGAGGTGCGTCAAATTGTGACAAAGGCCTCGAGTAAAGTATGTGGACATGAAGCTAGAGATGGCTATATCCGAACAACACTGGAGTCTAGATTTGTTATGCATCATTTCTCCAAAAAATCAGACGTTAAATATGTATAGATATAAAAAAGAAAAAGTAAAAAGCATAGTAAACCAAATAATCCTACTCTATGGAAAATCTTTGTAAATAGATGTAAATATAATGTAAACACCACACCCAATAATTAGATGGTTTGTTGGGTAGGTTGTAGGTGGAACTCAACGTGCAACCACCTCCGCGTGGTGAGTTCTGAGTCGTTTTGTTCTAGCAAATCGAGCGAAGAGTTGCACAGCGAAAATTGCGAAAAATTGCTAAATTTCTGTTTTTTCAAAGACGTTGCGCGAACAGAAAAAATTAGATTTATGATCAGAATTTAATTTATTTAGGTCATTTAAACCATACAACAAGCATAAAAAGCTAAAGCTTGTTTATTTTCAAAGTTTTAACTAACAGACAAAAATTGCAAAAATATCGTGATTTTTGCAATTTTTCATAAACTTCAAGTACGATAAGCGAATGGAAGATGTTAACCGATTTTAATTTTTTTGTATGCCGTTTTTCTTCTTATTACAATAGGCAACTTTTGCGCACTAAAGCGTTTCGGAAAAAAATATTTTTTTTTCGACCCACCCTAATCTGCAGTATTGATTCCTATTAGAGCTAAAGAAATAAATGGTAAGAAGCAAACCCTTTTGCATACGATTTAATCATTGTTTTTGTAATAAAAAAAAGACAAACAAAACTGAGTATAATTGTAATCTTTATCCAATTTTATTTCCCCTATTTTTAGATTAAGTGCGAAGAGTTATTTTTGTTTAAATAGCTAAATTAATTTAGTCATTACAAGTCTCTCTCATTTTCAAAGTAAACGTTTCGGATATATCTGAAGCCGGGCATTCCAACATTGGTGGGTCACGTAGCAGTTAAGAAAGTGTCCATAGGGGGCCATCTTGGTTATCGATTTCTAATGTGCTTTCTTCATTCTATTAAAAATACCTTTTTTTACAAATGTGCTTGTGGTGGGATCAAGTTAGTTGGCTATAAGAAATGACGTTGTGATACAAAAAAGGTTAGGAAACACTATTCTATGCGGAGTGACTTAAGGTTATTTGTTTAACAACTAGAAGGTTTGTATCAGATCCTGAATATAGGAATTTAAAAGTTTTTGCTTGTGAATTGTAACTGTGTATATTTATAAAGATTTTCCCCCTCTAATTACAGCAACATTAGTTATTTTTCCCTGAACCTTCGAATAATATTTCATATAATAGGTGAACACAGAAATGTAATTAAAATTCAATCTGTATCAATAGCGATTTTTTAAAATTTCTGCTGTTTCTATCTCATTCTTATAACAATTCATGGTTACTGATATGAACTGTGATATATATATATATATATATATATATATATATATATATATATATATTACTTTATCCTCCTCATTTACTATGGCGAAATTTAACGAAGAGCTAACTATTAACGAAGCAGTAGCTATTACAATTTTCTTGTAACTTGTAAAAAAAGAAAATATTAAAATTCTGATTTATACAACAATCTCTTCTTTACTTCAAATGCTTGTGCAACATTGTATAGTCTTATTATTTCTTTGCACTAATTATGCATTAAATCCGCTTTCTCTTAGAAATGTCACTACACATTCTATTTTCTGATCTTTCTCGTAGTAAAATGCCTTAAATATATCACAAATTAATTATACAAGCCTATGCATAAAATCTGTACAGTTATAAAAAGTTTGCATTTTTGCCGACCTGTGGAAATCAGGACAAAAATTATGATGTTTGTAAAGGGATATTCCTATGATAAATCTATCCTATACTTCTCCCCGTAATGAAGTTCTACTTTGGAGAAGGAAACGAATGTTAAATGCTCTTTTCCACCGTAGAAGGACAGATAAAAATGAAAAGAAATAAACAAAGTCCCCATATTTCCACATTCACAACAACAGTTTTATTAAAAGAGATGATCTTGCGATGCATTAAAAGGGAGAAGCACCGGCGAAGCATTTTTCTTCACTAGTCCGAGGCTTCTTTTGTAGCATCCTAATACAACGGGTTAAAATTACAATCTGTTAAAAATGTTTTCATACATACATACATAAATGTATATATATATATATATATATAGAGAGAGAGAGATATATATATATATATATATATATATATATATATATATATATATATATATATATATATATATATATATATATTTATATATATATATATATATATATATATATATATATATATATATATCTCTCTCTCTCTCTATATATATATATATATATATATATATATATATATAATAACGACCCACCAGATATCAATTCTATTCCATTAATTCTTAATTTTTAATATTGTCTTTCTCCTTATGTAATTACTTCCTTTTTTTTTTCGTGTGGCGCATCTTATATTTGTAATATGCTTAGTGGTTACTGAGCATATTACACCACAGACTGCAATGAGGGCAAACTAAACTATTTTAATAAACAGGAAATCCAACGTAAATAAAGCACAAATAGCAGTAAGGTGCAATTTTACAATGTTTTAGTAACTTTTTTTAAGTTTGAATTTAAAATAATAATTTGAGGGTCATGAAATTTATATCACGAGAAAGATCATACAAATTCATTTGAAATGAAATCTTTTTCGAATCTTTACCTTCATTTTCTGAGTTTTGGTGAATTTTTGAAGATTAAATTTTAGAGTTTAATTTATTAAATGCTGATCACGTGATTTCTTTTTCTGGTACTTTAAATAAATTTATCGTCAAGTCCATAACAATGAAATAGACAAAAAAATATTTTTCCCTTTACTAATGCGGCAGACAATTGGACATCATCCAAAAAAAATATTAAAATACAGTAAAAGATATGTTCCTCAAACTGTATTATATTAACTGTGCTATATTCTTTAGTATGTCCTATTAGATTTAATTTGAATATTTTCTTCTACATTATTTTGTCTCTAAAAATATATCTTACGATTTTTTTAATAAATACATAATTTTTTTTACATCAATTGTATACATTGATCGTCGTATTTATTATACATGCATACACACACACACACACACACACACACACATATATATAGATATATTTATTTATTTTCTTTGGCATTAGTTGCATACATTGACCGTTGTATTTAATTTGAATGTACTCCGCAGCGAAGTGCGGGTTTTCAGCTAGTATGTATACATATATATATATATATATATATATATATATATATATATATATATATATATATATATATATATATATATATATATATATGTAATAACACGGACGCGGGCCGAAGAATGCTTGACGAATAATAGTTTTGCCTTCATTTTCTCGCCTCATCAACCTGAGAGTAAAATAGATGACTTGTCACCCGGCCGTGTATCACCGACGTTTTAAAAAATCCATTCCCGCAAATCTCTCACCTCAGACACAGAAAACACAACAGAATCTAACACTAACATTTTTATTAATTCACTAGCGTCGCTGCCGAGATGATTGCGGCAGGGGAATAAATAGTACAGTAAATCCGTCGGTTTTTGGGCTGCAGAAATTTTTATCACTTCATCTCATCACGTGACAGTAAGGTGGGGATTAATAGTTGATTGGTTAAAGCTCGGTGTTTTTGCGCGGATTAAGATTAAAATGGTAGTAACGCTACGTGTATAATTTCGTTAAAATGTCAGCCATCTTGAATAAAACTGCCTAAGGCTAAATTAAACTGTATTTAGGACTTTTAATAGACTTTACTGGGAAGATTTACTAAAATTTGGAAATATAGTTTAAGATTTAATTCGGATGCTGAAGGGAAATAGTTAGTTTAAGAGATTAACAAGGGGTATGTAAATTTTAATGCTATAGCATATTAAATTGAAAAATTAATAGTTTTTAATGTTATATATATATATATATATATATATATATATATATATATATGTTTATATATGTGGCGTCATTTATATTGGATTTTTTCATCACAATAGTACCGTCAATATAATGTAAGATTTGTACGCGATGTGGAGTTTCTAGAGACAGTTTACTACAACTGGGATACGAACCTAGTTTCCAAACCTTGAGATCAGTTTCCAACCAACTGAGTTATGCTGGTAATTTTAAAAACTTTCTTAAATTGAATACATTACATACATTTACTCCCCTTTTATTCTTAGGCCAATAATGCACAATGATGCTCTTTCATTTTTGTTTCTATTATTTTTTTGCTTTATTCTATCAGATCATGCTAAATTATATTTTGTACCAGAGTTACTTGCCAGGGGCTTTCGTAATGACAATTGTCCTTTTTTTCAGTTCTCGAAAGCCATTGAAACACTCAAGTATACATGCAAGGATGCGATCTTGTGTCCCTAAACTTCGAGTCTAGTATTCTACCAACTGCACTATACCGGCATCTAAAGGAACTTTCCTTTTTGAATGTTATTCCTAAGATTCTTACCGTTTACAGTTGGTACCAGACTTTGATTTTATTTATGACTACCCCTCCTCCAAACTCCATTTTCGTGTAATACTTTTTCCGGAAACTATTGTTTTCAGAGATGACGGGAAGTTTTCAACTACTTCCCTACATGTTCAACTACCTCCCTGCTTCAACGTCTTGTTGTTCGGAAATACGCGATGGACACTGCCATGTAAGTTCTACTGTATATATATATATATATATATATATATATATATATATATATATATATATATATATATATATATATATATATATATATATAATTGGATATTTTGTTCTACTTTTCTAAGAAATTTACAGTGCATTCGTTCCAACTATTGCTGATGTGCATTTATCTGATTTCGTCCATAAATGAATCAATAAACACACGCAATCAAAATCATTTTATGAAATTTAGTAGTATATTAATATTTCCGTGTTAATTATGTATAAAAAAATAAACTATTTTAAACAGAAATCTAAAGCGATAAATCAATAATAAAGCCTATATGCCAGGAAAGTAAAACTTTGTCCAACTCCTCACTTGAGATTTTTTTTTGATTCAGTAAGATTAGTTTTTTGAGCAATTATTAACTATGCACTTAACTCCATTCGCTTAATTTTTACTCTAATAGGTGTAAAAAGGGACTAAAAAACTGGAAACTATGGGAAGGAGGAATATTCACGAAAACTGTTGTCAATACAATTAATAATAAACTTCTTTCCGCTCTTTTTAAATAATACATTACTAGAATTATGTTTTTCTTACTACCTTTGCATGCAAGTTGATGGATACCTCACAGTCGTAATTTGTTCTGCTACTCCTTGTAAGATTCAACAATATAGGAACATCATCAGAAGTATTACAATTTCTAATTTCTGGATAGAATTTCTCGACTACAATTTCTGGATAGAATATTTCAAAATAAATGAGAAAACTTTACCCTTCTGCTGCATTTTAAATAGTAAGCATTAAAGATATTTATTCCAGGATCTCCGGAGAATTCGTAAATTTCATTCTAACGCAGTCCTGTCTAACAAGCTTAGACGGTGATGTCTTCAATCTAACAACTTTATGATATGCTCTCGAGGTAGATTTAAGTTAAAAATTTGTTAAAGACGTTCAAAAGCAGGCGTACTTTAAGTGCGTCTATCAATAATTCTGCCTGTGGCAAGAAGTACAATACCATGTTGCCACAGGCAATGATTTAAACTTTACGGCGTGTCAATAGTAATTTGTTTGCGCCTTCCAATACGATGTTTGATAAACATTTCATATTCTGAAGCTGGAGGAGATGTACATCCAACTTACGATTCGTTGTTGTTTATTTAACTAACATTCTGATGGTAGGATGATCATTACCAAGCAATGGCAAAAATGAATTCGTCGAATCTTAAATTTCTTAAGATTTCTGAAAACGTTTTTGACACAACACAACCTAAAATAATCTAAAGAATCAAATAAGTAAAAGCAAGTCTTACTGTTTCTATGAATAAAAAGGATATTGAATTTATTTTGATAAATTTTCAAAGCATAAAATTTTTAGTTTTTAATATATATTTTTATATTTCCTTTCTATTGCAGAACTTTAAATTTCCTTACAAAACTTATTATTAGCATTTGACTCGTAACATATACATTAAAAATAACATTTACATTATTAACATTCGTCTGAGGCTTTTATGCTACAATATATTCTGTCTCATTGCTAGTATACTAACTATCATTTTTCAGTTAACTTTAAAATCCTCAATGACCGTTATAAAATACACTGCGGTCCATTAAAATTACACCACTAGGAAGGAAAGCAAATGACAAAACTTTGCTTATTGTACGCATACCGCATAGTGGGAAGAAAAAATGATTAAATTTTTAGCCAGTTTCGGTGTATACAGGGTCCGAAATTAGTACATACAACTATCGCCTCTGGCAGTTAAAACTGCTCTAACCCGGCTAGGCATCGAGTCGAACTTAGCTTGGATGACTGATACGGGGAAATCATTCCAGGCTGCTTCAAGTCTATGCCACACTTCATAAATCGTAGTGGCTAGACAGCAGTGGCAGCCCAGCAACTCATGACCGGAGGTTTTCAATCGGTGAGAGATCTGGAGAATGTGCTAGCCAGGACAACAGTCGAACACCCTCAGTGTCGAGGTAGGTCAGGACACGACGGGCAACATGTGGTTTTGCGTTATCTTGTTGAAAGATGACATCTTCGAGGCTTCGAAGATAGGGCACAGCCACCGTCCTTAAGATCTGAGAAATGTTACGCTGGCAGATTACCCCCGACGCTAACAAGGAGTGATCGTGTCGTGTACCCAATGGCTGCCCATCACGCCAGATGCAGGGCCCGTATGACGATATCAAATGCAAGGAGGCTACGTGCGTTCTCCTCGGTGCTTCCAGACACGGATCCGTCCATCATGATGCTGTACGCAGAACCGGGACTCGTCTGAAAAGTCGATGTGGTTCCACTCCTGTATCCAGTGTTGTCGTTAGGCGCACCATTGTCTCCATGAATCTCTATGCTGCAGTGTCAAGGGAAGCCGCAATAATGATCTCAGTGCAGACAGTCCGTGCTGTTCCAGACGTCGTCGACTGTTCGTGCGGGTACTTGTCGTGCTGCAAACAAGCCCATTTTCTGACTAAAGGTCTGTGATATGGCTGTACGATCCTGCAAGGCTGACCTGATAACATGTCTGTCCTCTCGGGCGTTAGTGGTGGGAGGCCATTGAGACTCTGAATGACGTTCAGTATGACCCTCATGAATCCATCGATTCCATATTCGCATGACATTCGTTGGATTCCGACCAATGCGAGTATCAATATCGTGGATCGATAAACCACACTCTCGATAGACAACGATCCTGCCGCTATCGAATTCCGACACGGGGTGGTAGCCGTTTCTCCTTCTTATACGAGGAATAAAACGATCTTCTCACAAACAACCAACATTCAAATGCGATTTCCGAATGAGAAACCCGCTGCGTAACTATCCTTTTATACAGAGTTTTAGACACCATTTATCCCTCCTGCTTCGTTCGATTGCGTTTAAATACTAATCATTTGCACATCCCAGCATCGTCTTCCTTTCATGCGAATTTTACGTTTGTAACATCCTTCCTTCAGGGCGTTGAAATTTTAATGGCCAGAGGTGTATATTAAGACTTTACTGACAGTTATACATTATCGGATAATTATTAGAAATCACAAAAACGAAGTAATAGAAATGTGCTGAATTCAGTAAAAGTTGTTAAATTTTTATCCGTGTAGAGTCATCACAGACCTTGATCTCATTTTCGACTATTCCCATTTATGATTAAACGTTATATTCACAGGTATGCTAAATATTTTAATTTCACAATCATGCGGTCCTTATCTTTTGTTTTCATAATGTTCAAGTTCTATTATTATGCACTAAAAATAAATTATACGTCATAAACTCAATTCTTTATCCTCTAGAGACCCGAGCCTAAAATAATGCACTTTATTCACAATTTTTAACTTTATCTATACATAAATAGCATTAAGTGAAACAAATTTAAACAAAAATTTTCAATTCAAAATTTTTAATTGTGTTAATTAAGTGGTACCCAAATGGGTACCTTGGGTTTATATGCAGACAAAAATCAGTTACTTCTCATGGAATACTAAGAAACGATTTCTGTTTTGCAAGCTCAAAAATAGATTACATTTAATGCATCTAATTCTGGATTTTCCTTTACAGCCTGAAATGCGGCATTTCTTCTGATTTTGCAATTTGGACTGCATTGGGAAATGCCCCATTTTGTCGTACCTCATATGATTGCCTGGTATGGGAATCACTTTTTGGACATATATTTCGCTGAACTGCGTTCTTCTAATAATTTTGATGTTTCTTTAAGAAAATAAACTTTCTGCAATTACAAGTTTGAATTGTATCAATTGTAGATAGTCTTTTCTTAGCACCTGACTTTGTTTACAATGGCGTGTGTAGAGTATTCATGCATTACACGTTGCCATGTCAAGGAAATGTGCAAAAATACGCATTGGCCATTTTTTGGTGGTTGTTGAAATGCGATAGTATGAAATAAATCTATCCATTTGATCTACTCCACCCATATAAGTATTATATGCTTTCACAGCAGCAGGTTGCTTGAAATCTACCTTCCTAGTTGCTTCCTTGCTCCATCTCTTACAAATTCTTTCTGGGTAGATGCAAAATGCACTGGACAACATCAATACCGACTTATTGCCTTCCATTTGACTAAACAGGCTTTTCCACCTTCACGAGTTCGGAATTTAAAAGAGCCTATTTCCATATCTCGATCTCGTGGAAAATTAGCTGCAGTACCATCACTTCGTTTGCTGATTACGGTACCAGTCAAAAAAAAAAATTCTGGCACTAAGGTAATCAAGAATTGGTATACCTGGGAAAAACCTGTCCGTAAAAGATGAAAAATTGATGTTTCTGGCACTGTACTAACTAAATGCTTTACTATAGCTCCTTCTAAACCATAAGATGTCTTTTCCTCTGTTGGCACTGTATCTGCACCCGCATAGGTAACAAAATTCAAAACTAACCCATCATGTGTAGTGAGTACAAAATTTTTCAATCCTACAGGGTTAGGCTTTGATGGGACATATTGTCTCATTGCACAACGACCAAAAAATGAGATCATCTGCTCATCAGTGGACAAACATTTTTTCTGAGGCAGATCTTTTTCTCTTTTTCCTTTCTGCTTTGGAGCAGCAGGTAGTACCTTTACAGGAGTAATTATTTCTTCTCCATTGTGCCCAGTCTTCACTTTCAAGTTCGAAATTCTCAAGAAAATCAGGATCATCAGTAACTGATAATTCTCTAACACTTTTCGCAAGAAGAGCTTGAATTTCCTCTTCTGTCAGATAACGAACTAAAAACACAAAATAACAATTTTTTTAGCATTCGAGACCCGAGGTCCCCAATTGGGTACCTTCTTTTTGTACATCGTTAATAACACAAATAAATATAAATAATGTGTATTAATTCCTGTTTACATAATCACTATGGTCTAAACTTTAAATAAATATAACTCAAAATGTAAAAGAAAATTTTTAAAGAATAAAAATAAATAATTTTCTTACCTCTAGTTCGTCTAGAAGCCATTTTCAGATTTCCCGCCACTTTAACTGAAGAACCTGACTTCGGATCTGGAACTGGTAGCACAATCTATCAGGAATCACTTAAAATAGACTTTACCTAGTTGGTTTCCGTCGGTTTCGAAGATGATAAAGCTAATTAATGTTTCTGGGAATGTTTTAAATAAGGTACCCAATTGGGTACCCTGGGACTCAAGAGGTTAAGGTAACACCAGAATCGTCGAGACTACATTAAGTTTTAAACGTTAAATAATTGCAGATTCAATGTTATTTTTATGATTAGCTTTATATCTTGAAACATTTAAAAATCTTAAAAGCGTTAATTGAGTACGTTTAGCCTTAAGAAAATTCATTAAGGTTTTGGTAAACATGAAATAAGGTCCAATTGTTGATTTAATATGATACTTTCATCTTATAGCTAGCCAAGTATAGACAACTCGAAAATTGATAATTAAGTTATTAAACCTCGTTCAACCGTTCTCGTTTCTATCTTGGCCTCCCAGAGTTACCTGACAACCATTTACTTCGTTCCCCTGAATAGAGTAACGTAACCCCCCCCCCCACCTACACTTTACGTAAACATAAACTACTTATGTAATGTTAGATAGTGATATTTGGGTGCAGTATCGTAAATTTTTAAACAAACACTTTGTCACATTTCCTTTAAATATATAATATCGGAATAGATCGAACGAGGTAGGAAAATTATCACAAATAGTTAAATAACATACGTTTCAAAGCATGCAGATTTCAGATAAAAAAAAGCTATAATTTCAGATGGCCTCTACATGCAAAATTTTTTCTCGATATTAACAAAATTTTGGAACATAAATCTGTTGTTAGAATCTTTGGAGCACAGGTAAAAAAGGAAAATTAAAATAAAATTCTGTGATTGATATGAGTTTATTATACATTTTACATTTTTATTGTTAAGATACCGCGAGTAAAATATAATGAAAAGTACAATCACTTAATTCCACGAGAACATAACACAAAGTATGGCATTATTGAATTTTATCGATGGAACCCTGCATAAATCGTTTTAATTCTATTCACGGTGCTAAAAATGTAGAAACTTTTGTTCGGTTGAAGAAATTTCAAAAATCTGATATTTGAAAAAATTGGCTTGCCTAGAAATTAAAACCGGGCATTTCTGCTGTCATCATCCTTGCCGACAAAACGCATGGGCATTTCAATATTTACTTCTCTAAGGGATAGTATTTCAATATGAGTTTGAAAATCATTTTTTACCTTATTATTTTCCCCAAGTTTTCAGACATGAAATAGAGCTAACATATTGAATACATATTTAGCATATGTTTGGATTAATGTAGCCCTATATTTAAATTAATACGTGAAGTATGGATAACTTGCATCAGCCATTGGTAGTTTTGTCATTAAAGTTTTGAATAGTGTTATTATAAAATCTCACAAAGGGAATAATATTACTACTGACTGTGAAATTTATAAGGAATAAACATACAACTGACTGTGGAATAAATGAAGATGTTAGCATTCACGGTTACACATATTTCAGTTTTAATTTAATTATTAGGAATGATAAAAGGAATTTTTAAAGGAATTTAATTGAAGCAAATACTGTTAAACAAACAAATGCCACACTTTTTTCTCTTATGATGGGTATAGAAACAACTTTGTGTAATTATTAAATTTATATTTACTTATTGAAAGATTTTAAATGTTAATTTGTTTTCCTTCTCTTTTCAGGTGAGTTTTATTAAATTACATTGAATGGTACACTTTTTACTCATTACAGGTATGTGTTTTAATTATATTTTTTAACATGTACGCATATCATGTACGCATAATATATACTTTAAGTATTAGTGAATTTCCGTTCATATTTAAGGTGATCAGTAAAAATGGACTTCAGTTATTGTAAGAATACAGTAAATCTGGGATTATTTAATTTTTTTCATTTTTGTCTTTAATTATGAAAAAATAGTATTTATTTTAATTAGAGTGTTTACATCGTACTTAAATACAGAGGTAAGTGATTAGATGCATGTTGCATTTGTTATCTCAAATAGAATTATGCACGTACTTTACATATCATTACTGATCTGGGATATTAAATCATCTTTTGTTGAAAATAATATATTAGTTTATTAAAAGAATTTTTGAAGACAAAAAATATTTCTTAAACTTAGAGTTTAAAAAAAAGGTTATGCGTGAAACACCAGCTGTATCGGAAGTTTAATCTGACAATTAAATGCACAAAAATGAAGTACTGTGTAATTAATCGATTACAAGGGTTTAGTTTAAAGGAAAATATGAAGATGCTTTTAATCCATGATAGAAATTATTTTTGAAGAAATTTTTAAAAAGCATTAGAAAAAATATTTTAGAAAGTTTTTTTTCTTCCTTTTTTTGTGTGATGTAACAAATTTTCTTAGTGCATAAACTGTATAGAGAAAAGCTCACTTCTACCCAGACTTGGGTGTATATAATTTGAAGTGGCACTCTAAATGAATTTGATACAAACACAGTTTATACATGAAACAATGTTTATTGAATTCGTTGCACATATAGAATTTGCTTTTACAGCAATAAGCATACGTACTACTTGTACGGAATATATATATTAGCATTCAATAAATATACACTTTGACTTACTCACAAACCAGCAGAGAATCAAACCAGCAGTTCTGCCACGTAAACTTTGGGCCCCCTCAACACTAGCGCCGGTAAAAACCTGGAGCTGCTTACTCGTAGCTCCCCTAACTCGCTTATCTATCAACCTTAACAACAACCTTCTTCAACCCCTGTATTAATCAAGCTGCTTGGTATTTATACGAAGCGCGTATGCCGAAATTAGCACATCCCAAGCAGCTTCTTTAATTCATTTACTCAAAAGTTCGATTCTTGTGACTCGAATCTTATGTATACCTTACAATTGGTATATAAATATATTAGCTTAAACGTGTAATATTTATTGAAGTGTCATTAATAGATTCTAAAGATAAAGATTCAGTTGTGATTCAATATACACTGAAGTGCAACTTAATTAGGGATACCTACCTAGTAACGAGTTGGGCCTCCTCTGGCCTTGATAACGGCTGCCACACGACGAGGCATAGATTCAACAAGTTTCTGGAAACGTTCCACGGGAATGGCTTGCCAAATATTGGCTAAAGCTGTCCATAATTCAGTAAGGTTCTTTGGTGCTGTGTGATGGCCTTTCACGCCTTGTTCCAAAATATCCCAAAGATGCTCAATAGGATTTAAGTCTGTGCTTCTAGGTGGCCAGTTCATGACAGAGAAGTCAGAGGAATGCTCATCCAACCACCCAGTAGCCAACCGGGACTTGTGAGAGGTACAGTTGTCTTGCTGGAAAACTCCATTACCGTGCGGATAACAGAGCAGCATAAACGGATGGAGGTGATCACCCAGCAACTCTACGTACCGAATTGCATTGAGGGAGGTTGGTACACGCACCAAAGATCCCAAACTGTGCCACGAAAAAACACCCCAGACCATGATTGAGCCACCATGCCCTTGTACAGTTCCAGCCAGGCATGCAGGATCCATGGCTTCACGAGCCTGACGCCATATTCTCAGCCTCCCGTCGGCGTTAAGTAGTCGGAATCGAGACTCATCACTCCATGCTACTCGTTTCCAGTCCTCTACACTCCAGTCTCTGTGCTCTATTGCCCAGGCAAGACGTGCACCCCAATGGCGAGTATAGAGCAATGGTACTCTCGTAGGTCGACGGCTCCCGAAACCCATACGGTGAAGCGAGCGTTGCACAGTCCGTTTACTGACTGTACGACTGGCACCGTCATTAAACTGGGTGGTAATTTGAGCTAATGTTTGGGTACGTACAATACGCCTGAGCCGTCTCTCACCACGCACTGTTAAGGCTAATTGTCCTTTGCAGTTTGCCCGATCGCTAGTTTTTTTCCACCATCCATGTATTCCTGGTATACTCTTGACACTGTCGACCTTGAAAATCCTAGATGTCTGACGATTTCGGAAATTGAATGGCCCATGCGTCGCGCACCTACGATTTGTCCGCGATCGAAGGCGTCTAAATCAGGCAGTTTACCCATACTGGCAATTCCAACAACTAATTCATAACAACCACAGTACGTGCTGTATATGCAGTTACCATAGCGCCCTCACTTGCGCATACATCATGCGCAGCGGTACACAATTTGCATAGGCTTTGCTATCCCTAATTCAGTGGCACTTCAGTGTAGTTTTAGTCAAATTTTTTAGTTGATTCTTTCATTTCTTTTCTATGTATTATTTTTAATCGTGAAGAGATGCTGATTGGGTTATATAGAGATAAGTATTTTGAGCTAAAACTCTAAGATTAATTAAAATAAAAATAACTGCATAATTTTGTATCATAGACCGTATACTTATTTTTTATATTATGGGTTGTGTATTGAATTTGATTGCAGTGTATTTTTAAACTGATATACAGTTAGTTTACGTGCATTCCCCCAACAACTAATTTACAGATTTAGGAAATAAAATTATTTTGAAATATGTATAACATAAATAATTGACATAACATAACAAGTAGTTCCTTTCTTTGCATTCTTCTATAGAATAGAGTTTTAAAAACTTAATTATTTTAACAACATTTTTATTATTTAAGAAAATCCAGGCACCCGCAATAGGAATGTTATCACTAAGATTTACCGAGGCGAATTGAGTTAAAACCTTGATATCAGTTACGACAAAAGAATTTGGTTTCTTGCATGTATCATAAATTTCAAACATGGAACTGAATGTTGAATAACCTACCTAAAAAATAATACTCAAAGCATAGGAAACGAAAAAAAAATTAAAATTTATTCATGGATGTCTAAGATTTCTCAATTTAACTTTAGAGCCTTTTGATCTTGTGTAAAGCTGCATGATATTACTAAACAAAAAAAAAATAATGCAAATTTATGTTCAGCTCTCAAAAACTTTTTCTTTGAGTTTCAGCCATAATGTTTGGATAGCGTTGTTTCTGTATTCATAAAGAGAAGCTCATGAACTTTATGACTTTTTATTTTTCTTTATGTATTGTATGCCACAGGGCTATTGTTTATTTATTCCTCCTACAAAATCAAGGTCATTACAAATGAAATACATATTAAAATTTACTCATGTGTTTATAGCTTAAGTGCGTTGCATTGTGATGTAAAGAAAAAAAATCTTGAATTTTTTTTTTCTTCGGAAGCTTAGATGTGTTGCTATAGATAAATCTGGAAGGAGATTGGTTCAACAATCAGTGTAAATATATATATATATATATATATATATATATACGATACTATTTCCCAAAATCGACCTTCTCTTCAACCTTAGAGCTTAAGTGACATTTGAAATTACGATGAGCCAATGTTTCATATATTTTAGTACCTTCTTTTGAAATCTTCGAAATAAAGACTTTACTGTGTAAAAGCATAATTAGTGAAGAATAATGGGTATTTTCATTAAAAAATTTTACTTTTAACAATTATATTTTGTAAGGAACTTTTTTTTTCATTTTATATCAGAATTTTGTTTTCTCATATTTGACCCTGAATTTGGATTTGGAGTTAAGTCAACTTCTTCGATAAACATGTAATGAGTATAATGTCCATAAATATTCTATTTTAACCTTCATTCATCCTTTCCCTTCGGTTCTCATTTCATGATCCTAGTTTCGTACACATTTAGTAAGTCAGTCTTGCGTAGTGTCAGCGTTACTTGTATCGAAATAATTTTAACCAATCACAGATCTTAACGATTTCGTGGCGAATTGCTTGTAGGTATGTGATTGGTTAAAATTATTTCGATACGAGTAACGTTGACGGATTCAGTGTGAACAAGGACTTACTCGCACCGGAATATCCCCCTTTTTTCATCGGCTGTGCCTTTTTATTAATACTCTGTGACTTAAGGGGATGGTAAACATTACAAAGCGATTTTTGAAACTTTTACCTCGGAAATATGAAATTTTGCATGTATATTCATTAAAGTATAACTATATCAAACTCCTTATAAAGTTTCATAAATATTTAATTTTTTTAATTTTATATTTAAAAAATTAAAATTTTTATTATGTTTTTTTTAAAATACCCCTTGCGATCCAATTCTTACCTTCCCTCTTAATATTGCATTTATATTGCTTATAAATACATTTGAACTGAATTATGTATTACTTTGTGCTTTCGTTGAATAGTTAATTTTTAAGAAATATTTTTATGCTTGTACTCTGAATTTTCGTGAAATTTGTGTACTTTTATACACTTAAGTTAAACTTTGATAATCTGAATGATGTCGAAACCTAAAATGGATATATAAATTCATTTTGATATATTAAAGTAATATTTAATATAAATTTTATAAAATTTCGTCAAAAATTATGACGTAAGGAGCATTTAAAAGACTTGCAAATCTGGGAATGACTCATTTTGAGAAAAAAACATTTAAAAGATATTTTGTTCACCTATCTTTAATATTTACTTTTTTAAAGCCCCCAGAATTTTCCTTTTACTTTTCATTACGCATTTAAAATGCATTTTGTTTTAAAATTTACATATTTTAAAACTATTAACCCTTTGAAGGGTGCCGTTTGCACAGTGCAAACACCTAAATCTAGTCATTTTTTTCTCTTGCATTCAATGTATTCCAGTTAAATGGGCAGAAAAATGGATAGTACTGCCATCTGTTATCAGTTAAAAGAAGTAAAAACATTTTGCAACCTTTAATTGGAATTTTTTTCAAGATTCTTTAGGTAAAAAAATCGGGGGAAAAATCGGGGCAAACGGGGGATGTTCTTGCCCCTGAAAGGGTTAATACACCCCAAAGAAAATTCCAATTTTTGTTCGATTTTTGGCAATTTAGAAGTCCACCATCCCCTTAAATAATGTTTTCTGGATGACTTAAGTAATGTGTTCCATAATAAAAAAGAGATTACACTCTTTTCCCATGATGACATAACACTACTCATTAGCATAAGATACCTTCTTTTCCCTACTGGTCTGTACTTTATAACATACTCGGCAGAGAATAGAAAGTTAGGTTAACAACTTAAAATTAAGTGAAGTGAGTGAAGGACAATCTCAAATGTAAATTAATGAAAGACCATAACGTCTTAGCCATGAAGCTCCGGTTTAAGAAAATTCCGCGTTCGAGTAGTTTCTGTCAGTGGATCAATGTTGTATGAGAATGATATCACTAAACAGCTCGGGTCGAATAGTACTTTCATAGATACCATGTATAAGGAGAAACTTCTAAACCGAGCAGAATGATGTCTTAGAAAAACTATGGGGAGAAAGTGCCCGAAAGACAGTAGTCAACCAAAGTTGTTTCGAAGAGCAGCTTAAAGAGTATTCTTTTTTTAACTGATGAGATCCAGATGACTTGTTTAATAACTGCGAAAAAGTTATTTTATCCAAGAATGTTTGCCTGAAAAAACAGCTTTATATAACGGAGAACAGTACCATGCCGGAAAAAAAGTAAATAACTTTGTAATAACTAAGTAATGACTTTACTCGAGGCATATCCAAAATAACCGTGAAAAAACTTTAGCCGTGAAGGATCGAATGAGTGAAAAATTTGTTCTTGGATAAAATAACTTTACATAGCTGACAAAGCAAACGCGAAAGAATTCCTTTGTTACAGCTTGATATTCTATTGATAGTTCGGAAGAAATCGACAAACCTGTGACTATATGCTAAACTCCTTTGGTGCCGTAACTCTAAACACTCCCGTCTCTAGAGTTCAAAGAGTTTTGTAGTTAAACATCGTCTTCTAATATGGCATCGAATTTACAATCTCTCGATCCAAATAGAGTCCGGTAGAAGGGACTACTAGTTGCTAAAGGTCTAGTCGAAATTGATAAAGGTAACCCCCTTTTTAGTATCAATATCTTGAAAGCAATGCTGATAGCAGAAAATGCTTCAAATATTACAAAGTAAACAATGAAAGACTTTGTTTCATCAAAGGAGGATTTTAAACAAGAGGGGGAAAATGAAAAGAAAATGAAAATTCCCTCTGATTTAAATCCAGTCGAAGTTGAAGACGGCGATTTAACTTCGAAATATTTCGAAAAAACTTCGAAGCAGTGGACGGTGTTAAAAAAGAAAATAAATCATAAGATTTTATTCAAAGATTTCTTAGAAATAGGCAATTCCTTTGAAACATGAAATATTTTAACGCATGTAGAGGCTTTGGTTGATATAAAAGCAACATCTAGAAGAAGGTGATGTGGAAGGGTAAGAAAATTAACAACAAATACTTGTGAAGTAAGCGGTAAGTATTATTGAAACATTCCACACTTTATAATTATATATTCTTTCAATTCCTGCCTTCTAGAAGTTGTTCAGGCGAAGAAACTCATGCTTTATTGATAATTTTTTTCTTGTTAAACTTTCGATACATTTTCAAAATATGTGTATATTACTAAATCTTAAAAACGTGCGTGCAAAAACTGATACCTAATATCTGAAAGATGTTTTATCTAAAAAAATTTCAGTACCTTTTGACATTTAATATATGGAAGCTACAAACAATAGCGTAACTTGTAAAATACTTTGACTTAGTATTTTTATTACATACTTTCAGACTAAAAACACAATAAAGAATATTATGCCTTAAAATATTAGGTCTGTTTTATTATGCACCTTATTAATTTTTACTTATAAACTTTACAAATATAATTATTGTAAATTCAGAACGTTGTAACGTTGTTTTTTTGTTGTTATGCTTCGTATAAGCAGCGGGATCATAGTTCTATGGATTATACACATGCTAAGCTAAAAGCATGCTCCTTTTACATACATAAAATAGTGAAATATCTATACTAGAATATTAAAAATAAATAGTAGATATATGTATATATATATATATATATATATGTAACATCTCCAGAACCGTAAAAAGACATTACTGTCTTGTTTTAGTAGGGGTTGAGCGGCCAACAGTTCAAGTGAATACAGTCCAGTTAAGAGGAATAATAATTTTCTTTACTTGAACACATTATGGACAAAACTCTGATACTTAATTGGTTAGCATATTTATAGAAAATATAAGCACTCGAAATTAGTCACATATTTACAAAAAATAAAGGAAAAGGTTATAGAGTTTGTCCTTTATTCCATTACTAGACGCTTAATAACGCGCAATTGGATTTTCCTACCATGACAATGGAAATTTAGTTCCACTTGAACAAGTGACCGATATGAAGTGATCCTATAAAGCGACAGCCAGGCGCCACAAAAACGGAAACGGAAGTAATTGTAGAAGGGGAAAGACAACATTAAAGGTTAAGAATTAATGGATAGAGGGGCGTTATTATTACATACGTTTATGTTCTGTAGTTGGCCACCCCTCATAACGTCCAATTCCCTTCGGAACCATGACTATCTATCTTTATGATAATACATGGCCATCTATTCATCTATCTATCTATCTATCTATCTATCTATCTTATATCCTGTATATATATATATATATATATATATATATATATGTGTGTGTGTGTGTGTGTGTGTATATATATATATATGTGTATATATATATGTGTTTATATATATATATATATATATATATATATATATATATATATATATATATATATATATATGTAATATAATCATTACATCTCGTTCTTAAAATGCAACCTGAAAAGGAAAACTAGCTCAAATTTACATGGCTGGAGCTAGACTCAGCCTGAAAGGAATTAAAATTTTGAAGCAGTCGGGTCGAATCGTTTTATTAGGAGCGATAGTAACATACGTCCTTTCATTTCAGATGCTCGGAGCGAAGTGCAATATCACCTTTCAACCTTACGCGCTAGAAGCGAGGTACATGTGGCTGTTGTTTTGAAATGTCAGCGGAATTTTGGGTCTGGCGATGCGAACCCACGCTTTTATCGAGACGTATACACGTGTAGAAATGCAACGTTTGCTGTTTTATGGGAAGTTCTGTTGCTATGGGTTTTTAAAGCGCTAAAGTAATGTTACTGGGGATTGGATTTAGGAAAGGGAATTTAACTGATAGAATGGAGGGCCTAATATTTAATTTATTACAAATCCCCCCCGAAAAAGGGAAAATCGTCAGGTTGAAAGGTGACATTTTCACAACATAATACAGATGAACTCTTATATAATAAAGTGAGTACAATTGCAATCAAATATAATCAAAATTAACTACATTATACAATTACATGTCTCTGAATGCAACATTGGTGGAAAGAAGTCACGATAAACAGCAAGATGGGTGAGAATTAGAACACATCAAGGTTACAGAGTCAAGAGCTTTGTCCATAACCCATCATAAATTAACTTCACCGAAACAAATCCAAAGTTAAATCTCCTGAATCTTTACTATAATACTAAACTCACTCTTATGACTTCGTTGCACCATTACACAAAATATATAAAATTAAAGACAATATAGAATGAAATTTATAATGAACATTCAAAATATATGGAATTAACATAGTATGCAATAAAGTTTATAATTATTATACAATGTGCAATGAAATTCAAATAACTGAAATATTATTCGCTAATATAATCTAAATAACTTTTTAATTAAATCAAAGTCCTTCATTCAATAATGAGTAATTAAATAACGTATAATTCTTGGAGTCCTTAAGCTCAGTTTAAATTCAAGTCGTTATACATTGTTTATCAAATAAGTCCTTATTGTATGTGGTTTATATTCAGTGTTTACATTTTACACATGATTTCACATGATTTCAAAACTTCCTCGTTTACATTAATTATCATTCATCGCTCGCCATTTTTAATATTCCTAATCTCGAATACTTACATAAATTTTAAAATAATTCACAACGTATAATTCAAAAGATATTTCAATAAGTTCAAGTTCAAAACAACATTACTTTAGACAATATTATTACAAAATTGATTTCTTATATTATTCTGAAAGTTTCACTTCAATTCAGCATAGATTTAGATACCTGTCAAGTTTTTTAACAATACATAAGATCATAAATTAAACAATTCAAAACAACTTGTTATAAATCCTTAATTAAGTAAATGGGCATCATTTTCATATTAGGTAATTTTCAAAAACATTATGTGCTTTAACATCGTCACTAGTTTCAATTCAAAATACGCAAATTCTATCATTAGTACCAATCATGACATAAGTGACAAACCTGGAGGTGAAATGGGCTATCCTCTGTGATGTCCAACGTGAAAGATTGTTAGTGATCACGAGGGTGCTGTGATGCAAAGACAGCAAGAGGCTCATCCCTCTGCGGGAGGAACTACCCCTTGTGCTGGCAAAAGGTTTCTCCGGTGTCAACAAAAATAACAACTCAGATCATCAACATACTTGGCAAAATTAGGGGTAACCTGTGACATGTCATGTTAGCCCCAACATTGACAAAATTTTTCTTTAACTTAGCACATCAACATTTTCTTTTTAATAAATATTCTTTTAATATAATTCAGATGGTAATTTGTGGAAGGCAAAATAGCATCAAAAATTCTCTAAATATGATTAACTACGAAATTTAGGTAGGTATCCAAATCCATCAAAGTTAGGTTATCTTCATCATGCGTCAACAGCAATCTTCATTGGGTTATCAAAATATTGTAAGATTATCGGAGTCATAGTCAGGTAGTTATTTGAGTCACAGTTGGGTAGTCTTAATCATCACAGATAGGTTTTTTTTTCTAACACTATTAATTTCTATTGGGATCTTGGGCGTTTTGGGGTTTACTGTTATTAAAATAGGAATTTTACTTTTTCTAGTTGCAAATCGAAAATTATCTGCAGGGTTGAAAGGTCTTAATCTGGTACAGTGTACAATTTCCGAGGTTTTCTTAGTGAGGGAATTGGGTCTGTTAATTTCAAAATTTACTCTAGAAATTTGTTTCAAAATTTTATATGGACCAGAATAAGGGGGAGTAAGTTTAGGAGTATTTGGGTAACGAAACTCTTCGTACATTACTATATCACCTACCTTAAATTTAGATTCCTCAAAACGAGTGTCATATCTTTCTTTATTTACTTCATGATTTCTTATAGTTCTCTGTTTAGCAATCTTCCTAGCTTCTTCAATTGGTGGGTACATGTCTTGATCATCAAGTAAATTTTTGTAGGGTGGTTTTCCATGCATTAAATAAGAAGGGGGAAATTTTGTTATGGTATGGGGTGTGTCGTTATATTCATTCGTTATTTTACGTAATAATTTTGTCCAGGAGACTTTACCAGGGTGTGAATTTAATTTACATTTAAGCCTAGTAATCAGGGTCTGATTTACTCTTTCATTTTTTCCGTTTGTTTGTGGTCTATGCGAAATAGTTAGCAATTGTGTAATATTATTGTTTCTCAAAAAATGTTTAAATTTGGAGGAAGTAAAAGCACTATTTCTATCAGTTAAAATTTTCTTAGGTACTCGGTGTTGAAAAATTTGTGTTAAACAATTAATATAAGTATCTGTATTTTCATTTTTAGAAGCAAAGGTCCATATATACCTCTTGGCATGATCTATAACTATGTGTAAATATTTCTTTGTAGACTCATAATAATTTAAGCCACCAACAGTGTCTATGGCAAGAATTTCAAAGGGTTCACTGGTAGGGGGTAACATTTGTAAGAGACCAAATCTTTTTTGTCTAGACTTCTTATTTAATTGACATACTTCACAATGTTTCACATAGTTACTCACATCTTTAGTTATTCCAATCCAATAATATTGAGGGGATATCAGATTTAACATTGCCGAAACTCCTAAATGTCCATAATTAACATGGGCTTTTCCTAATAATTTTAAACGTAAAGAGAAGGGCACAACAATTTTCATTAAACCTTGTTTTTTAATTGTCCATACATTATTAACTTTTTTAAACTTCTTACCGTTTACATTATCTAAATTTTGATGATGCTCGATTTCTTGTAATGTCAACAATGGGTCACGTTCACGTAAAGTTACATGGTGAGAAATTGGGTTTCTAGTTAACATATCGGCTTCATAATTTGTAGAACCTTTTTTATATTTAATGTCAAAATCGTACATGGAAAGTTTAAGTGACCATCGGAATAATCGTCCAGTTGGGTGTTTAATACTTTTTAACCAGACAAGTGCAGCATGATCCGTATGAACAGTAAAATGAGTCCCATGTAAATAACAATAATATTTATCAACAGCATCAATAATTGACAAGCATTCCAGCTCGGTAATGGCATAATTTTGTTCATAGGTTCTAAGTTTTCGAGAATGATAGGCTATGGGATGCAAACTTCCATCAGGGTGTTGTTGTTTTAAAATTGCGCCTACCGCTTGTCCGGACGCATCCACGAAAATATGGCATGGGTAATTTGGGTTATAAATAGATAAAACAGGTTTAGATATTAGAGCTTCTTTTAAATCCTGAAAAGCTTTCTGGCAATCATCTGTCCATTCAAATTTAGTGTCTTTCTTCAATAATTTATTCAATGGTACTCTTAATTTAGCATAGTTGGGAATGAATTTATTATAAACATTTACGCTACCTAAAAATCTTTGCAAGTCTTTAACATTCCTGGGAGGTTGAAGTTTCTTAATAATTTCTATATTAGCGTTACTCGGGTGATAACATCCCTTTTCCACTTCATATCCCAAAAATTTTATTTTTGTTTGGGCAAATTGGCATTTTGAAAATTTCAATTTTATGTTTTCTTTTTCACAAATCGAGAAAATAGTTTTTAAATGCTCTAAGTGTTCTTCGAAAGAGTCTGAAAACATAATTATATCGTCAAAATAGTTGAGCGCAAATTTAATTTGGTATTTATTTAAAATTTGTCTGAGTGTTCTTTGGAATATGGCAGGAGCGTTTTTCCAGCCAAAAGGTAATCTTTTCCATTCATATAAGCCAAAGTTTGAGGTGAAAGCTAATTTTTCTGTATCTTTTTCATTTAGTTTAATATGCCAGTAG
The DNA here is from genome assembly GCA_907164885.2 of Dolomedes plantarius. Taxonomy (NCBI): domain Eukaryota; kingdom Metazoa; phylum Arthropoda; class Arachnida; order Araneae; family Dolomedidae; genus Dolomedes; species Dolomedes plantarius. Next base: position 108,195,133 of record OU015494.1, on the reverse strand, counting down.
CCACTCGCGAGATCAAGGGTGGAGAAAATCTTAGCATTGGTTAGTTGATCTAAAACTGCGTCGATTCGGGGAATTGGTTCCGAGTCCGTTTTTGTAATACTATTTAGTTTTCGGTAATCGATACACATTCTGGATCTTGAATTTTCATCTTTCTTGTAAGCCAAAGTAATTGGGGAAGCATAGGGTGAATGAGATGTTTTTATTAAACCTGCAGCTAAAAGCTCGTCTATTTGTTTCTTAATTTCGGCATTATCTTTTGGCGACGCCCTGTATGGACGAAGGGAAATTGGTAGTTCAGAATTCAAAATTACTCTTTGTGGTTCAAGACGTATACATCCAACATCATATTTATTTTTCGCGAAAATATTATTATACTCATTCAATATTTTGTTCAATTGAACACTTTCATCATCAGCAACATTATTTTCATTTTCAATTTTATAAAAACGAGTATCACAATTTCTATTATATTTAGTATCAAGATTTATAATATTATGAGAACAAGTATGTGGCACATTAGGATTATCATATGTTAAAAATATATAGCAATTATTAGTAACATTTTCCAAAGACAAAGTAGATGAAATATTATTTTTTCCTTGGTAAACACAAAAATTTTTAAAATCCAAATTAATTTTAAATAGATTAATAATTTCCGACGATAAAATTGCATACTTTAAATTTGTTTCAATAACATAAAAATTAACAAATCTGTTCAACTTACCGATTCGGCACTTTGTAGAAATTATTTTATCAGTTTTGATTTTACCTGCAAGGGTACTGATTTGAGAATTGTCTTGTGGGAGAATGTTCACATAATATTTAATTTTATCATATACAGTTCGAGAAATAATGTTAATGGTGCTACCTGTATCTATCAGGCCGATAATCAGTTCAGTACCGATTTTTAGGTGTATGGTGAACATCCGTCATTGTCGCTGTTCTGTCATGTTGCTGTTATAGTTGTTTGCATGTTGTGGAGACTGGAACCGAGTCCTAGGACGTTCCTCTTCTCGAAAATTCTGGGGCCATCTATGCCATGGTCGCGGTTGTTGGTGCCGGAATCTAGGTGACTCGTGTTGTGGGAATCTGTCATAGTCATCTCGCCGATCGAACGGTCTGCGAAAACCGGACTGTTGATTGTGCGTGTCTCTATTATGGTGATCTTTCCTCCTATCTTCGTAGCTGTTGATCATTTTCCTCGCAAGGGAAATCTACTCAGTAGTTGTACCAACGTTACTTATTAAAAATAAATCCCTGTATCTTGTCGGCAATCCGTCTGTGAGACCTTGAATTATAATTTCTTCTTCAAGTTTTAATGCTTTACCGATATTAATTTTCTTTTTAAAATAATCATTTATATTTTGACTTCCAGAAAGGCTCAACCTGCTGAAATCTTCGAATGAAAACTGTTTTTCTTCTGAGAAATAGTCACTGATTTTTATTTTAACTTCATCCCACTTTTGTGATTCTATTAGGTTTTCGATGTAAAATTCCAAAGCCTCGTCCGATAGAAAATCCGGAAATATTTGTAGTTTTTTTTCTTCCGTCAATTCAATAGTCTTTTTCTCGAAGAATTTCAACCAGTTATTAATTTTGACCATTCCACCAGGATTAAATTTCGGAAGATTACTTAATTGATTTGGTGAAGATATAGCACTGTTTTCCAATAATTGTTTGTCGTAAACTCCAGAATTATCCCCTTGTTTTTCTTCAGGTTGGTCAGAGTCACGATGATCAGCCAATTTTTTATTTAAATCTTTCGATGTCATTTTCGAAAAGGGAAATCAAAACGGTCATTTCATTTTCAAGGGGCGAACTCCTATTGCGCTTCTCTCAAGGTCGGTATTTCACGCGCACACACATAGTCCAAGGCAGTGGATTCGAAGTCCGTTGAGGTTGATACGCACATGAAGAATCGCTTTCGGCTCTATGTAATATAATCATTACATCTCGTTCTTAAAATGCAACCTGAAAAGGAAAACTAGCTCAAATTTACATGGCTGGAGCTAGACTCAGCCTGAAAGGAATTAAAATTTTGAAGCAGTCGGGTCGAATCGTTTTATTAGGAGCGATAGTAACATACGTCCTTTCATTTCAGATGCTCGGAGCGAAGTGCAATATCACCTTTCAACCTTACGCGCTAGAAGCGAGGTACATGTGGCTGTTGTTTTGAAATGTCAGCGGAATTTTGGGTCTGGCGATGCGAACCCACGCTTTTATCGAGACGTATACACGTGTAGAAATGCAACGTTTGCTGTTTTATGGGAAGTTCTGTTGCTATGGGTTTTTAAAGCGCTAAAGTAATGTTACTGGGGATTGGATTTAGGAAAGGGAATTTAACTGATAGAATGTAGGGTCTAATATTTAATTTATTACATATATATATATATATATATATATATATATATATATATATATATATATATATATATTTATTTATTTATAATAGCCGCGCTTCGCCCGGCTATGCTCGGGCTTCGGCCAGCTACGCTCAGGCAATCCGTCCACCAGACAGACGGCTTTGAATTGGTTGAGTGAGAGGGAGAATTTTCATAAGAGGCACTATTAATTTGCAGTCTCCCTCACCCCACAAAAAGAAAAAATTGTTATTAGTATTAACACCCACCCACCTCCTGGTATGATATGAGCATACCTGCATTAGAAAAAGATAAATTTTCATGTGCCAGTCTGGAATTGAAATCTAACTGAACAGCATTAACCTCTTGAGACTCGAGCAAAATAAAATTTAAATATTTTTTATAATTATAGTTTATTAAAACAAAAGGGCATTAAAAAGCTTGTTTTTCAAGAAATTAATGAATTTAAAGTTTTTAATCTTGCAGGGGAGCACATCAATTTTATTGGATGTTGAGGTCATAAACACGATAAATAATGACAAACCCGCACAAAAACATTTAAACAAAAAACTTTATTTAGGTAAACTAATAAACTTTATAAAGTTAATACTAAGTTAATTATTAAATTTTAAACTAAAATTTAATTAAAAAGTTAATTATTGAATTTTAAAAGTGTATTACTAATAGCTAATACCAGTTAATTACTTATCAATTTACATTAATATTCATAAAAAACTTTGAAACAATTTCTTTCGGCAGTAATACACAAAAACATTTTGCAAACTGTACCACTAAAATTTGTAAAGTAAAAATGTCAAATTGTAGAATAATTATTAACCAAAATTAATTTAAAAATTAAACACAGTATAAATAACATGAAAAAAAAAGCATCTGAAATGTTATACACATGAATAAAAAGAAAACCCAATATAAAAAATATAAATTTGTAGTTAAAGTCCTCAGAATTTAGCTAGATTTAGCCTTTCATCATTGGAGCCAAAAAAACCTGAAAAGTAAAACATAAAATACATACATTTATAACAAACCACTAAAAGCTGAAAAGTAAAAATCTCAATTTTATTAACCAAAATCAATTAAAAACTAAACACAGTATAAATAACATATAAAATAAAGCATGTTAAATGTTATACACATATCAGAATTTAAATAGCATCAGCCTTTCATCATTTGATCACTAAACGCTGAAAAGTAAAAATCTCAATTTTGTTATAAAAATTAATTTAAAAACTAAACATAGTATAAATAACATAGAATAAATAACAGTATAAATAACATAGTATAAATAAAAACTAAACAAAGTATCACTTGAATTGAATTTAAGTAAAATGTAAATAATTAATCAAAAAAATTAAAGCATTAAAGTATAGGTAGAAGGCCCTGACGAACAAAAAAATTAATAGAAATCTACAATTAAGGCTCCACGCATCATAAATGCAAGATTATGTAGCAATAATAAAAATATCCTCTCCGTATTAAACTCCATATAAATCTTTGTTCAATTAAACTGATCCACATATTACCTCAAAGTAACTTCATAAACTATATTTCTCGTTTCTTGATTCGGGGTTCAATATGAATGTTTGTTAACCTAACTCAAATTAAAAACTAAACATAGTATAAATAACATAGGAAAAAAGCATGTGTATCCTAATGTTATACACATCTCAGAATTTAGGTAGATTCATCCATTCATCATTGTACCACTAAAAGCTGAAAAGTAAAAATGTCAAATTGTCTTTTGCCTTGTGAGCTCTGCATGAAAAATTAAACACAGTATAAGTAACATAGTATAAAAAAAGGATGGGAAATATCATACACATCAACAATATGAAAACCCAATATAAAAATATATAAATTTATAATAAACTCCTCAGAATTCAGCTTGATTCAGCCTGGAATTGCAGCAACAAAGTTGAATTTACAGGTTTAGCAAAATTTTTCAATAGAACCATGAAATGACTCTCAGAACTTACTGAATTGCAAACAAAAACTGCATCTTCAAATTCTTTGATTGTCCCTTATTTTATTCCTTGGGAAATTGCTTTTATTTCCATGGAATCTAACGTGTTTATTTTTGGTGGCATTTTAATTTTTCTATTTTATGCGTAAATAAAAAACCATATGAAATACCGATTGCTCATGAAGCTAACATACCGCAGACGATATAAAGATAATAATATATAAAGATAATATAAATATAATGCTATACATTTTAATGGTAATAATATAAATAAAAACTTTTCAAACGATTATTGTTTTAGAAGCTAATGTTCTGCTAATTTCCACTAAAAGCTAAAATCATTTGAAACTCACACACCGGTGTTCCCACTCACTGCAACTCTGTAAACCCCTAAAAGAATGCAAGAATAGAACGTTTAAAAAATATAATTCTATTAATTTAAATAATTAAACACATACAAATGTATAAATATGACATAATGTCACTATGTAGAAAATTAATTACCTTTTCAGTTGTTAAATATAAAATATAATTATCAATATCAACTTTAATTAAATACTATATTTAACTTCATTAATTTATATCATCTCTTAAATTAATTATTCGCTAGCTGTATTAATATTAACTTTGCTCGGTTAACTTAATGATTAAAATATATCCGATAATTTTCCAGGTACAGTTTGAATTCTTAAAGCAATTACATTGTTATTATCTACAATAATCAAATATATCAATAACAGAATTGATTCTCATATCCGAAATCGCATGGCGATTCGAATCCTTTACTTAACTGTAATTTGACTGATAAACACGTGCAGGATAGAGAATGTATTCATACGCAGAGTTTTCCTTAATAATAATAACAATGTAATCGCAGTTTTTAGTATTTAGTTTTTAATATAGTCTTTTGCTACAGCTAGCATTTGTAAATTATTTAATTATACCTTCCTACAAGTTTGATTTGATTAATATGTGCAAAAGGAGATGCGATCTATTTATCAGAGCGGAAGCATACTAGTGCTTACGAGCTCCAGTCTGTGAGCATGCTATGCTTCTATATAAGAGAACGCGCTTGTAGTGACGTGAGCGCATTTTACGAGTGCTTTTATGAGTGCATTTAAAAAGAGTATTTTTTGCAGTAAGAGCATTTTGTTAGGCTGGCATTCTTTATGAGAAAGAAAGAACGTGATTCGCCATGAAGCGCTAAAGTTGTGAGCAGGGCGAGTTCCCTCAGTTATTCTGGTCTAAGGACTACTTTTACGACACTGGCTGGCATAAGTCTGTATAAATTATTATGTCATCATCACCATATCATCGATGAATAAAATATAATTAAATTTAAATTTGTGCCAGTATTCCTTTGTGTCGATCATTTATGTCCAAAATTGCATCATCCAGCAAGATCTTCTAATATTCCTGATTTTACCAGACTTTTGGGTCCTTCAACTTCATCGCCGAACTGCATCTAGGTGTGTCCAGCTTAAAGCTTCATCATCCATCTTCTATGCATCGACTCGTTCTACAGTTTCAACGAGTAGGTCTAACTTCACCTTTCCCTCGTAGCCGGATCCTCGTGTTTTTTAGCTGATGTACATCGTCTCCACGTGCTACTGACATCACGGAAAGGACACTGTGTTTTTTTTCAGATGTTAAAATTCTAGAGTATAGATAAGTATTTCACTTTGGCTATATCTTACGAACTTAAACTTATACAACGCAATAGTATTTCAACCACTATACTTTACTCTAACCAAAATATTTCTTATCATTGGTGCAATTTTTTATATCATTGACCCCAATTTTGTATCAATAAATTGCACAAAAGTTTATTTAAATTCTTTAAGCTGTCTAAATCTCCAGTATAGAAATATTTTCGGGTCATTTACAGAACATCGTGTATTTCAATTTTGAAAACAAGAATTAAATGAGCATCGTCTCAATGAGAAATTTCTGAAATTAATATGGCAACGAAGATCGTGTGTTTACAAACAACAGCGGTAACCTAAATGTGTTAAAATATAAATTTTAAGAGTATAAAATCCGACTTCAATTTGGTATGCGGTGTTAATATATGACTTGAGCTAGATTCAGCCTTTTTATCATTGTACCACTAAAAGCTGATTAGGAAAAATATCAAACTGTCTTTTGGCCTTGTGAACTCTGCATGAAAAATTAAACACAGTATAAAAAAAGCATGTGAAATGTTATACACATCCATAATATGAAAATTATAATATTTAATTTTTTTTATATCTCTATCTAAATTTTTAAAAAAGTTATAACGTTCTCAAAATATTACAGTTAAGAAAAAGATACCATCAAGAAACAATAAATCATGCTACTTAAGAAAGTCATACCACAAATTGGTATAAAATTAATGTGCGACTATATTTGACGTACAAAATAATGCATATGTTAGACATTGCTAACACGTTTTAACATACAAAATTTCCTGATGAACCACTGTGGTTGATGCTGCATAAAGTTTCGGGACTTTCCTACCATATATTATATTACACCAATGTTTGAAATAGCATTATCATATGAAACACCACTCCATTCAAACCTCATGTCTGATTTTATACATATTTTTTGCTCCTGAAACTATTATTAATTCATTCAACATTTTGTTGTAACGGTTGAAAATTCTGCTTGACATCAAATGCATGTTTGTATACATACAAATAACCTCGAGAGCTGAATAGCCTCGCAAGAAACTCAATAGAGCTTGAACAATTCGCAAACTAATATCAAATGCCGTAAGGGTGCCATCACTCTAAATCAATCTTTTTCTGAATCAATCGTCTTACTTTCAACTTCTGTCCCAAATCGAATCACTTGACATTTGAATCACAGTTCAACTGAATTTTAAAAGAAATTCACTTTTAATTGCCAAAATATCTCTAAAAAATCAGTACATCTTCAAATAATCTATTGATGATTAAAAAGTTTGAATTAAAAGTATAAAAATTTAGACACACGATGACACATTTCTTATCAGTGATTCATTTTTTAGTGAGAATCATGCAGTGAAAGAATCACGCTTTGTATACATAGTATGATCGGTTGATCTCAAGATTAGAATCCAAATAACTCTAAAACTATTGAAGTAACAGATTAAGTGTACGCAGAAAAAAAAAAGGTCTTTAAAGGTCTTCCCAAAAATGTAACATTTATATACTTTCATGAAAAAAAAATACATTGATTTCGACATTTTCAAATACATTTTCAAAATTTGAGCCGGTACACCCTTAAGTGTGACACGACAGAACCTAACCTTGCTTTATTAATATATTTATGTATATATATATATATATATACACACATATACATATATATATATATATATATATATATATATATATATATATATATATATATATATATATATATATACATATATACATATATATATACATATATAAATATATATACATATATATATACACATATACATATATATATATACATATATATATACATATATACATATACACTCATGGACAAAAAATAATTAGCGCACCAAGAAGGAGTCGTCAAAATGAAACGAAATTTTACATACGTAATGACTACTTTGATATAAGTAAATGATAAGAAAATCAAAGAAAAAGGATAATTTATTTCAGAGAAAAAGGCAAAAAAACGGAGGAGTTAATACTCCTTTGGACCCCCTCTAGCGCGAATGCACGATGCGATACGATCGGGCATTGAGTCATACAAGTTCTGTATGATGCCTTGAGACATTTCGTTCCATATTTGCTGTAACCTTGCCTCTAGTTCGTTCAAACTCGTGGGATGCCCAACTCGTCGTCCCAAATGATCCCAGATATGCTCGATTGGAGACAAATCTGGGGATCGGGCAGGCCAAGGAAGGGTAGTAACAGTGCGGAGACAGTCTTGTGACACCCTTGCCGTATGAGGCCGAGCATTGTCTTGTTGAAAAATGGCTCCTGGGAGCCGTTGCATGAGTGGCAACACATGTGGTTGCAGGATTTCATGAAAATACCACTGCGCTGTCATGGTGCCACGGAACAATACTAGGGGTGATCGTGTATTGTAGGCAATGGCACCCCATACCATCACACCAGCTGTGGGAGCGATGTGTCGCTGTACAGCAAAGGCAGGATTGAAGCGTTTACCACGGGTTCTCCACACACGAACACGATTGTCATCACTGCCGAGATTGAATCTGGATTCGTCTCTAAAGACGACCTGGTTCCATTCCGCTGCAGTCCAGTTTCCTCGTGCGCGGCAAAACTCCAAACGGAGGCGTCGATGGGTGGGCGTCAAGGGCAGCACACGTAATGGGCGCCGCGATACCAACTGTCCTTCAGCCAGGTGCCTTCGTATGGTTCGAGAAGACACAGAGGCCCCTAGTGTAGGTGCTACCTGTGCCTGGATGGCGGCAGATGAAGCAGTTGGCTGTACGCATGCATTTCTTACGTGTGTTTCTTTCGACGACTGGTCTGTCGAGGGCGTCCTGAGCCTGGTCTTCGTGTACATGACATCTCTTGTGTCCACTGGTCCCAACACCTCCTCACAGCACAATCAGAGCGGCCTAATTGACGAGCTACTCGCCTAGCTGACCACCCAGCTTCCATTATACCGACGATTCTCCCCGTCTCAAACTGCGACAACTGCTTATATTGTCTTCGAACACGGCGTAATGGCATGTCTATCACAGTTCTTCCTTTGTAAATGATTCAGCACACTCAAACAGGCTTTGGTTACCTATGTTATACTCCACAGAGTACGATGTTCAACGCTCTCTACCGGCTATACGTAATGCGCAATCACGCTGCATTTCTAATCATTTGCATATCTCCCCGACATGTACTTTCATTGCAAGTTTCGTTACGATCCCGCAATTATTTCTTGGTGCGCTAATTTTTTTGTCCATGAGTGTATATACATATTGTAAGAATCCGTTACGACCTTTCCGAATAAATCACCCAGACAGCCGGACCTCCCACAGCAGGTGACCTGCGAACAGTTCTATCGATCAGCGTCAAGGTGTCTGGAAGCAGAGAATGGGTTTGCTCCTATCTGCCGGCCCTTGGGAAGACGTAAACTAATGACTATTTCGACGTGAACTAATGATTTTCAGATCAGCTGATTTATAAGAGCCGACCACATGGCTTCGTTGTCGAGCGAATCACAGCCAACGGACATGACGTCACAAATTGTGCCAGCCACAAATTGTGCCAGTCACGTGACCGGAAGCACGATCGCCAACGCCGGGAGAAGAAATCCAGTTTTTGAACAGACTTGGTTGAGACTCTCATCTAGAGAGCACGTTTCGTCTACATTGTCCTGGAGCGACCGACTTCATCCTGAACTTTATTTTTCAGAGCAGTCCGCTCGAAGCTTCTCGTCAACTAATACTTCACCCTGAAGTATAGCTATTTCAGAGCATCCTGCTCCACAGGCTTCTGTTAGCTCTTTACTTCATCAAGAAGTTATCTTCATATTTCAGAGCAGCCCGCTCTATAAGCTTCTCGTGATTTATAACTTTCCTTACGGAGTTATTCTATTTTCAGAGTGTATGCTCTAGGGGCTGTGTACCGACCTTCTAGTTCCGCTGTGAATTTGCTTGCCGACATCTTATGATCGAAATTATTTGGCTATTACGAAGGCTAGTTCCCTCTATGTCTAGAGGTAGATCAACATTGTAAATTGTGTAAAAAGTTTCCGACTTAAATTTAATAAAACTGTATTTAAATGTAGTAGACTGACTCTGAACATTTTTAGCTACCCGGAGTCTGAAGTTATCACAATATATATATATATATATACGCACACACACACACACACAGATATATATACATATATATATATATATATATATACACATACACACACACACACACACACACATATATATATATATATACACATATACATACATATATATATATATATATATATATATATATATATATATATATATATATATATACACACACACACATATATACAGAGACTGTTCGCACATTTTTTAAACGATGTATATTGTATTCACAAAACAAAATTACATAAAATTCTTGTGTTTTAAATGTTCTATTTGACATCACTTATTCTGAACTATCTTGCGACACCGCAATTTCCAGGATAATAATCTCTTTTGAACTGTCAGAAGAGGTATTCTATCCCATTCCTCCTGAACAGCTTTCCAGAGTCCTGTAAGGGTTTTGGGACGACGTTTGGATAATGCACATTTTAAAAGTCCGAAAGTACAAAAATCCATAGGTGATACATCGAGAGATTTAGTAGAGATATCAGTGAAGGGTATGGCCTTGATACCAGTTTTTTGTTCCATTTCTTTTAGAAAATTTACAGTGGATTTTGATGTGTGACTGCTAGCTTTGTCCTGATGGAGTCTCACAGATTGATTGCACTGTGGGTAAAGCGATGGTATTTTATTCAGAAAAATTGGCGATAAAATATGTTCCTGATAGTATTTGGAGTTAATCTTGACATTTTTTTCCACTCTCTTTATTTTTAACTTGCCATTATAAGAAAAACCAGCAACAATCATGAATCCCTTAGAAAAACTTTCTTTCAATTCTTTGAACCATGTACTTAAATTTGTTTCTCCCCTTTTATGATAATAAATGGCTCTTTTTTTGTTGCAATCATTTAAATATACCCATGATTCATCTATTGTGACAATTGTTTTCCATTTTTCTTTGGATAAGTGTTTCTCATATAGAATTATGCAGCGTGTCCTGCGTTCAGCGATATGATTTGGAAGAAGACGATGCACATTGCGTTTTTTCGCTTTCTTCAGACTTAAAGCAACGTTTATCATTTTGTTTACAGTGGACACCGAGCATTTTAATGATTTTGCAACTGTCCTTTGACTAGGGGGATTTTCTTTTAACATTAAACAACGTACCTTTGCAATAGTCGAAGATGTCCGTTTTTTTCCTTGGATACTTGTTTGGAATTTTTGTCCCTCTTGAGGCTCCAATTTGACGTTTTTTCCCTTTCTTGTTGACGATATTGCCTATCGACGCTTTAGATATCACAAAACCATGACTCTCACATCGTTTTTGGATAACGGAGTATGCATATTTCTCTTCGGAAAGAGCATAAATGTAGCCTTCGAACCACTGCTTTGTTAAAAACGCCATTTTGAAGTAAAACAAAACTTTCAAGCCGCAGACGATAATTTTGACTTTTAAAAACATAGTACAATTGCAATTATTTTTTTTGCAGCAAACGATTTTTTTATTACCGTTTACCAAAATCGTCTAAAAAATGTGCGAACAGCCTCTGTATATATATATATATATATATATATAACTGTATATATATACTATATATATATATATATATATATATATATATATATATATATATATATATATATATATATATACATATGTATCTTCTATTGAAAAAAATTAAGTTTAAGATTTAGGTTTTGTTAAAGGTAAAACCGAACAAATAATCAGTTTTCTTAAAAGAAAAATTTCATGTTTTTTCCTATCAAAAGTCATTTTAAAGAAACTAAATTCGAAAAAATAGCTTTTTAACCACGTTACATGTAATAATTTTTAACATTTTTTTCTTGAATTTCAGTCAAAATTTTTATTTTAAGCTGTGTATGATCTTTTACGAAACAGTTGCATTATTTGAGGAAACTCCTATCACTAAGCGATTACCATTGAAAACAGCTGTATTTGAAACAAATGTTGCTAAATTTTTAAACAATGTTGTATTATGGATTTCTATTCCTTTTATGCCTTTTTCTTTCAAGAAGATTCTTTCGCGCCGTAAAAATTCCCGGTACCGTAATCTTGAAAAGGAAAATTTTAAATGGATTTCTCACCGAATGCTATCGATCAGAAACCATTTGTTGTTACGATTTTTCACTCGCTCTAAGTTCATGCATACAGTTCGTATAATGCAAACAGAGAAATGGAAAGCATGTATATACTTTTAAAAAATTTAAAGCTACACTTACTTTTTTGTAAAACAATAGCCACCATTGATCTGAAATGATAATACACAAAAAGTTTTATAAAACTTTTCATAAAAGTAATTTTAGCTAAAGATAAAGGAGAAAAATAATTTTTAGGAATGCTACACGTCTGCAAGTACTTTTTTTTGGTATCGTGTATATGCTTATAAATAGTATAGGGCCATTGATTTCAGTTTCAAAAATGTATTACATTTCTCATGCTTTTATTTCTTCCGTCTTTTACTGCATATCCATATATCTACATGTGGGTGCTAAAATTTTAAATTAACTCTTTTTTAAAAATTCGTTTTTAATTCACTCAACGACTCTACGCATCTTAGTTTATTAAAAACTAAATGCTCCTTATTGATCACTTGCGTTAAACCTCTTGAAGAATTCAAGCAGCCGTAGATTAAGAATCACGCCTTGATTTATCCCATTTACATGCAGTTGTCCTGTTTCAGCATTGTATTAACTTTTGTGCAGTTAAAATTACACCCTTTCACCTGTTTTATAATAATCTTTTGAACAATCTATGCAAGTGCTAAAGAAACATATTTGAAGACACTCGAATTATAATGCACTAGCTAGATAATCCTGTTGAATACATTTGTTTATCTGCTAATGTTTTTTTTTGGCTAATTCCCTGGGGGATGACGACATTACACCCCAGTCCGGTGTACATTTGAATACAAGGAAATAGAGGAAACAGAAACAGACACAATCACAGAAGAATTTTATTGACAAACGATGACACCGACGATGGACGATGGTTTGCAGCTCCCCTTTCAAGACGGGGCTTCATTTGCAGGCGGAAGACTGACCGGTTCCCCAGAATACAGCCAAGTCTTATGCGAGAATCGAACCCGCACCCCCGGCGTGGCAGGCTGATGCCTTAACCACTTAGCCACTGGGAGACTCTGCTAATGGTACAGCATATCAGCTTTTAATACAAACCATCGGCCAAATAAGGGACTTATCTAGGACTTGGATTCTTCTAATTCTTTGGGTTTTCTCTTCGGTCAGTTAATTTATTTTGAACTAACTGTTCTCAATTTCATATGCAACATATACATTCTGTTAAATCGCATGTTACATTCTAAAACACATTGCCATGTTCATACGAGGGTGGATATAAAAGAAAAAAGATTACAAACATCAGCATTTGAAAAGTAATTATTGTGGAGGGAATACTTTTTCCCCAGAGTGTGGACAGATGGCACTAGTTGTCTTGCAGTGGTTCTGCGGGTAGGTAGAGTAAGTTCGCAGACGCTTCAGAGTGATTGAAATGGCTAGATATTTAGAAAAGTGGTCTCGCTTGGAGGTGCGAGCCGTGATTCGTTTCTTATGAACAAAGATGCTGCAAAAGTTTAAGTGAGAGTCTGGAGCCATCCGCCATATAGCTAAGAACTGGCACCCAGTGACTATTTCCATTTTCCAAAATTGAAGGAACATTTAACTGGAATGAGGTTCTCTTTAGGCAGTGATGTGAAAACAGCTACCGAGAGCTCACTCGGTGAGCAGGGACGTGATTTCTACCAAGCAGGGATAAACAAGTTGGTCATGCGTTCTGATAAATACCGGAATAGATTTGGTGATTATGTGGAAAAATGATCGGCAAGTATGCCTCTTAATTCCCTTTTGTATTTTCTGTCTATTGTTAATAAATAATTTTTTAATTATTCTTGTAATCTTTTTTTTGGATCAACCCTCGTATTTCATAGGGTATAAACACACACGTGTGTAACTACGATACAAAGCCATGAAACTATGAAATACATGCAATTCATATTAAACTAAAGCATTATATACTATATATTTCTCGTATAGAAAGTAAAGGAAATATTAATAGATGATATTTAATTTTTCCTTTAATTTTTCCAAGATAATATTTTGTTCATACTTAAACGAATATTAAACATCGAGAGATTAAATATACAGAGCATAAAATTGATGTGACTAGGTTAATTATCTTGTATATCTTCAGAATATGAACGTCATCTCAAATTCCTTTGCCTGTTAAAAAATACTCTCCTATGATCTCTGCTCCCTATTAACAATTAATAAAACTTTGATCAACCAAGTGAAATAAAAAAATCTTTTAATGGATTCATTTAACACTATTATTATTTCAAACTTTCTCATGAATCTTTCTATTTATGTAAACATTAAAGTATTCCTATCAAATAAATGTGAGTTTCCATAATATAACTTTATTGGAAAGTGCAATAAAAACTTTTCCTAATACTCTAAGTTTGTGGATGTGATAGCGACGGAAATCCTATTTTTGAATATATTTCCTGGCTTTAGTAACACAATTTCAGTACTTTTAAGTTTTATTAAGAATAAACTCTCCGAATTTATTTTCCCCACAGACATATTCGCACAAAAACAGCACCACGGCATGTGTGCGAACCTGTTTGATCGAAGATTTCTATTCACTTATCATATTAGGAAAAAAAATTACAATCCTCACTCGATTTCCCTCAACTAAGCCAAGAAGAATATTAAACGATATTTTAGTTATCAAAATGGTTGGTTATACATTTTCTCTATATTTTCCAATTTCAGATATCAATATTTTACTATTTTATTGGAGATAATGTTGGACAATTTTAAGAGTTGCAAATTACAGAACACTTATGAATAAATCTTCTGAAGTACAAAATTGCTTAAAATACATCCTTTTAAAAAAGGAGGCTTAAAATATGTCGTCTGAAACGTGTCAGTAGCTAAACAATGCTGAAGATTCCGTAATTTGTTTGAAACCTAGCTCCGAAGTTAACGGGCTTTGGAAATGCCTAATTTGTTTTCTTATATATATATAAATATAAAATTGATAATAACGTGGGATAACTGTATACAGAAATATAATAAACAGTTTTATAAATATAACATCTTTGTTATATAAAGTTACTTTTCTAGGTACTTAATCCCTTTGAAATCGAAACGCCAGCTTCTGTTTACTTGAGAGAACTTAAGAACTGACAGAACTAATTTTCTCTGACTCACACAAATTCCTCTATTTAATACAATATCGATATAAAAAAAATTACGTAAAATGTTGCTTATCACAGACATCTAGAAAATTTTCAACCTTTAGCTAGGGAAATGCTTTATTTGTTAATTTTAGCAGGTATTGAAAAAATGCTTACTCTCCTGTTTGAGAAAATGCTTCGAAAGCTTTATAAAAAGTCCCAATGGCGCTTAAATTTATACAATTATCTTGCTTGTTTATGCAATTACTTTGTTTTATTTTTTATTCCGATAAAATAATGTCTCCAAAGGAAACTTAAATAGCTATTACGCAAGAAACAAAAATGTAAGGTGTTTAAGTATGTTAAGAAGAGAAGGTATTTTGAGGGATCGAACTGTTGAACAATTAAAGAGAGATTTTTACGTCTTTTTAAAACTCTAAACTATACGAATTATGAAATAACTTATCCATTTGTTAATGAATTAAAACTTAATTTGTTTGGTCGCATCGGATAGCTTTCTTATCTCTAGTAGCTTTATTGTAAATATCTCGCAAAGAGCCTAGAAAATTTTTTTCTCAATTGAACGTGCCCATTCATAAAAACACAGGCATGTGTATCTATACACATTTTAAATACTTATATGCATAAAACATTATCCGTTTTATGCATATAAGTATTTAAGTCTATTTTCTATACAAATAGAGCAAAACCAGTCTGTATGTGTTTTTGCGAAAGCCTAAACAAGATCGATCTAAACTGATAGTCATATCAATCTCTATCATTATTCCGTTGACAATGATTAGTGTCATTACAACTGGTTGTTTATTTATCTGATAAATCCACCATATCTGATTGCTTCTAAAATATACTATGTATGCTAGTTATTTCTTTAGAGAAATAACACTACCATGCTGGAGTACAACTTAAGCGTTTGAGTATAGTAGCCCAAATAGTTATGTGGAGGATTAGTAACTGAACTACAAAGTTTTGCTTTCGGTTATTTCGTATCGTTGTCAGTGGTACGAGGGGTGATCAAAAACTAAGGTTACAAGGTCGATATTCCTGGAGTTTCCTCTGTTATACAGAAATTAGTTGTATGCGGTAATTCTTATACATGCGGTTGCTAACTCTGGCGAGTTTCACCTACCCGCGACCTACAGCGTTAGTTGAAGGTTAACATAAATGGTGACTCGTTTGGAAAACTGGTCTCTCGAAGAAATCCGCACAGTTATTCGATTCCTGTCGGCGAAACATGTAAGCGCGACTGAAATTCACCGGCAGCATCTTCCTTCACGACAACGTGCAACCTCATACCGCCCAGAGGATCACCACGCTGTTGAAGAAATTTCGCTGGGACATCATCGACCACCCTTCCTACAGCCCGGACCTCGCTCCAAGCGATTTCCATCTCTTTCCTAACTTTAAGGAGGACCTAGGGGACCGATGATTCGCTTCAGACGAGGAGGTGAAACACTTCGCCACAAAAGGGCTGAACACGCAAGGACAGGATTTTTACCAGGATGGAATATTCAAACTCATCCCACGAAGCGACAAGTGCCTATACCGATATGGAGACTATGTCGAAAAATTACTTAATGTATGTACTATCAGTTGGCGGTATTGGTTTTATGAAATAAAATGTGCACGTTCCCTTGCAGGCTTTGTAACCTTACTTTTTGATCACCCCTCTATATATAAATAAAATTAAACCGCACTAATCATTGGCTTGAATGAATTTATTTTTAATACATAAGCATTAGTATCCTTAGTCAGTAGGAAGGGCTGGAAGATTAAAGTATAATTTTAAAAGTAATAATTTTAAAAAATTGGGACAAAATAAATTTAAAAAAAGTTCCTCTCACAATTGGTGTGCTTTAAGTGGATTAAGAACTGTTGAATATCCCTCCCATAGTGCCGATAGGTGGCGCTCTAGAAAAAGAGAAATGTTTGATGTTTTTCTTTTTGTGTCAGAGAGAGTTTCGAACACGATTGCGTTGATACGCAAAATAATATCTGAAGGCTCCAAGGCCTTATAATTCTTGAGATTATATGTAACTTATGTTATGTTACGTGTTGTATAATAAATGTTAATGTGAAAAAAGATATGATTAATCTGACTTCGAACTAATGAGATGATGCAGGATATCTGAGAAGCTGACAGATTAAGAACCAGGTATGTGACTCTCTTTGAATAAGATTTATTTTGAAAGAAAAGAGCACAGAGCCTATACTATTCGATAAGAACCATTGTCAAATTGCTCGAGTTTGCCATTAGTAGATCGTATTTCAAGCCCTTTTTCTGGAAGTTTATCGTTGCAAAGGGAATGAACATTTAAAATAATATAACAATTAAGTTTGATCATATGAATAAAAATTTACAGCCATGATTTAAATTTGGTTGAGAGCTCAAAATTCCATTGAAGTTCATAATTTAATTCTAAAGAAATATTCAATTAAATAAGCACAGAAAAACACACAATCTAAAGTAATTTGAAGTATATTGGAATAAATGTTAATGTATGGAATCAAAAGTCAGTTAGAAATTAAAGCAATAGAAAGAAATTTAGCAGCAATTATATTTTGCTTTATATTTATTACATTTTGTGGCAATAAAGTGCACAGTTAATATATGCACTTTACAACTCCATAATGTGAAGTATGGACAGTGATATAATAAAAGACCTTAACTTATATTTAAGTTACAAATGAATTCTGAAGGCAGAAAATAGATCTGATAAAAAGTTCGATAGGAAAATTTGTCCGCTGCATTGTTGATAACAACACCGACATGCATACAAAATATTTGCGCCATTCGAATGCAGACCTTTGGTTGATTCAGTACAGGTATTGAGATAGTTCAATGGCTATTTCAACTATTGAAATGCTCATTGTTGTAATTATTACACACAGAATAAACGTAGGAATTTCACACCTCGTGATGAATGCTCTTTCTGAATATGATTCAATGACGACGAGAGAAAATCTTTCTTTGAATCATCATCATTACAAGTTGCTATTTTTTTCCTCAACATGTTGTCATCGAACGCCAGATGAAGTTTTCATGCGTGCTTATCAGCTCAAATCCTGTCATCATTCTAGACAGACTACGCGAATAAATTTCTCTTTAAAGAACTGTTCACTTGCGGGAAACTTGAGGAAACACAAACAGTTAAAAGAAAGCTTCTTGATAACCACAATCAAATTAAAAGGACTGCGACAGTTGTTTCGATCTAATTAATAGATCAGCCTCAGACATCAGAGAGATTGTTATTACGGACAATTCATACAAGGATCAAGGAAAACTATGATATCTATAAGGGAGGGGAGAACTGAAACTTCTAGGAGAAACGCCGCGCGAGGTAGAGAAAGGGGGCAAGTTTTACATCCACCAGTCCATACTCGAGACACATCTGTTAACGAATCTAACAGATAAAGTAGGAAAAGTGAGAAATGGCGGGATAATAGAGCCAAGTAAATGGAGTTATAAAATACATTAAGATTTAAAGGAATAATGTGGAATATGTGAAAGATATTACAAATTAAGTGAGTAGAGTGAATAGATTAATTACATGCAAATATATTTCCAAGCAGTAGACATAGATAATGTGGACATATCATTGACTAAAACGGATGAATTATATATAGCAAATTTTTCAAGAGTTATATTTTCTTGAAAATTTCGCTAATTTTAAAATTTCAATGATCAAACATTTCAATGATCCTCGCATTTGTGAATTATTCACAATGACAATCCCGCCAGTGCTCCTGGGCCTGATGATGATCTATTAATTAGATCGAAACAGTTGTTGCCATCCTTTAAACTTGGTTGTTGCTATCAAAAAACCTTTTTAATACTGTAAAGAACTGTTGTTCAGCAAACTCGGTTGCAACGCGAATCGTTCTAAATCACCATTGTATAACATTGCACATTTACTATTGACAATATTGTTTATTTACTATTCGTCTACAGTATTGTGAAACTACAGAAATCGTAAATACTTACGATATATTTTCTACTCTCACATTTTATTTCAGTATGTATCGAAAAATAGCATTTAAATAAATTTCTTTTATTCAATTCTTGAATGTATTTTTAAAGCATCCCTTCTCCTCTAAGAATTTCTCTTTTCACCCCTTTTCTCTTTTTAGGGTACTTAAACTATTTCATATCTCTCTCATTATAAAGACACTTAGAGCTTAATAGGAGTTTTTTTTAAAAACGGCAGCTGTATAATTCAAAAAGTTACTACACAGTAACTTAAATGTCATCTGATACACGCCAGAAAAGTACTGAAGAAAAGAAAGATAAAGTAATCTCTCTTTGTTTAATATTTAATGTTTCATACATGTAGTATCATGAATAATACAATCAGTTTTTATAGTCTTCTTTTACATATTTTCTTTCAATTTTTTTTATTATATTTGATAAATAATGCATGATATTCAAATAATAGACGCTGCGTATCACTGTGATTCTTTTTAAACTTAATTAATAAGATGCGAAAAGTCAAACCACTGCTGTATGTCACGTCTTTATTCATATTATAGATTTAATCTTCCTATCTTTCTATTAATCTGAATGCGTTTTTGTCTTTCGACGTTTTAAAATAATAATAAGACTTGTACGCATACCTACACATATATACGCACTATAACAAAAAAATCGCGCACGAAGAAGGAGTTGTCCGATTGTAATGAAATTTCGTATGCAAAGATGTTTCGACCGAACATACAAATGATAAAATTTAGGGTTCAACGAATGAATAGCGGGAGCTCCAGCGAATCAGAATTGAGCACCCTGCAGGTGTATATCAGGAGCTATTCTCGATCTGATGTTCAAAATTTCTGTTACTTTTCGACTGTGGATATCTTACGCTGACTGTAACAATGCCTTTCCGAAGGATTTGTGCTCATTACGAGCATATTTCAGAATTTGATAAAGGTCGTGTCATCGAATAAAAAGAAGCTGGTTGGGGAAATCGAAGAATCGCTCATATGGATCGAGGTATGCAGCGATTAGACGATGCTGTCAAGAGTGCATCAACAACAGCATATTTAAGCGTTAGGACGGCAGCGGTCGACCTAAAACCACAGCAGAATGGGAAGACCGAACGATTCTTAGATCAGCTGTCACAGCAACGCATCTCCCATGCGACGTGTTACCCGCACACAAGTGTCCAACGTTACCATTGACGTAAGACTGAGAGAGCGGAATCTAAGCTCGTGCCAACAGTTACACCGCTTACATCTCACTCCTGTACAGCGTCAAGTCCGATTACAGCGGTGCTTAACTCGTTCAATTTGGAACTGCGTTGACTGCGAACTTATAGGCTCTAGTGACGAGTACCGTTTCCAACTATGTCCTCACGACCACCGAAGACGTGTCTGGAGACGTCCAGGGAAGCATGAGGATCCTGCAATTACTACCGCATGACTTACTTGCCCACAATAGGGTGTTATGGTCTGGTTTGTCATTTTCTTTGATAGCCGGACCCCTTTGGTAATTATTAGTGACAAACGTACAGCACAGCGGTACGTAGACGACATTCTGCGGGCTGTTTTGTTGATGTTCCTCTTACACCTCTGCGGACTTACTTTTCAACAAGATAATGCCCTGTCGCATACGGCACATGTTGCTATAAATGGTCTTCAAGCTTTCCGAACACTTCCATACCCACCTAGGTCTCCTGATCTCTCCCCCATACATCACATTTGGGACATGATGAGAAGGCTATTGCAACTATCTCGAAATGTTGCCGATTTATCCCCCCAGTTGGAGACAATTTAAAAAGAAATCTCTCCGGACACCATTCGGGAACTTTTTCGGTCTATGCCACGCCGGGTGACAGCTTAGATCCAGGCCTGAGGTGGTCCAACGCCGTATTGAATTCCTCACTTTGTAACCGTCAAACTCTAGAATAAATCATTAAATTCTTGTGAAATTTCAATAGTTTTTTTTTTTGTACATGTTCTTCATATCCATAAATTTTTATTGCAATCGGAATACTCCTCCTACATGGTTATAATTTCTTAGCGAATAATTTGAATTTTCGATTTTTGATTCTTCACTTTCTTTTAACACCAGCTAAACACATATTAACCAGAAATACCCCAAATGGAACTTGTGAAACAGAAAATGTAATATTTTATTTTTTAATAATATTTTTCACATAAATTTAACACTGTACTGAATGTACCGTAATTATAGTGGCAAAGTAACTACTGTAAGATAATGTGTTGCGTTAGTTAAAACATATTGACTTAAGTTGTGGAGTAAATTTAGTAGTCTATTGTCACTTACTTTTCTAAACATAATATTGTAAGATTAACCTACCATGGTAGTTCATTGTATATAATTTTTAATTATAATTTCGAAAACGGATGTTTCAGTTCTGTCGAAACACAGTTTATTTTTAATGGGAGAAAATTTAGGAATAAGTCGAGTGGTAGGCGGGTTTGTAAAATGAAAGTCAGATGCATTTTCGATTATTGTATCAACAACATGAGACAAAAGTTCAGTAATTAGAATATTGCCTAGAATGCCACAAATGATGCGTTTGATCACTGCAACAGCCGTTGTTTGTATTTTGACAGGGATAAAAGCATGAGCGAGTCCCGTAAGACAGATTGGGTCATCTAATCGTTTGTAAAACACCATCTATCGGGCAAAAATGTATTTAAAATTGTTTCACATGATTCCCCAAAAAGTATTATGTGTAATTCTGAGCCTTTCTGTGCAATTTGTATTGAGTTAGGGGCAAAACTCTCAACATTAAAATTTAAATATTTCCGTGAGTTTTGAATAACCTAAACATACATTGAGATTAAAACACGCTTACACGCACACACACACATATAAATATGTATATACATATATATATATGTGTGTGTATTACTTTATACCCCGTATTATGTGTGTGTAAGTAAATGGTTTTAAGTAGTAGATCTTTTATCATTTACATAACTTCCACCTCCAATTTTACTCTGAAAATGCAGTCACTAATTACATATACATAAATATTAAATTTAAAAAAATATTCAATTCTTAAAGCTTGAAGATTTTTTTAAGTACACATAACTTTGTTTCTCTTTTGCTTTGTTTGAAAGCACTGTATTTTGTAACGGTCAACAAGCAAGTTTCGATGGTATAACGGTTAGGTGAACAGGAGAATTCGGATAAATAATCCAACAGATATAGATAAAAATGATACTAAAAAAGACAAAAAACAAACAGAAATCCTAGCACTATGGGCATCCACGCACCAATGGCAAGATTCTGCATAAGAGCCAGAACTGAACCATAAAACGACAGAGGTAATCGACAGGTCACGTCATCAGGGGGCCTAACCATGTCAATTACCTCAAGGGGAACTTTCTGAATAGGATGCAGGTAAGCCCAAAAGACATCCCAAGGCCCCGAGTTCCCCAAAGAAGCAATTAGTCAAGAAGAAAATGAAAAGACAAACACAACTTACTGTATGGGCTCAACGCACCTTACAAGCAAGCACACAAAAATCCTAATGCAATATAATCGGCGTCTACACACCCCAATTCCGTAAGTGACGGTTATGGCGAAACAGCAGCCAGTTCTATCCTAATGGTTACGTCATTGTAACATTACTATAGCTCCACCCTCCATTACAACTTAACCAAAACACAAATACTATTCTAAACAACTTTAAAAATTCCTGAGTCTAAATGCCATTTTTTTAAAACTTTTAAATTACCGAAATTTTTAGGGAAATCGTTTTTTCTTAAGTTTTCCTCGAAAATGCTACATGCCTCCAAAAAATCCCCAGTATTGTTACATATGTTTTTTATTCTGTAAAGTTGTGAGTAAAAAATATTATAATAAATTTTACAGTTTAAGTTGCTATGGAAATTGGTAAAAGTAATAACCTCGAAGTTAAAATCTAACCTTTTATCATAAATTCCTATTTTTATTTCCCTATTTTGAATTTTAATTTTTAAATCCAGATAAGTCGCACAAAGATTATTTTCGTTAGTCCGGTTCAAAGTAAGTTCCTTTGGGTAGATTTGATTAAGAAACTCCAGATCGTTACAGTTAAAAATTATGAGGTCATCAATATATCTAAATCCGGTAATATTATTTGAGTAAAGAAATTTAGTTTCGTAAAAATGTAAGAATAGGTTGGCAAATGCAATAGAGTAGCTATTTCCCATAGGTATACCCTTTATCTGTTTAAAGAAACATAAGCCGTTAAAGAGATAGTTTTCAAAAATATTAAATTTACATAAATCAATCCAGTCACATTTTAAGATTAAAGTACTATCTAATAAGCATCATAGATTTCTGACATATAATCATTAATTATCATGAGGAATACTGGTAAACAGGTTTTCAAAATCAAACGTGTAAATGCTATCTATATTCTTACTTTTTAAAAAATGTAGCATATCCTGGTTATTATTTATAATAAAGCTTTTTTCGGTAACCTTAATTTTATTTAGAATATTTTAAATAGCTAAAGAACTTTTACTGAACAAAGTGTTATAACAATTTGTACTACAAGTAACAAACCTAAATTTAGTAGGTACTTTATGGAATTTTATTGTAGGAAACAGGTAAGGGTATTTTATGCTATTAATCTTAAACTTAAATTTTTTGCTAAAAGCTAAAATCCTATTATCTATTTCTTTTTTGGTAAGGTTAATTTTTTGATAGGTATTATTTGAGTTGTAATGTTAGGTTCAGGAGAATTCGGGTTTTATGACCTGGAGTTCAAACTATTTGAAGTGAGTTGAAGAATGAGGGTCTTTCAATACCGAATAGATTTATTTTGTATTCTCTGGGCGAAAGGGTGTATGGCAAAACATATTAGACGCATTGCAGTTTGAATAAAATATGATGACATAGAATGAATTTTATAAATTATGTATATTCAGTTTAAACGTGTATGGTATGATTTCTTTTGAACTTCAGGAGACAGAAAAATGATTGTCCAGTTATCCTTATGACATACAACACTGTCTGCACGGCGATCATTATTGTGGCTTCCCTTGCCACTGCAGCATAGAGACGCGTGACGACAGTGGTGCGGCTAACGACAAAACTGGATACAGGAGTGGATACAAGTGGTTTTAAAATTGCTACCATTGTTACTCAATAACAAATTATCTGAAATTTAACTGAATGGAAGAAACATAAAATGGCTATACAGGCAGAATAGTATTACCTGCTATGTCCCTACACCAACTTTGCCTCTACGATGAAAGACTTCATACATGTAGTCTTTCATATTAGAACGTACTTTCTGCGTATTCAGATTCATTATTTAACTCACTGTCTGGATAAAGTTCAAAGAAGCTTTTGTTACGCACTCTTTCTATGATCTGTTTTTTTTCCTGTTCGGTGACGCTCATTGGCTATTTTTAATTAATGAATGACAGTGAATGATATAAAGAGCTGTTTACAATTACAAACTTCAGGGTACTCGGTTGATTGTTGCTATTCCTTTGTTTCACAAGGATTAGATTGTTGGCGTGGTATTGAAACGTCTCTCACGTCCATTGAATGTAATGGATACAAAATAGATACATCAAATTGTCAATTTAAAAAAAAATTAATTTGGAAGGCGGGAAAATATCTTTAACAACCAAAGTAGTCAGCATGCACTCATGAATTAAAAAATGTAAAGTAAAAAGAAAATGAAGATGTTGGAAAAAATTTTTTAGTAACAAGAATCTAAAGTTACATGTTTTGTTTAAATTTTTGAGTAAAAAGTTCAGATGTCTTAGCTATAATTTGGCGAATATTTTTCTAGAGATATTCAGTTTATCAAACATGAATTTCTACATCAAAGTCTAAAACTTTATGCAACAGTCTATGGATGTATCATCCATAGACTGTACAAGAACATACTTTTGTTAAGCTGCGTACTTAATTATTAATTCTCTATTCAACTATTAAACACTTGTAAGTTTGGATAATATGACAAACTCCTCATCATCACAATATGTAGGAATGCATCTATGTATGTGAAATACTAAGTTCGAAAACTCATGCCCCTAACCGATTGATGTTTTAATTTTCTAATAGTTGTTTAAACACAGCTAGATAAAAGGAATATTCAGAGCAATTCACTATTCTGGATTCATTAATATTTGAAATGTTCAGTTTTTTAGAGAGGTTTTCTTGTTGCTAAATTTTATGTTGGATTTGATAATTTTATTTCTAATAGAATGTATAGAGAAAATAGCTCACTTCTATCCAGACTTGGGTGTATATAATTTGAAGTGGCACTCTAAATGAATTTGATACAAACACAGTTTATACATGAAACAATGTTTATTGAATTCGTTGCACATATAGAATTTGCTTTTACAACAATAAGCATACGTACTACTTGTACGGAATATATATTAACATTCAATAGAAATAATTTTTGCAAATACTCACAAACCAGCAGAGTCAAACCAGCAGTACTGCCACGTAAACTTTGGGCCCCCTAAGCGCTAGCGCAAGATAACACCTGGAGCTGCTTAACTCGTAGCTCCCTCTCGCTTATCTGTCAACTTTAACAACCATTTTCAACCCCTGTATTAATCAAGCTGCTTGGTATTTATACCAAGCGCGTATGCCGAAATTATCATATCTCAAGCAGCTTCTTTAATTCATTCACTCAAAAGTTCGATTCGTGTGAATCGAATCTTATGTATACCTTACAAATGGTATAAAAATGTTTTAAATCAGTTTACAGTTTTATTTTACTGACATCAATTTTTTAACTTTTTTCGCGTATGAACTGTTCAATGCTTTATCTTGATATGCACTCTGGAGTCGATATTATATAAAATTTCTTCCTCTGTACTCCATAGAAAATTTCACCAGTATTCACCAGGTTCATGTAAAGTTTATGTAGAATATTCAGTAAGATTCAACAAATATAAGGTTATCTCGTATAGCTGTTTGACAGCAAATTCTCCATAATGTGCATCTTCACTAGAAGACCAGATACGAGAAGACGAAATTGCTTCGCAAACTTTATTAGGTCCCAAGTGGACCTTAATGTGCAAGGCATAAATGCCAGTTTCATAAAACATGGTTAAGACGCTACTCGATAATCACACAATGAAATATCCTTAGAACACCGCATTTAATGAAGTACTTCAAATTTTAATCAATGTTAAAATCTTGAAGCTGTTTGAATGAGTTACTTTGGTAAAAAGATCTTGTTTCATGAAGGCAAAATTGTGTCTTTTAAATAAAAAATTATCTAGCATGGCAGTAATTATTGAGGATTAATTTTCACTGCAGTTATCAGTCCCAATACCTGCTTCAATTTGTAATAGTTATTTGCTCTCCTACTTGAAATATTGAGAGGGGGTATAGGACTTAACTTTAAGTCACGAGATCTCTTATTCAAAACTAATCAACTACTGGATTGAATAAATTAATTAATAAATGAATTAAAAACATGGATTTCTCATGAAATGTTCAAAAGATACATTCCTTTATCAATACAATTAAAATATAAAATGAAACCAATAAATATATTCCTAAAGGATTGAGCCAAGTCTAGTAATTAGTTGCCTGATGCAATAGTTTAATTTTATTAAATATTAATCTCCAATAAGCAAACAGCAGCTTAGACAATGTAGAACTGAAGTTTAAGTATTTCTTTCTAAAATAAAGGGTATTTATCATTCACTAATACTTACTCTAAGAATTTATTCCAAATGCACGATCATTTCAGTATGCCCTTGTGCATAGCCGAAGAGCAATAATCGAAACATTTATCGATCTATTTGAAGAAGGAAATCTACGAAGTATCGTAGGAATTAATGCTACATTACCTTTAATAAACTACATAATTTGGGCTCATTTAGAGCTCATAGATCACATAAAGATTTGCATTTTAACTATAGATTTTAAATAGAAAATAAACATAAAGGTAACGATTCCCATGGAAACATTGTAAAAGCGTAGATTTCGAAGAAAATATCGATTTCCCCGCTAATAAAAAATTCCATAAACCTTTTTTTTTATAGTTCCTTCAATTGGCCTATTATCGAATATACTTGTAAATTTGATGATTTTCGAATTAAGTTCAATATGCATAACAGCACTATGAGTTAAAAGCAATTGGATATATGAAGAAAACCTTTTCAGGAAACAAAATGCTAAATTGGTATCATAAATAGAAAATGTTATGAATAATATAGGGTTAGTGTAAAGAGTACTGATATACCTAGCATTTTAGAATTTGGGTTTACCTGAATTGTGGGATAGCAGTATATAGCGGGGATGACAGTATACATTTTTACAGATTCAAGGGTTAGAGTTTTCATTTTTATATATCTATTATCTTTGAACTGCACTTGCACTTTTATGGCTCGAAACTCTCGGGAACAAATTATTGAAGTTAGAGTTTAAATCTTTTTGTTAGAAAATCATACATGCAGAAATTTCATGAATATCCAACGTAAATTAATAGAATGACCGAAACACAAAGAAATTAAATGAAAGTGTACCATAAATTTATTCACCAGAGTCCAAATTATCGAAATAGTCAACGAAAATGGATTCTATTTCTTCAGGTTGATGTTCTAATGTTATTAGATAGAGTGAGACAGTGCATGAGAGATTTCCATACCGCATGGTGAGCTGTTGACAGGCAACTCTGTTGCTGCATAAAATATTCACTCGTATTTGACATTTTAAGAGCAAAAAACTGGTAGCTGAAGTATACGGAATTTTAAGTCCAAATATTCTAGGGGAATCCTTATCTATGCTTGTGTAGTACTTTTATGCACAATGTTAAAAAGTCTATTTTTGACGTTCTTTTTTAATCGGTGGATTACAAACGCTGAACTCTTCAGACCTTTTACACCCTTGCTAGAATGTATATAGTGGGATAAAATTTCTATGCGTGAGAAGCTTATGATTCATATTAGGAAAGTTGTTAATGTTAGAATTTCTTGCTTCCGCAAAGAAATTTACTCATTTATCTTGGAAATTTAGACCTTTTGGGCCATTTCAAAGATGGCAAAATCTCAGTCTCATTCCATGTGTCTAGACACAAAAGCCTATTATCTACTCTCTCTTTACAAATACGACTATATTTAGTAATACTGACTTTTGGTTTTGACCTCCGACATTGGCATCGAAAGTAAGCAGGTATCTTGTTTTTGTATATTAAATATAGCACAAGAGACAGCAGACTTAAATAAGGACTGAACGTCCTGCTAAAATAGAATGATTTTGCAATACCCCTTAAACTGAACAAAAACTTTCACACTCGAAAGCCTTTGTAAACCTCCGTAAAGCGTGTCTTCAGTTATATTAAATTAAAAACTGTTAACTTTAATTATTTACGGAAACGTATACAAAGCAAATTATCTGACATTCATTACAAAACAATTAAACTATTTTAATTGAATTTCGGACAAAGAAAATGTTGAAAAACCTCTGTCATGACTTGATAATAAAACGAATGCAAAATGCAATCAAACAGCATTCTTATTATTCAAACAATTTTATCCTTTTAAAAACCGTCTTTGAATTCAATACATTCTAGAAACAAACAGACTGCTCAAATAGAACAAAAGCTTGATCCTTCAAATTTCTCCCGTTTGCACTTGGAAGAAATTTAATTTTCCTAGGGACAGACCGACAATGGGTGAACAGTAGTAAGAGAGAAAGAAAAACGGTAATTCTTTCAGCCGCCCACACTATCGTGTGTTATCGGAATAAGGAAAAAAATCAATTGTTTAACCGATAAGTTTTACTGAGAACCTCTTTTTCTTCTCTCTCTTGACTAATTTTCATTTTATTTGAAAATTATTTTTGTTTCAAACTGTGCTCTGAGGGCAAGCCTTGCTATAGTAATTTTTCGAAATCAAGTTTTATATCTTGTCTCATATACGCTGAAGTTTTGTCCTATTACTAAGTGTATGAAAAAGCATGAATTATAATTCGTAATATTTTTTAGGGTGCTAATTTCTCCTTATACAAACAAATGCAAAAACATAATTCCAACTTTGTAATTTTAATGCGTTGTTTCAAATAATGCAGTTTAGTAATTTATTGGTATAAATGGTAGAAT
The DNA here is from genome assembly GCA_907164885.2 of Dolomedes plantarius. Taxonomy (NCBI): domain Eukaryota; kingdom Metazoa; phylum Arthropoda; class Arachnida; order Araneae; family Dolomedidae; genus Dolomedes; species Dolomedes plantarius. Next base: position 108,165,776 of record OU015494.1, on the reverse strand, counting down.
ACACCTTAAGGACAAGTATTTGTTTTATGAGTTTCCCTGACACTGTAATGGTTTTGAAGCTGGTTTCGGAGTTCAGAGGCTATTGTTTCGATCTTCACTCCTGGAATTACTCAATCAGGAAAGAAGATACAAAAACTGTTACCTAAACAATAAAACTGTGTTGTAAAAAGGACAAATTCATATATATTTCTTATTTATCTGATATGCCTATATTCTGCAATTGATTCCATGTCATTCTTAACTCTGAATAGACATACTTACCAGGAAGACGTTTTAGGATATACCTTATCAATGAAACGATTAAGTAAAATCTGCACCCTTGATTAGATAATTTTTTCTGTTTTTAACCAGCTTAAAAGAATTAGTTCATTCGTAGAGCTCTCATATGAATAAATAACCTATCTCTGGGAATCGATTACAGATTCTTTATTTCTGACGTATATTATTATAGACATTTTATAGGGCTCAGATCTAAGATTTTCATTCAGTCATTAATCCTTTGTAAATCAAGAAAATAAACCCAGATTGAAATCGCTTACTTTTAAAAGTGAAACGAAAGGTACTAAAAGTTACTTAAATGTGAAACTCATTACCAAGGATCATCACGTGTGGATTTAATAACTGCTCAGAATGACCGCCTGAAAAACAGATTATTTATTCTACTCATTGTCTAGCCAGTCGAATTGTAAAGACATGGGAAAATATGATAAGTAATGCAGAGTAGTTTTCAAAACACACACACACATATATATATATAATTCCTCCTAGACATAAATGTTTTTGAGAAAACATAATTTTGGAATAGCCAAACTATAAAATTTATCTAGTCTTAATTACTAAAATTTGAGCTTATGTGCTCCTTCTATGCGCACGTTGCACAATTTTTTCAAAGATATTCTAGATCCCCAAAACATGAAATTTATGTACTTTGACGTACAATTGATGGACGTTTGTTGTATATATATATATATATATATATATATATATATATATATATATATATATATATATATATGAAACGAAATAAAAACCGGTATTTCCCACAAGAATAACTTTAACTTTGTAGAGTACACGAAACACGACAATGTAGACGTAGCCAGAGTGGTAATTACTTCTAGTAAACCGGTACAGGAGATGGATTCCCACATAACACTTCAGGAAAGAACAGGAACACGGTGAACACTTGAAATATTTTATTCCGTGGAACCAAACTTCAAGACATCAGAGAAGAAACATTGCTTTACACAGTTGAATGACTTGTCACACTCTGACGACATGATGTTTGACAATAACGTCAAAGGACAGCCCATAGCTGCCCAGGCTGGAGTATCGAATATGATTACATTCTAATATATTTTGAAACAGTACGCGGACAGTGAGCAAGGTCGTACTGAAACAGCGCCAAGTAAGAAGAGAGCGCGAAATCGCTCCGTCTCGCCTTTTATGCTGAGTAACTTCCGATTTCGCCGCTAGGCTTAAAATTATTTTAATTGGTTGACCCCGATCACGTGGTATTTCCTCGAAGGGGGTCGAGATCACGGAACTCTAAATATAACTTTCCCGCTTATGCGTTAAAAAGAATATTAGATTATTTCGATTTTCGATTTCGTTTTTAAAATAGGGCTGGGCTTTATTGAGGAAAAATTAAGATACACGTTAGATATAGGACAATTAATATTAGTGGGGAGTTATTATTACATATATATATATATATATATACCTTCTCATGCAAATGAGTTATTTTGAATAAAAATTCCGTTGAACATAAATATTACTTATTTTAATTCGTCCTCCCTGCAGAGGGAAATTTCCCTACAGGTCTTTATTTTTACTAAGTATAAAAATAAAAGAACATTTATTAAAGGGAAAGTTGCAAACTGACTGAATCAACAGCCATCTCCGTAAATGTTATACCTATCTTAAAAGTCGCCCCAGATAACAAAATTACTCCCCAGGGTGCCATAACATGCGTAATGGAAATTATTGCTGTAGAAATTGCGTGAAATCTACTTGAAAGCTATTTCTACTTCCTTAAATTTGTGAAAACGTATCAACAACACTTAAATATCTTTCGAACTGTGTATCTGAATTGAAAATTTCATAATAAAAGACAAATTAGCAGAACATTTTTTTAAACCAACTTGTAATCCATTACTGATAATAATGTAATTTATCTGCATCAATGTTTTCTCTACAAGTTTTCCCCTTCGATAAATTAAAATTTAAAGGTGAGAAGTCAGGTACTTCCTTTTCCTTTTCGTATTTATTTCGTATTTATTTAAATTCTTGGTGTTATCATAAATTCATTCCTCCTATCCTTGATCTTAAGAAAAACTTTTAAACACAGGTAATGTATAATCTGATAAGTTGTTCAAACACGAATACCACATATCTAACACATGCACGTCCTAAATGTTTAGAGCGTAAAATAATCTCATTGTAAATTTACTTTTATCCTAAAAACGTGTAGAGAAAGAAATTTAGAATCACGATTTAGTTTAGATCAAACCAAAACTAACTTTAATTTTAATTTAAAGTTTCCATTGGAATGATTAAACTACGTATAAAAATTAGATTGTCAGAGTTTCTGATATGCCTAATAAATTCGAAATACGTAGGATATCTCGTAAACTTTATTAAACTTCCCAGAGCAATTTCTCTATCTGAGAAGTGAAAATATACGCTAAAGCTATAACTATGAGATTCATTTTTTTAATAAAAAGTATAAAATTTTGTTTCTTAAAATTGGGTCTTAAACTATTTATAGATAGATTTTTAAAAAAAAGTCAAAATATGTCCTATCACGAGAAATGAAAAATAAAATTTGTTCAAAGATTGCAATCCCCCCCCCCCGAACTGAAAAAAAATATTAAGTTACTAATAGCATCTGTTACTAAGTGTTAATGGAAGGCATTAATTTACTTGATTTTCAGTTGATTATATGGATTATTACCACAGTTTCTTTGGATCCTATAGAAAAGGTATCTTCACGAATTGACCAGATTACAAAAGAGCTTCGTATTTCTAAATGCATTTCGTTTGTGAATTATGCCTCCCTTATCTTTGAAGAACATAATTGTAATTTCTGTGCCGAGCATGCCCATCTGGTCGTCATTCCAGCGGCAATGGCATCCGAAAGCTGGATGGCGTACAACTGATGACATGAAAGTTGTTCAAGACGCATAACGGGGAAAACGCAGCTTCTTAATGACCACAATAAAAATAAGAGTGACAGAATGTTTTGATTTAATATAGTCCGTCAATAATTCATCAGGCCGAGGAGCATTAGGCGAAATTGTCTCTGTGGCAATGCAAGGATCATCAAACTCTCTGATATAAACAGTAGAAACAAAAGATATTTACAGAAGACTATTGCGGGAAGAGGCGACATATTTTTTATTGTGGATATTAAGGAGCTATTTTTATCTTCTAATGGATGCGTTATTCGTCCAGCAAATCGCAACGGCGCTGGTAGATCAAACGGTGTATAAACGCTGAGTAAAATGGATATATTTACAGTTAAAATGTTTAAAAAAATTCATTATTTTTCTCTTCATCAGGTGGGACTAATTATTTTTTAGCATCTTTTTCTGAAAAGTTATAGGATATTGAAGTTATTTATTTTTATTTATCACAAATGCCAGGCTTTAACAATTAAGTCATTAACCTTCTGGCATCCCAATATTTCTGAACAGTACATTTAAAACTATTAAGTGCAGGGAACGTATCAATGTGGCTACTGTCCATAGAGCGTCTAGAATTTCAGAGGCAGCAGGCCGGGAAGTCTTTTAGCTCAATTTTAAAAAGATGGGCATTGAGACAATCGTGTCCTGTTAAAAGACGAAAGGTGGCAACAGCAGAACTACGTGGAAGGGCCGGGATCGTCATGGATATAGATTTATAACACAGATTTTACCAATTCCAAAGGAGACAAATTATTATTCAGAATTTATGTACCATTTACGGGACAACCTGTCTATATCCAGATATGTAAGAAAAAGATTAACATAGAAGGTATGACAAGAATTGCGCCCAAAAGCGGGTAAAAATAATGGAAGACACATTTAAGCGCTCTAAAAAGTAAATTTAAATCTTAGAAGCTTGATTCTATATGAGGCTTGAGGGAATTGTTAGTATGGGGAAGTACGTAAGGCACGTTGCGAAATTGTATTTACAGTACCTGCGTCCTAATCTTTTTATTATTGTTATTATTATTATGTTATTTTGCATGCATTTTGCGCAAATGACTATTGTGAAGGCTTTTACATTCAGGCATTTCAATTATGCTTAGAAAACTTAGATCAATAGGTAGAATATACGTCTGATAGCAGCAACAAATTGTTGAAATTTCAGGTGCAAGATGCAAATTTAAATTGTGTTTATCAAGGAGTGTTCAAAAGAATACTTTCATTGTTTATTACAGTTTTAGGCGTGGATATCAACTTATAGATGATTCTATCCAGTTCGATTCAATATATCGGTAAAATGAAAGTGCTGAAAAACACTGAAATAATAATTCCTCTTGTAAAAATAGATTGAGATATTTTGTGTAGCTTTCGCTTGTGTTGTTTATTTATTTATTTTTTGAATGTCTCAAAAAATTTGTATCCAGACCACTTCTACAGTTGTGCCTTTCTTCCTGAACTGTTAAATAGTATTATGTGGTACTATTTGGGGACGTATGTGGTAATAGTTTTATGTGGTACTATGTGTATGACGCATTAATTTATCCTACTAATAGTGCATGTTTTCTTTACATTTTCTTATTCATATGTATGCTTTTAGAAACAAAAGAACATTTTAAAATGGTAGCATTAAAAATTCAGGCATTCGGAAAACAATAATTATAATTATTGTTACAATAAGAATAATTATTCTTATTGTAAAAATAGTGGCAAAAAATCCTTTTTATGGGACACATTTTATTTTATTTTATTGAGTCTTCTTGTGTCTGTCTATATGGTACATTCGTTGTTGAAATGCCTGTCCTTTTCTATCTATATTTGCTGGCTTAGAAAAAAATTACAACTCTCTTTTCATAATCCCCGTTTGCTGTAAATATTTTAAAATATAAAATACCTGCTTTAAAATACTACAATGAAGAACTCTTTAGCTACCGGAAAATTTTTTTGCGGTATTTCTATTTTCTATTTTTTTTTTTGCGTGCGATGGCTTCAAAAGGGCAATAAGTACAATCATCAATGAATTCTTTAGCTTAGTGGGATTTTGCATTAATGCGCATAAGCGTAGTTCTGTGTACGTAAGAATAAGAGCAGAAGTAAGTAAAGTTTAACCTTAAATTAGCAGCTCCGATTAAAAATTTCAGATTTACTCTCTAAAGTGCTGTAACACTTTTGACTGGTAAGATAGAAAACACTGGAATAAGTGATGAAAGTGGAACACAATCTCTTTCTCTGTCAGCATTTCTATTTCTTTTCATGTGCTCCCAAGAGGATCTAGAGTTTCTTACAAAATGGTAAATATTAAATGAGTCTCAGAATTGCTCCGGTGTTAGGGGGGTTATGTATGTAGCGATTTTTAGATCGGTAGAAAACATCAGATACAGGTAGAAGAATTAAACAACAGCATAATTCCCTGGTGACTAATGTTAAGCTTGGCGGTTGGGAAAAATGCTCCTCTGTAATACCTAAGCATGAATATCATGTAGATACGATAGATTCCAGGAATAGAATAGAGTGTCAGGAGGATTTCGAAAGGTTAGATTTAACTGTTAAAAAGTTTATATCTCCTGTCTGTTTAGAAAGGAATCCCAATAAGGGAGCTGAAGGAAGGGGTTTAAAATTTGTCAGGGGCCTTAAATTTGGGCGATAAGTGAATGTGTCTACATAGACAGACTCAGATTTGTGGTTTAATGCTTTGTGAAGAAATTAAAATTTTCTATTTTTGAAGTATAAATGTTATGTATATTAGAAAAGCTTTACTAAAATCTAATCTTCCGACATGAAATCATCATGCATAAAAATCATCATGCGATATTATAAAATTATAGTGCGAAATAAACTTCAAATTTTTCTCGTAATTGCAAAAAGGTTAATTTTTCAAGAGGCCACGTACAAGCAAAGCCAGTAATAGGAAATTTGCAGATTATAGATCATGGGACTATGTTAAGAAATAGTATTAAAATAGGAAAAGTATAGTTGAGGAAAGTGAGTGTCAAACTGATTTAATTTTCCACGTTTGTTGATTCCAAAGTAAATTCTCTTTGATCTGGTGAAGGTACAAAATGTAAAAACTAAAACATCTGTGTATCACTTATTCTCATATATTCAACTAACTTGAATTCTACAGAGTCAATATAAAAATATTATAAGTATTATAATAAATATGATGATATTTTTCGTTGCAAAAGTATTGATGATTTATACGTTTTCAGATACATTAACCTGAACATAGCCTCAATTTTCGTTTATGGTATTCTTGATATTAAAAAAACTCTAACAGAAACATAAATAATTTCTAATGTAAAGTTGTGATTCTATTATTTGTGTTCGCATATAATAATAATTTTTCTCATAATTTATACATTGTCTTAATAACGCTACAGTTTATTGTACTTTTAATAAACATATAAATCACTATATACATATAAAACACAATAGGTTACATTTTTTTCCTTATCGCAAACAATAATAAAAGACGGGGTATACGATGCTGAGCGGTTAGGTCTGTGTAGCCTAAGGTACTTATAACTTGAAATATATACTCATTAATGTTCCACAATACCTGTCATAAATTTTACCTTTCCAAAGAGGATTTCATCCATGGACTGCAGCACTTAAAGTCTAAGGGCATTTCCAGAGTTCTTTTAAGGAGAGTGGGTCACAGTTCATCCATGGCTGACTTCACATTGTTAGAAATGTATTAGAAACTGGCGAAAATTTTAAATAAAATAGTATTTTAAAATAAATGCAGTAAGAAAATTCTTGAACATTAATTTTTATTTTTAGAATGTCAACTTATGATGCTTACTGTTGTAAGTAAAACAAAATGAATGGAAATAATATTTATTAAAGAAAAACAATTTCCAATTTTGGACTTCTGGAGATGGGCGGATCTAATCATGATCTACTAAAGCCTTATATGTTTTTATCACTTAGACGTTCGAAACATGATTTATATTTTAACACGTAATAAAAGGTAATATAGTTGGAAAATAATAACATAGGCCCTTTGTGTGCTTAATAAACAATGTTTTATTTATTTTGAAATCTTATTTACAAAAACTTGGTGATTTTAAGTCCTCAGAATTTGTTTTAGATTTTTATGCGTCGTATCTCAAATTATTACGTCATGACAGTTATTTAATTTAGAACAAAAAATCTTGACAATTATATATCAATATAACAGCGTTCATAAATGATATAATAAACATTAAATTATTAATTTTACTCCCACACATGTCAAATACATAGAAACATTAAAACCAGTATAAGCTTTATATCGTAAGACTTTTTACATATATATCTCAATTTGTAACCACATGTGATATAGGTTTTATTTTGTAACTGCAAAACTGTAAATAATAGGAAAAATAATTAAAAAATACAGCATTTAAAGGTAAATTTAGAGAAATAAGGACTAAGCGCGGCATTTTAAAATATAAGACCAATTAAAACTTTGAAATTCAAAAACTAACAGTAATTATCTGTGACAATAAATAAAAGAACGAATAAGTTTATTACACCTGTGCTTCCCAGAATATATTTGTCAGGGGAAATATACAAATGTAAGTGAAGTTTATCATTTAATTCCAATGTAAAATTTTCCTCCCACGCGAATTAATATCTTCTAAAATTTTACTTGAAACAAATAATAAATACTCTAAACGTTACTCCTGTAGACCACACGTGCCTCTTGATTGCCTACTGTCATTTATTTGGAAAAGGATGAAGTGAAGAAACTTTTGGTACACAAGTTAAAATGTGTAGTACTTTTAATTATATTTCGGGAATATTATATATATATATATATATATATATATATATATATATATATATATATAAACAAATATATATATATATATATATATATATATATATATATATATAAACGCGTTTCTTTAAAAGTTAATCAAAATATTCAATAATGTTTTGGAGCTTGCAATATATATTTCTTTCTTTCATATCATCTGAACTTATATATTCCAGTTTCGTCATTGTACCTCATTGCTGTAACAGAACCTCACTGTTTATACGTTGCGTGAAAAGTATTTACAAAACACCGCTTTTGAATTAAACAAATTATATTTCGATGTTTGTCCTATAGGTGGCAGCACATTACTTTTAGAGAAACTTTTCCAAGCTAAGCGGGAAAAGAATCGAATGAATAAATATATAAATACATGAAAAAGTTAAATGGAGGGAAAAAAATCGGTTATTCTTATTTTCTGAAATAATCTTCAGAGAATGCTCTCAAAGAATGCTCTGGATATAATCTTTGATTGTACTAGAGATATGTAAAACATTTATAACAATTTTATTTTCTTGAACAACGTCTACTTCTGAGACTAAAGTTAATATTTATATTTTTTATTTTTGTCATGGATGTACATAAAAAAGGGATTAATTGAGTAAAGGATAATAAACCAGCAATAAGTAGATCTGTAAAGGCTATAGAGTAAAGTTTGTTTGTTTGCTTTACTTTTTGTTTTTCGACCGAAAAAATAGTACAAAAATCTTTTCTTTTTTGCGAAACAAGAATTTAAATACAATAAAATTTATTAAACAACTGAAATTTAACAGAGAATTTATGTAGCTGATTAATTTTTCGATACTTTGAAATTTTACTGTTATTTTCCTTTTGGTCTTTTAATGTTTTTCATTCATTATAAAGTTTTCGGACCAATAGTGAAATTAGAATTTTAAAAGCTTTTAAACTTTACAAAAAAGTAGAATTACATACATATATATATATATATATATATATATATATATATATATATATATATATATATATATATAGTATATATATTCCTATTAATGGATCAAACTAAAGAACATAGATTTCTGCCACATTCATATTGTTTGATTTAATCCACGAAATGTACTACGGAGGCTAAAAAATGAAAATAAATATTTAGATTTACGTCATCGACATCGATGATTTAACCGATGTCGAGAGAGTGTTATAACATCATAGTCATTCAAATATCATCAAATGTGTGGGATTTTTTTCTTTCAAATATTCATAAGTAAAGCGATATTTTATAAGATGGATAAAAAAATGGTTGGTAAAACCGTGTTTTCGGACGATGAAAACATATAACTGCTTATGCTGGTCAGTGGCACACCCATTTTTTTTTTTTTTTTCATAATGCGATTCATATTCATAATGCGATTTCTATTTCTTTGGGCGGAGGGGGGGGGGGGTCAGCGCCCCTTGGTCCACCCCCTGGGTGCGACACTGATGCTGGTAACAATTGATGATGTTTGTTATTTCTTGATAGTTATGTGGCTTAGCAAACTGCGATTACGTTTCCTCCTTTCAAGGAATTGTTAATGGACTGATCACGGACCATAACCGGGCTTAAAAGATGACTCTGTATATTGTACAATATTTTCCTTTTTTGTTTTTCATCTCATGAACTCATTATCGAAAATCCAAGGCTTGTATTAGCTCTTAGTAGAGTAGGATTCAGGAGTACCTGTAGACTCTGGTGTTATATACATGAAGGGTGACTGAAATCAGGGGCGGCTCCAGTCCAGAGTTTTTTTTTTTTTGGGGGGGGGGAAGGCAACTTCGGGTCTTAGGGTTATATATATATATATATATATATATATATATATATATATATATATAAACCTACTTCTCCTTTTTAAAAAAATATATTCAGCTTTTAAAGTTTTTTCTAACAGTTTATAGTACAGTAGAAAGAACTCGGTACGAGAGTCTGGGTTCGAGTCCACTCCAGGCATGGATGTTTGTAGCCGTTCGGAATCGGCTTTAAGCCCGGGTCTAATTAGCCATCGTGTAGCAAAAAAAAAAAAAAAAATACCGTAAACCTTCAAACCAAACCAAACCTTAATAATTTACAATCAAATAAAAATACAATTTTTTTTCTAGTTAATAGATCGTCAATTCAGAAATGCGAGGATCACTGAAATTTTTTATGTAAATAATGGAACTTAAAATTCTAGAAGAGGAGATAGTGAGAGGTTGAGGGATTCGCGGAAAGGGAGAAATTTTACGACCCCCAGATCATACACGGGACACACCCGTTAACGAAGTTTACAGATAAAGCAGGAAAAAGAGGAAAGGAGGGAAAATAGAGCTGAGTAGACAATGCAAGACTAGCAGTGAAATATATTAAGAATTAAATGAATTAAGTGAAATAGCTGAAAGATGTTACACATTAGAGGAAAAGAGTGAATAGATTAATTACGTGCAAATGTATATTTCGAGGTAGTAGATAAAGTAATGTAGACTTATTGTTGCCTAAAACAGAGGGCATCAGATTTCTGTTTTTGAAAACTAAATTCTTGCATATACGGAAGGGACTTGTGGCTGATAGGATATCTCCTTTAAATGCTAGACGCCGGTTACTGATGTACACGATTATAAACCTCATGCTTACGAATGTGATGGCGATGTGATTACCAGAAGTCTTGATATGATCCTTTTAAAGCCACTTGTGACTGCACTAGGCATTGTATTTGGTATTACAAGAACAAATTTTCCTTTACGTAAGATTCAGATTCCTACTATTTTTGGTAGAAAAACTACTTGTTAAATAGTTTCTATGAAACTGAAGAAAAACCTAATGGAAGATGTTTCTTGTAATAAAATATTATTACACATGTGTCGTAATTTTTGGTTCAATTACGCATGCATTAACCCCTCCGTGACACAAAATTTAAACAAAGCATGAAAAAAAATTATAACTGAATCAGAGTAAACTAAGTATTTCCAGTAAAGTAGAAATGAATCCTGTAATAGAGGGATAAATATTCCCTCGTGTAAAATCTGGAAACTAAGTGATGAAAAAATAGACAGAGAAAACAGAATTTCTATACTACATTATTGTTATATTTAAAGTACAATATTATTCTGATTTTTAAGGACTAAGAATCAGTTTAGATCAAAATATATCTTATTATTAAAATTATCTTTATTTCTTACTCGAATGAACAACCTGACTTATAAAAGCAGAATACAAAAGAAATTAGGCCCGGATGCAGTGTAGTATTTATTACTATCAAACCTGGTGAGTCCATCTGAAATCCCTTGCGAGTTACAAAACGTTTGAGCAAGTAACGGCATTGTAAAACACATTTGTTTTCATATCTTAGTCTCTAATGTTGACATGGACTCGTAGTTGTTATGGCATAAAGTTCGCGCAAAGTCATGCAAAGTATTCCCTGAACAACTCAGGAAACATCATCTGTATTTTAGTTTTTAAACTAGTGGATGCGCAAATTTCGAGTCTCCTTAATCATTAGCTTACGGGGCCCATTTTTCCGATTTTTAGAACGGGAAATTTCATACACCCTTTGTAAGAATGGCCATTAAGGGGGTTATATATATATATATATATATGAAATGTCCAGATGGACATCTCATGAAATAGTAGCTTCCATCGTGGCCGTAAAATAATAAAATCAGCTTCAGGAACAAACTAATTTATTAAACAGTAAAGCAACACATCTTACTCGCTTCGAGCCAGTCCAGCGTCTACCGCAAAGAGCGCCAAAAAAGAATTAGGTCAGAGAGGTTGCCAGAATTGGCGGAGGAAGTTAGTATGTGGGAAGGCGAAGCGTTTACGCCAAGACAAGAAGGAGGGGTTATCAGGACAGAGATGAATTACAGAATGGGCGATTATAGGTAGTTAGTAATATTATCACATATATACAGGGTGTTCAAGACGAGAAATAACCACATAGGAAGGTCTGACCGGTAAAGCAAACCTGACGCTGGAGGGTGCTGTTTACTTAATCGGACTGCACCTCTTACCAACAACCACTAGATGGCCGTAAATATCCATTTTTCTAGAGGAGATAGAAAACTCTCAAAAACAAAACAAAATCACAAAGGAATGTATGACCAGAAACGAAAACCTGATCAACTAGACGATAAACAAAGATGCAGAAATGAAAAGGCAACATTTTCCCCATGTGATTCTGTTTTGATTTTGAGTTTTCTACCTCCTCCAGAAAAATGCGATGTTTCCGGTCATCTAGTGGGGTTGGTAAGAGGTACGGTCCGATTAAGTAAACAGCGCCCCTCAGCGTCAGGTTTGTGTTTCCGGTCATACATTCCTATGTAATTATTGCTCGTCTGATGCTTACTATCATCCCTCTGAATTTGTTGGTCGAATTTTGGAACACCCTGTATACATACATACATACATACACACACACACACACACACACACACACACACACACACACACACATATATATATATATATATATATATATATATATATACAGTGGAATCTCGATCGATCGTTTTCGGATCCATTGTTTTTCCGTATGTGTCGTTCATTTTATCCAGTCCCAAAGATCATATTGCTTTGTTATGTTTCCGCATCTATCGTTTTCCCGCATTTATCGTTCATTTCAATCGGTCCCTTGAAAAACGATAGATCGAGATTCCACTGTATATATATATATATATATATATATATATATATATATATATATATATATATATATATATATATATATATGAAACAAATTTCAATCCTTTTCATTATCACTAACACGCTTTTTCCAAATTCGTTTATCTTTTTGCAACAGAACACCGTCCCTCAATCCTGAATTGCGACCTATATCCAACCAATATAAAACTATTTTTCCCCTTAAATGCCACGTGCGGACGGAGAGCTTACATAAGTAGAATTGTTCTAGAACAGGGGTTTCCAACTTACAAGTGTCCAAGGGCCGCAATCGAAAACACCTGTCTAGTGGCGGGCCGCAATTTAATCAGGACCTTACCCAGGACATTTTTTCTTGAGGGCGGGGGATTTGGAGGATTTGTGTACAGTATGTACTATGAAATTTTTAAAAATTCGAGGATGAACCTCCAACAACGACCTTGATTATAACTGGCCAACTTTCGTTAAATTACACAGACACACACAAAAAAAAATCAAATATGAAGTGGGTATTTAAATAAGAAGTAGGGGGGGGGATGAAATAGAACATGAGTGGACACCCTACTTTTCATGGAATTCGAGGAAAATCAATGTTTTTTGTAAATGAACATCATTTGAAAACAATAAAGATTTTTACAAAAACATTTTTTGTTAACTAAGAATATCTAAATTTATGCTGCAAATTATTTTCCTAGAAGTCTTCGCGGGCCGTAAAAAAAGGCACCGCGGGTCGCATGCGACCCCCGGGCCGCCAGTTGGAAACCCCAGTTCTAGAAGCTGGGCGTGACCTTGTCGCAGTGGTGTGATGGGGTCATGTGTCCGCTTCTGGCCAATGAAAAGTTCAGTGCGCCTTAAACTTTTTCGAGATCTTAGCGTCACTTCGCGCTTTTGTGTGTTTGCCATGGATCTGGTAAGACGTAAGAATTTGGGCGCGTTGCGTCCCTTTGTCTTTTATTTTATCCTGTGCTGCTCGACAGCTTAAGGGCAATGTTGAAATATGAGAATCCATAAATAAATTTTAACTGTGACTTTTATGAAGTGTAATTAAAACCTAGAAGTAATCCAAATAAAACGACGATTCAATCAACATTTGAGATGTCTGTGTTCCTCGCCTGGACTTTCGATTTGACTTCTCAGAGGTCTGACTCCGGTTCGACCACACGCATTGCCTAAACCGTTCGACGACTACTCTACGATTATTTTCCACTCTGAAGCTACTCGACATAAAAACATTACATATATATATATATATATATATATATATATATATATATATATATATTCATTCTTGGGCCCGTATTATTGGGAAACATGCTATCCAATCCCGTAGGGAAAAGATTAATAGTATCCGCTTCACTTAGGTGAATTCTGAGCAATACGTATAACAAGAACACACAGGTTCTTAAAATGCTCAAAAATAATAAATAAATGAAAATAAATATCTACATTAAAAATTTTGTATAATAATAAAATACACCATAATTTTTTTGATGTGAATTTTAAAAATCTATGTGGACCTGTAAAAAGTACTTTATACATTTGAAGCGTATGTAGTATACAGACTGACAACTGGAAAATGAACAACCACTATTCACGCAGTCTTAGTCCTAGGAGAATAGGTTTAATGGTGTTTTCCCAATAGCTTAAGATAAGTGTATTCGCTTGAATAGGTCCACAACAGATTTGTATCGGAATGCTCATGGCAATGTAAATACCCTCTACGTGTGCACTCGCTGGTAGAGAAACTACTAATCACAATCAAAATATCTATAATGAATGGATAGATGAATTATCTGAATTTTCTGTTATTCTCTATCGACTTAAAAGTCCTCTTGTGGGCAAGTTACCTTTAAATTATGCTATGAATTTATTTCCTCCATACCAGTTTTCTCCTTAATAAACACAAGTACAGCGCAACGGTTATCACTGCGCATGTTCTGAATCTGTATACATATTAATTTTTTTTCCGTTCACTTGTTTCGGTCCCTTGTTTTGGGGTTCTATGAAAATATGTAATATTATACAATTCTGAAGTTTCTTTTTAAGGGAATGAATTTTATTTAGTTTTCTCAAGAGTCGCACTCATGTGTGAGGCTTATTTAAGGCTGCTGTGTACTAACCCTATTGGATTCTCTCATTTCAATATTAACCTATGAAGAAAATTTCTCTGCTATTTACGGCTACATAAATGCTGATATTCCAATGAAAATGGTATTTTCAGATAGAGTTAATTTTTCTGTACTTTGCAGCAGGATTCATTTTAAAAATTTCGTCTACCAATGTAATATAAGAGTGTTTAAAACATACTAAACCAGATTTTCCCCTCGAATGATTTAAATTTTAAAATATTATTTGCATTTTTTTTGAAAAACGAAAAATACCCCCGAGGTGAAGAATTTTTTCTCCATTACAGAGTACAATTTTAAAAAATCTTTTAAGGGGGTACGGGACACATTTAAAACTTATTTATTGAGTTAAAATTTTGAATTTTTTTGTGATGGTCAACCATATAATTTGTAAACAAAACCACATCATAAAATTTCTCAAAAAGTTTTTAAAAAATTTTGAAATTTAAAATTTTTAATAAAAGGGGGGTAGTTTAAAATCTTTATAACTCGAAATATTACTTGTCGAATTTCAAAATTTTTTCATTTAATTAAACATAAATATATAAGTTTTAAATTAGATTCAGAATTTTTCGAAATATTAATTTTTAAAGAAATTAAAAATATTTAGATTAAAAATTAAAAAAAAAATTATGTAACTTATTTTTAAAAAACCACATTTTCAAAAGTAAATATTTTTTCAAATTTGCTGAATCAAATTAAAGTAAACTAGTTGAAAAAGACATGTTCCAAGTTTCAACCATTTATCTTTAACGGTTCTTGACTTATATCAATTTAAAGACGAGAAATGGAAAAAAACCCGTCATGCAGAAAAACGCACTTACAGGTTTAAACAACGATTGGCTACTATTAGAGTGTTGCAAAAAAAATATAAAAAAATAATAATAATTTATCCAGTTCTAATTAAGATAGAAGCATGATTTAGGCGTCATTTTAAGCGTAAAAGAACAAAAAAAAATTTAATGCAATTTTTTTCGAAAATTCGAACAATTTTGTGTCCCCAAATCTGTTCAAGTCGGCAATCCTTGGACAGATTTTCTTCATAGGTAAACATTGAAGTTAGAGAATCCAATAGGGTTAGTACACAGCAGTAAATACGATCGCAACATCCCAAAGCAAACCATTTCGAGTAAGGTGAAAGCTTTTGATTTACATAGCTGAGAGAGAGATAGAGCATCAATTCGAGCAAATAAAGACAAATATTGATTCATAATTAAATTAAGTAAGTAAAGATTTAATCTTTTAACATTTAAAGCCTAAACTGGTCATATTTTCAAAACAGTGATAAAAAATTAACAACTTAGATGTCCCTGAAGTAAATCATGTTTATTTTCTGAGAACATTAACCAGAATTCGTATCACCCAAGAATATTCTGCAATATTCTCCAACAGTCTGAAAAGAAAAAAACTATATATATTCCCCAAGTATTTTGTAAAGAATGAGGAATTATAAGATTTTTAGAAATTTCAAACAGTTTAATTTTAAAATGTGTCAGTTAGGCATAGGTCGATCTAATCTATTGTTTAAAAACAATTAGAAATTTGTATGGGTATCAGAGTACTGGCGTAGCTGATATGATATAACATTTGAACGAAGTAATATTACATGCTGTGAAAGGAAATATTATAAGTGTGAAATAAAGAATAAAATTTTGTATTATCAGTTTTAAATAATATATCAATAATAATACAGTATGATATATCAATAATGCATTATGAGTGGAAAATATTGCCTCCAAAAATTTATTATAATATAAGGAGCTTAAAAAAGTAATTTTTAAAAAATGTCTCAAATTTGAATTTGGTTCAATAGTCTTCAACTTCAGTGTTGTAACATTCCGTTTACGATAGCTAATACTTGCTTTTAACAACTTATGATTATATTTTTGATGAAGCAACAGTGGGCTTAATCCAGGATTCGTAAACAGGTCTCCAATCTTCGAGGCTGGTATTGAACCGCCTGAATTAACCTGACAAAGTGAGGAACTAAAAATGTTAAAATTTTCTTTGCTTCATAAAAAGGCACATGCATTCTTCATTATTATTAAATAAAGGGGGGAAATGATTGTATTCGTCTGATTGTATTCGTCTGATGAAAAGAAGGAACGTGTCTAGCAGCTGTAATATATATATATATATATATATATATATGTGTGTGTGTGTGTGTGTGTGTGTGTGCAATATGCCCATTACATCACGTCCTTAAACTATAACCTGAAAGGAAAAAACTAGCTCATATTTACATGGCTGGAGCTAGACTCATCCTGAAAGGAACAAAAATTAAATTTGGAAGCAATCGGACCGAATCGTTTATTAGAGCGACAAAAAATGTACATCCGTTCATTTCACAAGACGGCTCGGAAGTAATACCACCTTTCAACATTAAACGCGAGGGCGAGGTAGACATGTGACTATTATTTGTGGGGTCAGTAGATTTTGGGGCTCGCGATGCTAACCCACTCCTGAATCCGTACCTATACACGTGTAAAAATGCAAAGGCATGCGATTCATGAGAAGTTCTGTGGCTAAGGGTTTTAAAGCGAAAAATCAATATTACTGGGGATTGGATTTAGGAAAGGGAGTTTAAATGCTAGAAAGGAGAGCATAATATTTAATATATATATATATATATATATATATATATATATATATATATATATATATATATATATATATATATATATAGGGTGAACCAAAAGTCTTGCCCTGATTATAAAAATTCAATACAAAATAACCGTTTAATATAATAATGTAACTTTTGTATCGTTGGATAGGTCAGTTTTAGTAGTTTTTTTTTGTGCAATAAATGACGTGAGTGCTCCTTCAAGAGGGACTCAGGGGAATATTTGTAAGGAGGACATCATTTTCGGCCGGAATGGCGCGATTCAAGAGAAAGCCCAAAAAGCGTTACCCCTAACATTTACTTAGACTTATTGCAACTTTTTCAGAAAGATGACGCACCCCCAAACTACGGATCTTTAGTGCGTGATTTCCTAGACGAAACATGTACTGTGTGTACTGTAACAGAAGACATGTTAAATAACAATTGGCGGGAACTGGAATACCGCTTCGACATTCTCCGAGCTACCAAGGGGGCACACGTTAAAATTTACTGAGGTAAATGGTCTTATAAGAAATTTATAACTGTACTTACAATATATCCAAACAAACATAGGTCTAATTATAATAGTTTGAGCACGATAAATATTTATAATCAGGGCAAGACTTTTGGTTCATCCTGTATATAGATTACTTTTGCACATCACTTCTGAGAAAATGTCTCGTTTATGTCACTGGTTTGTTTATATATACAACTAGAAAAAAACTAGCTCTCTTGTAATAGTATTATACATACAGGGCAAATGTCCTAAGCATTTGAGGAAATATACTGAAAATGTAATCATTATTAAATCTTTCATTCACTGTCATTTGTTTTATGCACGTGTCTTAACTTGAAATTAAAATTTCAATAAACGTTGTAGTTCTTCAAGTTCTAAAGTTTGAAGTCTTTAAAAATTAATATCTGGATTATACTTAAAATCAACAATTACATTTTCCCTAGTCAACAGTATAGGCTTGTACCTTAGTATCTTCAACCTGAATTAGATATCTTTCCGTTAAAAGGTCTGGTCAAAATATGTACAAGTCTTTAGCCGCACACTAATCCAAATGTTAGAATATTTTAGAATTCGCAAAAAATGCCTTATTTTGAAATAATGGAAATTTTACGTGAGAGTTTTTAATACAGTGTTAACTATGCTCCTTGTGTGTGCGTAGGTGTGTTTATTTAGCTTCGAATAAATAAGGCTAACTGCTGTCAGATTCTATCACAGTACAACTTATTTTGAGCTATAATTTGAACGTCGATAGATTATTGTAAGATGTCTGACTCGCATGCCTGAATTCATGCATAGATAGATACCCATGACTTAGAATATAACTACGATGATATCATGACACAATAGCAGTATATATTTGTTTATCTGAAACATGTCAATAGTTTATTTTAATGGTAAATGAATAAGAGTAATTTTTTTGGTCAATTCCCATCAAGAAATTATTGTGAAAAGCATTTCACCATGGAGAATATGGGTCCATTGTAATTTTGCCGTAACTGTAAATAATTTTTTTAATGTAATGCATAGGGATATGCCTATTAAAAGCAATAATTACTGCTTTTGTTTTTGTTGTTTCTAATACGGAAGTATTCAAGGCCAGGTTCATATAAGCTAGTAGGCTGAGTTTTGTGGCTCCGGAATATAATGCCACCACAAGGGGGGGGGGGGGGGGTCGGAGTCTGATTTAGCCAGATGCCAATTTGGACTGAGCACCCCCAGGGACGACGTATGGGTGGGATCGTAATCTCTCCCAACCACTCTGACCGGTCTACGGATTTAAAGTATCCATATCCGGCCTAGACACGGAGGTATAACGGTGCTTGTAGGGATTCGAACCGAAAACCCTCGGCGCCGAAAGCGGACGAACTACCACTAAGCTACCTCGGTCCGGTACTGTGTGTATCAGAGAAATGCTTCACTGAAGTACTTTAATGTTGAAAACATAACCATATGGAAGGAATTACAGACTTGGTGATTTGAAAAGAATTTTTTATTCAAAGTCCAACATTTTCTCAAGGAAACCTATACTATGACCTTAACAACTGAACTCATACATTCCTAGCGAGGTCAAGTGTTTAAGCATTCAAACATGACTAGAAAAGTTCATTTGATAACAATAATAATTTTCAATAACGTATTCATGTTTGTTTTTGCCTATTTCCATGTTATATCGATTTTTTTTTTCATAGAATAGAAATTAGTCTTTTTTCAATTAATATAACGTCCACAAAAAATCAGTTATTTTGTGATAATAAATATTACTCGAATTACTGATGGCTTCCTGTAAAACAACATATATTAAATATCGAAACCAACATAGCATTTGTACTTCTTTATTGATTTCTTGAAACAACGTCAATAACTTGAGAAATTGACCATCAGCCCATTTTTAAAACATTTGTATTTCAATAGAATTTGTAAGCATAAAAAGAACAATACATAAAATAGAATATTTTATGCATCTGGATGTACATATGTTTTTTTTTTAAACGGATTTATTACTAACAGTTTTTTTGTTTTATAATTATTGGTAATAATTTTATCATTTTATTGTATTTTATTTTTTTATAATATGTTTTATGAACATTTTATTTTGTTGTATTTATGTTCTTTTATGCGGCTGAAGTGCTATTTCGCCTTTTATTCTCTACAAAATAATTGTTAATCTCAATTACCTAAAAGTTTTTAGTTTTAAAAAGCACATTCCCATACCCTCTTGAAAATTGAAATAAAAATGATCCTTGTCTTTTCTTCAAAAAATCGTTATCCCTGAAGTTCCTGAGCTAAGCAAAAACGAAGTTTCAGTTCCGATTGGACCATCTCTTTATCCACCTCACTTACGGTCGTCAAAGGTTGTGACGTCATTCCGTAATCTTTACACAAATTGCAGGCCAAGCTGTGGCATTGCGTGAGTAAGATTTTAACTATTGGGTGTTTCAAATAGTTTCTTCCTCTCTCCATTTCTCTTTGTATCGATTTTGAGGTAAAGTTTACAGCTGGAGAGGTTGTTTAAGTAATAATTAAGCTGAATTCCTTTCCGCAGAGAAAATTATAGATCTGAAAGAAAATGTTTTTTTTTTTTGCACTCTTTAGGATAAAATTATTTTTATGGCTTTTATGAATGATTCAGAGGGGTTAAAATGTTACTTACCATTAAAATTGCTCTATAGTAGACGAAATAAAATATATCCAAAGTTTACCTCATATACATATAATGCATACAAATATTAAGAATTATATTAGCAATGAAAGGACTTAGGAAGTCACGCTTGATGTAATAACTCCTGCAGTGAAATTGGTAAACACATTCTGTGCCACAGTTCTTTGGAGCTATTGTGTACTTTTAAATAATTAATTATGTAATCATTACATTATTTTCTGGCTAAGTAGAAGATGATAAAATTCATTAATTCTTTAGGTCGTCAGATAAGGAGAAAACGAAGTGCATGACTGTCATCACTTTTAAATGTCAATGCTTCACTTTTTAATCGTTATTTTCGATCTTTAAGCAGTATTTTTTTCTGATTTTTATTGCAAAATAACAGCTTTGCAAACATTTATTTATAAATGATTTTATTTAAAATAAAAATTGTCCACGGCTATTAAACGTTTAAACGGTTATGATTTATGAGTTAACCTTAACTACAATTTTAAGTTTGCAATAAAGTATTTTTCCTCGAAAAGAAATATGTACTATCCTTCCAAAAATATCGCAGATGTGATCTTTGTGGAGCTCTACGTTTCTAAAAAAAATACCCTCAAGGGGTGAAAATATGCAGGATGTAATTAAGTCGGGGATGAATATGCATGGCCATTCTTCTCTACTAACAGTTTTTTTCTTAACTTGCAGCCCTAACGTGTGGCTAATGAAAAGAAAATTTAATATGTGTTTCGATATTACCACTTTATTTAAAAGATGACAGATGATGCATTTTAATATCCAAATGTTCTGCATCAGGGCAATGGTACTAGAATGTATTCGAAAATCTTTATATACCTTACATGGTACTTAACTGTCGATATTAGTTTTCAGTTATTTAGAATTTGGAGCAAAATTGCCATAAAGCGGGAGTTTGGTTTAACGAAATGTATCCGCACGATGCATAAATATTTCGATTTTTTCCCTTTTATGTAAGTCTTAGTAGATTATCATGTGCATTATGACGATATTAGACATTTACAAATCTGGAGGCTCGTACCTAAATATTCACTGGTTATAGTGATAAATACCTCTCTGATCCTTTGTTGCCTAATAGTTATATGTATCTTTAATAAGCTTTAGAATGAATATTCCTTTTTCTATTTTACTCCCTCTTTGTACCATATCACTAATATAGAGCAACAATAATTTTACTTTTCAGCCTGTACAGCATTTATATTTGCCGTATTCATAAGTGACATTTTTTAGCAGAATTCCAAATTTTAAATTTATAGTCCTCTTCATTATTTCATTTTAAATTTGATAGCATTAATTTAAGAAAATTTCTTCTTTTTACTGACTTTCGTATGAGTGAAATTATAGGTTTGTGTGACTTTGTTTTTGCAAGTGAGCAAATAATCTGATTGTTATGATAATAGGAAGAGACATACTGCCTAACATTATTTACCTATAAGAAGTAGGGAAGAAAGGAGTAGATATCTAGCCTCAACCCATCAGGAAACAAAATTGAAATCTTTTGAATTATCACCTGACAGTGGTATTGAATTTTATATGATTTTAGACAACCAATTTTAGGCATTAGTATACCAGCAATATCAAATCACTCGTTCCAGTATCTCTTTACAATATCAAATAATACTATTTATAGTGATTGTATAATAATAATCATTCTGCTATAAAAATTTAAGCCTTTAAGAATATTTTAAAAATATTTATAGTTAATTGAGAATGATTCAAAACAGTAATAAGCAGATTTCAGTTTGGTCACATTGTCTTAAATTACTTATATGTTGACCGAAGAATTCCATATTATATCCCACAAAATCCTGTCTAGATATGGAAGTTATGTATAACAGGCTTCATCGATCTTTTGACATGAAAAAGCTTAATTATTTAGGCTGAATTTTTGAAAGTTTGGAACAATGTATATCTGTCATTAGAGACTCAATTTTAATATCCATCTAAGAAGTTTTAAAGTATCATCATCAGCATGTTTATGGAAATATAACGAAATCACCTCTTTCACCGGGTTGACATTCAAATTATTATAATAAGGAAGTTACACTTTTAGAATTTTACCGCACGAAAATGAAAAGTCTCCGATATCACAGTCTCCTAACTAAATCGATTCTTTTCGATCGCAAAATCGATCAAGAAGTTTAGTACATCTACTTGAAGTTTAATAGGGAAGCTTCTGAATATTTTACACAAAAATCTGACCCTCACCAGCATGTATTGTATTGCTATTTGTGCCCTTGATTATGAAAGGGGTGTAAGTCAAAAGTTTACAATATCAAATATATTTACAATATAATTTGTATTATCAGTTATTACAAAAGTGGTCATATATTTTTCTCTTCGGAATGTTTAAAGTTTTGAGTTTGATAAAACTAAAAAATATTTTTATTCTAGATAATAAAATGCTTCAGAAAGTATTTAAGGTTCAAATTTTAAATTTTGCAATGACTCCTTCATTTTACTGTAATGTAAAAGAATGTAACGTGAAAACTCATTATTTTTTAGATTCTTGACTTACACCACTTTCGTAATCACCGGCCCAATGACTTAGACCACTTTCATAATCAAGGGTACATTTATCGAATTATCCTTCTAATAATTATTTTTTTATTAGGAATTCTTTCCGTGAAGGCATGTGATAAATATAACATCATTAAACGCTTTCTTTCTTAAAATGAGATGTGAATTGGTAATATTGTCTTATTTTGCTTTTGAAATAGTAATGTGAACTTTTGGAAGGTTTTCAACCTCGTTGTTATAGATACTAGGATATGATTTTACAAGTTAGAAGCGTCTGTTTGGTTACCGCCATATGCATACTGTAACGAATATTCCAGTCACGTTTCAGCACCGAATGGTCACTTGATAGTTTAAATTCTGATTGTGGTATTCTAGAAGCGTTATTATGATAAAACTGTACTTGTGATGAAATTCCAGACAGACAGTACAAATCTAGACGCTAGACATTCTGGAAACGAATATTCAGAGTTGAAAAAATTATTAGAAATATAATGCAAATGAATTTAAAGAAATACCGAAGGCGATACTTCTTTCACATTTATATCGAGCGATAGTGACGTGATGTGAAATAAAAACTCCGTTATTAAGGTTTGAAACCCAAGCACTGTAACGTAACATGGTTGAGGATAAAATCCCTTTAATTTTTTAAATACGTGCTTAAGGCTCTTTAGTATTACGTTGCCATTGTATATTTTAGTGCAGCAATAATAAGCTATAATAACGCTTTCTTACTCATATGTGGTTTCCTCTAGGAACTACGTAAGACAACTACATTTTGAAAAAAAATACTTTTTTATAACAACTGAAAGATTTAATGTTCTGTTCGGACTGTTTCAGGTAATATATGTCTAAATAAATCTAAATAAATTGTAAACAAAAACGTAATTTTAATAAAAACTAAAAGATATAAATATTGTATTACTTTTAAATCGGTTTGTTTGTGCTAATTTGATCCTACGGCATCCAATATTTATCCACAAGTGGAGAAAATACCGAACATACTTCGCTAATTAGAATGCTAATTTGATCCCATGACATCCCATATTTATCCACAAGTGGTGAAAATACCGAAAATACGCCCTTATAATCAAGCCACTTTCCTAAGAAAAAAAACCCTTTCGAATTCAAAGATTTTTTGAGACTATGATCAGCTTACGTACACTGATTTTAAAACTACTTTCGCTCAAGAGAATTGAACCACGCTTCTCGTAGGAAAGATTCCTCTGGGATACTATAAGTATTATCTGCATTTGTGACGAATAGAATTAAGTTTAAAAGACATATCGCTGAATAGTTAATTGGTTAACACTGGTCTCACGGTTAAGGGTACAAGGGACCTTTAACCTCCTATTTTTAATTTTTCCTTATTTTACTCTTATATACAAAATGAGAATAATTAATATTTTTTCATACTAAATTGAAGACAATTTGAATTCACAAATAAGTATTTTGTGGAAGAATAAGACTTGTTTATTAAAACATTTTTCAAAAATGCTAGAACTTTTCAAAAATGTTCCATGCGCATTACTTTTCTTTTGACTTCTTTCAAATTTCTCAGGATTGTTAATTGAAGTGTTTTCCACAAACCTGTATATCGATATTTGAAACCACAAATATTTTCCAAATTTATAGACCATGAAATAAAGCGAAAACATAAAAAAAACAAAAGGCAGATTTAAAAATAATTATTTATGGCTTTAGAGTCATACAAAAAAAAATCATTGCACAATTATGTTTATATGTACAGTAAACTTATATTAAAAAAATAAGGTTTTTAAATAATTTGGAATGCACTTAGAACATTTTTGAAAAATGCTAATAATTTTTGATTGTTTTTTGAAAACCAGTCAGTATTCTGCCAAAGAATCCTTATTTTTAATTCTAAGGGTCTTCAATGTAGTAAAAAAGAATACAAATTATTCTCTTTTTGGGTACAAAGTTAAAAACTGAAAATTTAAAAATTCGAGTTTGAAGGTCCCTTCTCCCCTTAAGAGACCCAGGTTTGAACTCGATTCCTCATAGAAAGGTATTACGTGCTCTTTTTCTTATATTTAATAATAATAAAGTTGAATTTTTATTAGGTTAGGCAATTCGGCATCAATTAAACTTTTACTCTATTTCGAACCATTCAAAGTAATACGGAAAAACTAATGTATAGTATTTTTAGGTGTATAACTGCTCAATGAATTTCAGAAAATGCTATTACCATTTACAAATCATTTTAGAGAGGCAGATCTTCCTTATTATACAGAACTAACTGCTGAAAATTCTACCAATAATAAAATTGAATAATAGTATCGTGGAAAGAATGTGAGAATACATTTTTAATAAAGCTGTTTGATTACATTTTAAAGATTATTGCTCTCTTTTTATGTGCAACCAAAAAGGCTCTTTCTTGCTTTACCACTTGTTTAAGGCCCATATACTAATGCTTGATTTGGAGGATGGTCGGTTTGTTAGGGCGTTGGACTTCAGTACCATAGTCCGCGGGTTCGAGTCTCATTGTTGGAAACTTCAGCGTAATGTTCCAAACCTTTACCTTACCAAACCTATTACCTTATTAAAAATGGTATTTTTGCAACTACTGTAATAAAAACCCATTTTCTAATCAAATAAGCCTTTCAAGACTTAAGAATTCGAAGTCCATTCTCTAACCGTTTCTGCATAGTTAAGATCATATTTCTATGCCCTGGGCCAATCGTATTCATCAATTCTGTCATCCATAATATAGAAATTTTACCCCTTTGAAACGGGTAGATATTTGCCCAAACCCTTGGGAATATGGGGAATATCAGCCATTTGTAAGTCATTTTCATCTGTAGTTTATCCAACCTGAACATGAAATTAAATACTCCATGCATTTCCTGTAAATTCAGCAACAGTCTGGAATTACCCCTGTTCATGGTCTCATGAGCAAGACTCACTTGTTGATCCAAACGTTATTCCATATTCGGTATTATTGAATTTTTCCCAGTGATGGACTTTAAGCTTGTAATTTTCCAGATAATTATAAATTATGTGAGAAATTATTTTAATTAATTATGATGCGAAGGACCGCTCTTCGGGGGTGGAGAATATCATTATCTTAATTTGTAGGATTAAAATAAATTTTGGTTCCACTAAAAAATTGCAAGACTCAATGGGGACTGTGTTTTTCACAGTGTTTTTAGCATGTATGCCATGCTCATAAAACTTATCAAATGAATTATCTTCCAGTTACCCTACTCCTGTTGAAGTTACTGGATATATGTTCTATTTTTCCTTCATTATGAATGTTTTAAAATATTGATACTATACTAAAGCAATAGACGCAATGACCAACCACCGATTCTAAAGCAGTTTGGAATACTGCCAAAAACATCTTCGTACACTCATAGGGGAGAACAAAAGCATGGTTGTCTCCTCATAGGGAGCAAGCAGTGTTGGCTCATCTGTATGGTGATCCCATAATAAAGTAGGCAAAGAGTTCGTGGTTTGGCTGAGTCAATGTCCTCAGAACAAAGTCGCATCGAAACACAAAAGCAACTCACAAAGGAGTAAAGATGTGCAAAGTAGAAAACAAGAGGATTCTGCTTTCCATGCTTTTTACTGCACTTGATCACTGTTGAATATTTCTTACTTTTTTTTCTATAGAGTTTCTCAACTGTCCTTCGAATGAATATCCTAATCTTGATTTGGGTTTAGTTTCATTAAAATTTTTATATTCATGTGTATCAAAACTGTTCGATTACCAACCCTTTCGTAAGTTCCTAAAATCGAATTTTAGACTTAAAACCTGTAGCAAATTCTTTTTGCAATGCAACCCTATAAATTTTCACTGCTCTCCCTCAACTACATTCACTCTTCATAGTCCAAGTATAACAGTGTTGAACACAAATTCTCACCAGCCTTATCATTATTATTTTGATGGAGTTGACTTTTAAAATCTCCAAGGATAGTTATTCTGAAGTCGGGAATCAAAATATCTATAGCAGGAATTGGGACAGAGCTGGGAATTAATTGAATGCTTTTGCTAATAGGCAAAGTATACACAACGCTCACCAATCTTAGAAATATCCTAACTCACAGGGTAGTACTTCAAAAAAC
Organism: Dolomedes plantarius; assembly: GCA_907164885.2. Taxonomy (NCBI): domain Eukaryota; kingdom Metazoa; phylum Arthropoda; class Arachnida; order Araneae; family Dolomedidae; genus Dolomedes; species Dolomedes plantarius. The sequence goes on along the minus strand of OU015494.1, from coordinate 108,138,632 downwards.
AGCTTGTTTCGTTATTAAAATATTTTCTTCGTCATAAACTTATCTCTGGGATATTAAGAGCAGAGACCAAGCTTGCGTAAGAGTAGGTTATTTCCATAAAAATTAAACTATTATTCACTAAGATAATTTGTTATGAATTTAAGAGCAGTTTACACAGGCGATCAATAAATGAACTTTTTAAGAGTAAATTTTATTTATTTTTTTTCATTTTCCTTAAAGCAGTTTTACCGTAGTTTAATGCATTATAAAGTTATAACAAACTTTGTTACACATTCTCATATTTTTTATTGGCTCTTAATTATGCAGTTCATCTTGGATCTCGAACTTGACACTACGTATCTCTCTCTAGGGCCATGCTACTTATATTTTTCTTCTAATTTTGCAGCGCGATCTGTCATTATCTGTTTAGTTTTAATAGCGTTATTTCCCAAAAATATTAGATTTTAGTATGTCGTGCGTGTATCGTTCGGGTAATTTCCATGTTTTTTATCTTTTAAAGTCAACCCATAGGGGTAATCTAAACTCCATATCTGTGTATATCTTTGACTAATTTTTAAGATCAGAACTTGCAGTTTCGCATTTACAATAGTATCGTTCAATAGATTTCATTTATATTTTTTAATGAAGAGTGTAAATAAGACATTTCAACATCGAAAAATACCTGCATACGGAATGTATTTTTCAGCATTTGCCGTGGTGGTCGTTGAAACTTTCCAATCAGCACTATGATAAAATTATCATAGTGTTGATTTGAAACCCATAAAACTTGACAATATTGAAATATTGAAAGAATTTTATTTTAATTTTCAATTTTCTTTGGCAAAATGGTCTCAGTACTATATTAAATATTTCTACTTAAACATGTGCCTTTAAGACGCTAATAAATGTTTCTTGTGACAAGTATCCCATGACGAACTGTATACATCTACGCAGTTTTAAGCCATAACACTCACGCATACGCATTTGACACAACTATAATTATATGCATAATTGAGTAATAATTTACTCAAGATCCTCTTATTAAAATATTATTGCGCGTAATGTTTTGCATATTTTCCTGAAACACCTGTATAAACTTTATCTGACAACTGAGACAAAACATAGTCTCGATGTTACGTTTGGAGTTAATTAACTAGCTAATTATCTCTACTGACAGTATATGGGGCAATATTTCCTCTCATCTAAAACGGAATATATTTTGTTCTATTAATGATAGCGTTATGATGTTGTGTGGCAGATAACTAATTATTTCTATTTATGGAGTAAAGTTTATGGGCTTTCATCAACATCAGAAGAGTATAGAGCTACGATTTCTATGAATTAGGTAAGCATATTATGCTTTAAAACCGCATCTGACACACTTAAAATGTTATCCTTGTTTAAATTAATTTATATACATACATAATATATACCACCAAAAAATTGTTGTATATATATATATATATATATATATAAACTTCTGTAGCCGGCGACCCTTACATTAGGTTGCGGTTGTTTTGGTTGTGAGTTATATCCTCTAACTGTAATTGATCGCGGAAGAGTTGGTATTCATAGAAGTTTGGAAATTATACTTCCTATTTAAAAAAATTAAATTAAATTTTTTAAAAATTTAAAATTAAATCTTTTTAAAGTTGAAGACTGCAAAGCTGTACTCGCTATATGCAAATAAAGACCTCCAGTTGATGGTCAGAGAAGTGTTTTCTTTTTCTTTTTTGCCTATTATGGCTACCAATCTAACTTTATCAAGGGGGGTGACATTTTCGTATATTATAAGAGTATATTAGAGGTATTAAAGGGGTTATTTTTACGTTAATATGTATAGTTATATACACACATACACACGTGGAAATTCCAGAGCGGCAGGTGCGCCTCGAAATGGTCACGAGGCCAGATAGTTGAGAATTGGGAGACCCTAGATAGCACACTCAGCGTGTTAGACTTGACATGTAGCGATAGCCCCTGTGAAGATTCTCAGTGAGCCAGATATACTCTTAGCGAGTAAGGTAGAGTATCATAGAACTTCTGCTGTGGGCATGTTGTTTTCATTCTTTTGTTTGGTGTGTGTCAAGTTGAATAAACATCTTAATTCAACTTGTGCCTCTTCATTTGAGTGAACCTAGTACGTCAGAGAACACTCGACACCACGATTGTCACCACTTACACACACTTACACACACACACACACACACACACACATATATATATATATATATATATATATATATATATATGATTATTTCTACTGCTATGAACCCTCTAAATTTTAGTACACGGAACATAAGTAGTTACGTTCTTTGCATGCAATATTCGATTTTTTCCTCTATTTAATTATGAAATCAGTTAGATTTCAGTAACTTCATTTAATGTTACCATAGTAGACATCCCTATAAATCTCTCCTATCATAGTATGGCAAATGAGAGTATTCCGGTTCAGTCTTAGATCTTACACCTGTTCGGTGTACGCTTAGCTAAAAAAGTGTTTGTAATACTTTGAAACAAATTATAGTAAAGTCTGTCCCCAAAAAACGTCTTTGAAATATGTAATATATTTCAATCATTAAAAATTCAGCATTAACTTATAAATATAAATATTTTTACGTAACAAGCTTCTCAAGTATTTAGTTTTAAAGTGCAAAATGATCCAAAAAGGAAGATAAATTTTAAATGTCGACATTTCGTTGTGTTTTCTGACAAGCGCCACGAAGTTTGAAGAAGGAATCTCAGAGTTTATAAGATTTTTTTCAGGGGATAAAAGGTAACTTTTGTTACGTGTTGACCACAAGATGGCAATTGTCCGAAAACTGTAAAAGGAATGGAAATATTGACAGTACCATGCAGATATAAATGTTTTAACTGAAACGGCAGCCAAAGATTAAAAATGTTACTTTACATGATGTAAAATTCTTAGTATATTTTACTAAGAATTTACTTAAAATATCGTTTATCACCATTATATCCTTTATATTGCTAATTAACCGTTTAATTTGAAGTATCGGGGAGACATTTGTAATTTTGTATACATCCTTTGCGAAAGAATTCTTTTACCCGCCATTGATTTGCATGGAAACTCACAGGCTGTAAGTTAATCAAAGTTCAGGCGTTTCTAATTCTAAATGGCTGTTACATCGAGATTTTAGTATAGATACTATAATATGTAAATTGTTAAATCTATTCTTCATTTAGTTTTTAATGAAAGTAAATAAAGTTTCCACCTTTACAAGGGTATTAGAATATTTGTTCAATAGCTCTGTGTTTCCAATATACAATTGCGTTTGTTTACTATATTATTTTGGCGAATCGTTGCTTGCATTGCTTTCTTTGACAATAGAGAACACAAAATAAAAATCGTGTTTTGGATGATTATAAATTTAGGGCTTTCATTTATTTCGAAGTTTGTGGTTATTTAAGTGTCTTATGTCCTTTTGGATGTGTAAGAAGGATACTGTTGGGAAACAACGTTAATTTTCTCTCTTTACGGCATGCGTGCGCACACATGTTAATTATGACGTCATCCTTTTTCTACCTGTACGGTAACGCTCTGTGAGCGAGAGTAAAAGGATGTTGTTCACTGTAAGACGCTTCTGTGTTATGTTCTGTGAAAATGTATCTTTGTCCTATTAAATGTTTTGCTACTATTCTGTTGCTATTTTTACTCTGTGTGACTAAATTCCCATAGATACAGTCAATCAATTCTAAATTTTTGTTCATGAAAATGTGTTGAGATCTACGATTTGATATATTTGCATGATATCTTGTAAATAAATACAAAGACAGATTCGCAAAATTGAAACTGCGACAAAAGAATAATTTGAAAGAAATTCCATTCCAAGTACACTTTACACGGACAGAGAATATTCTGATTTGAATGTTGTTCACAGTCAATATCACACATGAATCCTTTCAGACTCTTTTTTTACTATAGAATGTGTGATCTAGATAAATAATTTTATTTTAAAGCTGATTTCAAAAAGGTGGATTTAATGTAATTTTCAAACCGCTGAAACCGAATTCAATCTATACTCAGGACACATTTGAAAATGTCTGAATTGTGCATAACAAAAGTTAATTTCAGAGGTTATACAAATTTCATTTGGTTAGACGGTCGGACATTTGTGTAACAAAGGATGTATCTTTTGTTCATTAAATAATGTAAGCGCAGACCTGATAGATTGCAAGAGTTGATTAAATATGTTATATTTGCATTCATGAGTTTTAGGATAACTATTTGCGAATACATTCAATATCATCGTGTAAAATTTCGAAACTCTTAAACAAAAAAGAAACTAACATTAAAATATCTTAAATAAGTAAACAGACTCTTATAACAACACCAGTTCCTGCATAACAATCAGGTGCATTACCAAGAACGGAAAATAACGTCAGCTAAAGCAAACAATCGTTTTAATTGTAGCATGGCAGTTTGGTTACAGAAAAACGTAAATCCTTACATTTTTAATGCCCTTTCTCGATTTGTTGAAATCCGTGTAGCAAGCACGTTGGTAGATACGTCGCTGTGATATTGTACAACGGGAAGATCATCTCATCACGGTTGTGACAGAAATGTCAACATCTTTTTTTTATCATCCGCGAGGCCACACAAGGAATTCTCAAAGTACATCCTTTTTTTAAATGCATTACCGCTTAGACTTGATCTATAGCGTTCTTATGAATTTTCTTTGGTTCATAATTAGCGACAATACACATTCATCCATATAGTAATTTTAAATATCTTGAGTAATATTCCCTTAGTACTATTAAGAATTATGGTGTATATATATATATATATATATATATATATATATATATATATATAGAGAGAGAGAGAGAGAGAGAGAAAGAGAGAGAGAGATAGATAGATAGATAGATAGATAGATAGATATTGAAGAGCAAAATACTGGTACACCGACCTAATATCGTGTAAGGCCCCGACGAACACGCTGAAGTGCCGGAACATAACGTGGAATGGACTCGACTAATGTCTGAAGGTATCCTGGAGGCAATTCACACTATGCATCCTGCAGGGCAGTCCACAAATCCATAGGAGTGCGAGGGGGTGGAGATCTCTTCTGAATAGCACGTTGCAAGGCATCCAAGATATGCTCAATAATGTTAATGTCTAGAGATTTAGATGGACAATGGAAGTGTTTAAAGTCACAAAAGTGATCCTGGAGCCACTCGGTAGCAACTCTCGACGTGGGGAGAGGGTGGGGGTTGTCGCACAGTCCTGCTGGAATTGTCCAAGTCAGTCAGAATGCCCAATGGGCATGAATGTGTGTAGATGATCGGACAGGATGCTTATATACCCGTCACCTGTCAGAGTCGTCACTGGACGTATGAGGGGTTCCATATCACACCAAATGCGTACGCCATACCATCACAGAAGCTCCATCAGCTTGAACAGTCCCCGGTTGACATGTATGGTTTATGGATTCATCAGATTGTCCGCAGACCCGTACACATTCATCCGTCCGATACAATTGTAAACGAGACTCGTCAAACCAGGCAACGTGTTTCCAGTCATCAACAGTCAAATGGAGGTTTTGGCGGGTCCAGGCAAGGCGTAGAGTTTTGTCCCGTGCAGTCAACAACGGTACACGAATGGGCCTCAAGCTCCGAAAGCCCATATCAATGACGGTCCGTTTAACAGTTCGCACGCAGACACATGTTGATGCCCCAACAATGAAATCCGCGGCAATTTGAGGAATTGCTGCACATTTATCTCGTTTAAGGATTCTCGTCAGTCGTCAAGGGTCCAGTTCTTTAAAGGTCTTTTTCCGGCCGCACCGCTGTCTGAGTTTTGATGTTTTACCGGATACCTGATATTCATGGCACACTCTTGAAATGGTCACGCGCGAAAATCCAAATTGCATCTCTATCTCGGAGATACTTTGTCCTATCTCTCGTGTTCTGACGCTCAAAGTAACATAAATCGTGACAATCTGCAATGGTAGCAGTATGAAACGATCTAACAGCTCCTCCAGACACCTGTTGTCTTATACTATAGGCGCTGCCGACCGCATTGCGTTAAGCTGATTGGTTGCATATCTCCATTATTTGCATACGCACGCTGTACCAGTTTTTTTGACTGTATATATATATATTCATTCCATAAGACGCTAATAGATTCCTTATAAATCCACGAAATTGGCTTTAGAAATTGTCAGGATTAATAGAAAATGTATAAAGCAGATAACTAGTAGTCATCACGTGCATACCGCATTTTAAGATCATAATATATGTTGTGAGACGAAATATTATTTAAACCTCTCAGTAAGGTTGCCAATGACCTAATTAGTTGGGAAGTTGGGTATTTGTAAACAAAGTATTTATTTCGGTGTAAATTAGCGATTGTGAATAAATATGCAGCTTTCTTTCACGGCTTACCAACCACTTTAATCATCATTGTTTACAATCTTTCGATAATTCAGTGTCAGATGAATAAACTCCTGAGATAAAATTGGCGAAAATAATTCGATACCTTTTAAGTTATACATTCACATTTAATCAGTTTTCTTGGAGTTTTAGCAATTGTTATGGTCACGATAATTCTGCGTTCATTAATGCAAGGTTTGTTAACTTTAATGGGATTTCCAACTACGACTAATTAGGAGAATTATATAGCTGGGAGAATTTCAACGGCGGAAACGGGGAAGGGATAGTTGGATGGAATCATTTTGCGTGTGGATGTAGCAGATAAAGTTTATAAACATTAAAGATGCTGAGCTGCATGAAAGATAACTTTCGCTAATTTAATTTTATTTAATATTAGTAGAGAGGAAAAGAAAGGAAAAATTATTTCAGAAGTTATAAAGAGGCGTAAAATGTAGCAAACTGTTAGCAGAGTTTTATTTTCATGATTTCATGCTGTATTAAAAAATAACCCGAAATCGACGTACGAAATTTTCAAAGAGAGATTGTAGTATTCCGTTTTCAGTACTGTGAAAAAATATAAAAATGTTAAATGGTTGCTTTAAAATACAACCATCCTGTATATATATATATATATATATATATATATATATATATATATATATATATATATATATAACAGTTCCGTAACTGACTGACATACAACGCACAAACCAAACCGCTTAACCTAGAGGACTGAAATTTTGCATGGCGATTCTTCTTATAGTGTAGGGGTGCATTAAGAAAGATTTTTGAAAATTTCTTCTTAGATTTTTTAAAACTAAATTTTTAAGCTGTTTTAGTAACTTTTTTTTAAGTTTGCATTTAAAATAATAATTTGAGGGTTCTAAAATTAATATCACGAGAAAGATCATAAAAATTCCTTTAAAATGAAATATTTTTCAAATCTTTTCCTCCATTTTCTGATTTCTGGTAAATTTTTTAAGATTAAATTTTAGAATTTAATTTATTAAATGCTGATCAGGTGATTTCTTTTTCTGGTACTTTAATTAATTTATCGTCACGTCCATAACAATGAAATAGACAAAAAAATATTTTTTCCCTTGCTAGTGCGGCAGACGATTGGACCTTATCCAAAAAAAAATTAAAATGCAGTAAAAGATATGTTCCTCAATGTGTACTATATTAACTGTACTATAACACAGGACAACATTGGTTTTGGTGCCGAGGAATTTGGAGATGATTTCATATGAATTTGATGCTCTGAATTTAAATACGGCGTTAGGTTTTGCCTAGGAGCTCAAATTTCTAAGATATAACATTCTAGTGAAATATACGCTACACTATTTTAAGTTAAATCCATGGATCAAATTAAAAAACTAAACACGGAATTTATTATTATTATATATTTTTTAAATGTTAAAGGAACATAAAAATCAGGGAGAATATTGCAGTAGTACTTATGTAATTACAAAGAGCAAGAAAGAGGAAAAAGTCATTGATGAAACCAACTAGTCACTGAACACTTCGGAAACTTCTTTTATGTCACATTCTTGAATGTATTTTGGAAAAATTATTTGTCCCTTTTTAAACTCCAGCAGTAATCTGCCATCATGTGCGCATCCCATCTTCCTTGGTAGTGGTCCTCCATAGTTTTAATATCCTGGTGAAATCTTTCACCTTGTTCCTCACTGATGTCTCCTAAATTTTCAGGAAAATAGTCCATATGGTTGTGTAAATAGGTCACCTAAATGTTCATGTTACACCCAAGGGATCTGAAACTGTTTAACATCTCGTTTACCAGTTCAAAATAGTTTTCAGCTATGCATTTGCCCAGAAAATTTCTGATGACTGCAACAAGTGAAGTCCAGGCTTTTCGCTCAGCCTCATTCATGGATTTTCCTTAATGAGTCAAATATTCCTGCTTTAATTTTTTTCTTACTAAACTTAGGCATTTTTTACTTTTTATATGCAAATCATGATCCGTTCTTATCTAGAGCCTTTCCAAACTGCTTCATTTGGCCCAGCTTGATATGCAGTGGTGGAAAGATGATTTTCTTTCGTCCAACTAAGGGGTCGTTAATGACATTCTTTTCCCCAACGTCCATGTTTTCTCTCTTAGGCCACTCTTTTATAACCCAGTGGTGTGTTTTATCTCTGCTATGCCAGAGGCACACGATGCAAGATATTTGATGTAGCCACTTTGTTGTCCAAGGAGAAAATTTACCATTTTTAAGTCCACACAAATCACCCATTGATGTTCATGATACTTTATCTTCTCCAAGACCAAAGCTATGGTGTCATATTCTTATTTCATTTTCGTTGAATGAGCAATGGGTATTGAACCATATTTGTTCCCATTGTGTAGAAGGACTCATTTCAAAATTCGCTTTGAGCTGCCAATAAATAGGCGCCAATCATCTGGAAAACATTCAGAAAGACCCATTTTTTCCAGGAGTCCAGTTTCTCAGGAGGACAAATTACCCATTATTGAATGAATTGAATAGAAAAAAATATTGTTAGATAAGTGGATGTACAGTAAAACCTCGTTTATCCGGCTCTCATTTCTTCGGATAATCCGGATCAGATTTGTAGACATTTTTATTTAATGTTTACATTAGATAATAATTTTTTACTATGACAGCAAGAACGTTACTACAAGTACGCCAAATATTCGCCTTTTAGTTTGATTCAATGTACAGTTCCTGCACAGATTGTACAATAAATTATGGTAATACAATGCTTTTTATTGAGTTTAAGAAAACTTCACTAGACTTACCAATTCTTTATTAAGAAATGATGTGAAAATATTTTATTTTTAATTTTTTTTAAACAATACTATATAATTTTGTTACAAAACAAAGTAAGTCTTCTTAATTAAGGATTTTGTATTGTTTATTACCCATATTACCCGGATTATCCGGATTTTCGATTGTCCGGATTGCTTATGGTCCCAGTTAGTTCGGAAAAACGAGGTTTTACTATATCTAAAAAGGTAGAGCTGATAGAGAAAAAACTGATTTCATATTTAGATTCAGCGCCCCAAATATAGCTAAAATCAGTTCTAAAATCCTATGCACCTAATGCTAGGCACCAAAAAAAAAACATTATTTTTTGTAGCATTGTGTAATTTTTAGTATGTCCTATTAGATTTAATTTGAATATTTTCTTATACATTATTTTGTCTATAAAAATATTTCTTACGATATTTTTACAAATATATTTTTTCGTTTTTTTAAATCAATTGTATACATTGATCGTCGTATTTATTATACATACATACATATATATATATATATATATATATATATATATATATATATATATATATTGGCATTAATTGCCTACATTGACCATTGTATTTAATTTGAATGTACTGCGTAGCGAAGTGCGGGTTTCCAGCTAGTATATATATATATATATATATATATATATATATATATATATATATATATTACTTTATCCTCCTCATTTACTATGGCGAAATTTAACGAAGAACTATCTATTAACAAAGGAGTAGCTATTACAATTTTCTTGTAAATTGTAAAAAAAAGAAAATATTAAAATTCCGATTTATACAACAATATCTTCTTTATGTCAAATGCTTGTGCAACATTGCATATGTCGAGACTTGTTCTTCACACCCATTTTAAACCATGTAGTCCGAACTCCTCTTAGTTTACAACTACAGTCGGCTCCCGAGAATCTTCCATCTTCTTCTACCCGCATGCAATATATTTCAATAGAGTTCTGAATCTGAAATTCAGCTTTGTTTTGGATCCGAAAAGGATTTTCGTAGTTTTGTAAGTACAGATCTGGTGTGAGACTCTTATTTATAAATGATATTTAGAAAAATAGTGCTGAAACTAACTTCATTTCAAAATTTATTAATAATCTTTCATCCAATAGAAATGAATTAGATTAAACACGAAATCTAGTTGGAAATATAGATCTTTTTGGTAAAGGAACATACTCTTGTACTGAACATACAAAATGTTGAAATATACAACAGTAATTAAATACATTTCATAACATGTTGAATGTGATTTTCTAAGGATATATATATATATATATATATATATATATATATATACCTGAAACGTCTAGCTGTATGGATAGGAGCATTATAATCATGAAGAACGTCATCTCCTGCAGGAAAAAATTTTTGCACCAGAGGATGGATCTTGTCGGCTAGAAGTTCTTCCCAGTATCATAGTCCTTCCCAGTCAATCTCCCTTTCGGGGTTACAATAGATCCCTTTTGAAAATCATGCGATGGCCGCCGAAACCCTAAGAAATTCCCTCTCCATGTTTCACAGCTGGCATGAGACAAGCATGATATTACGCTTGTGTAGGTGTTTTCAGACATACGCACGTCCTGTTGCAGGGGACAAAGTGAACAATGATTCCCCTAAACAAATGTCATATTTCAGCGTATTACTCGACCAGGATTTGTGCTCGTGGGACTACTGTAGAGGACGGTTTATTTTAACATCTGTTACAAGTGGCTTGGGAATTACTACTCTGCCGTAAATTTTTTGTCTTTGAAGTTTTCTCTTACCTGTAATGACTGGTACTGGAGCCTGCAAATTCAGATGGAGCTCTACGGTCACTTTGGCTGCAGTTGTCTTCTTTTTTGATGTCACAGTCCTCTTCAACACCAGTCATTCCCTTTCGTCCACTATTCTGTTTCACATAACATGTCTTTCCGTGAACTCTGTATGCCATCATGACTTCGGATATCAGAACTCGTTAAACACCCAAACCCATGGGGGCTGTTGTAACAGATACTCCAATTAAACGCGATTCAACAATTTGCCTTTCTACACGGACTACAAGGTTTGGCATCTTACGCTATCCCCCAAATAGCCTGATGCCCATAGTTTCATTACTGGTACTTTAGAGTAGAATAATGTATACACTATATTCTATAAAAAAATATTGGTCCCTAAACTTGTTTTTAAGGAATACGAAGCACTTGCATAAGCACCACTAATATTAATGTCTTTCCATTATTTTGATAACCACCTGTATATATATATATATATATATATATATATATATATATATATATATATATATATATATATATATATATATATATATATATTATATATATATATATATATATATATATATATATATATATATATATATATATATATATATATATATATATTTATATATATATATTATATATATATATATATATATATATATATATATATATATATATATATATATATATATATATATATATATATATAAAATATATATACACTCATGGACAAAAAAAATTAGCGCACCAAGAAGGAGTCGTCAAAATGAAACGAAATTTTACATACGTAATGATTACTTTAATATAAGTAAATGATAAGAAAATCAAAGAAAAAGGATAATTTATTTCAGAGAAAAAGGCAAAAGAATGGAGGCGTTAATACTCCGTTGGACCCCCTCTACCGCGAATGCACGATGCGATGCGATCGGGCATTGAGTCATACAAGTTCTGTATGATGTCTTGAGACATTTCGTTCCATATTTGCTGTAACCTTGCCCCTAGTTCGTTCAAACTCGTGGGATGCCCAACTCGTCGTCCCAAATGATCCCAGATATGCTCGATTGGAGACAAATCTGGGGATCGGGCAGGCCAAGGAAGGGTAGTGACAATGCGGAGACAGTCTTGTGACACCCTTGCCGTATGAGGCCGAGCATTGTCTTGTTGAAAAATGGCTCCTGGGAGCCGTTGCATGAGTGGCAACACATGTGGTTGCAGGATTTCATGATCATACCGCTGGGCTTTCATGGTGCCACGGAACAATACTAGGGGTGACCGTGTATTGTAGGCAAGGGCACCCCATACCATCACACCAGCTGTGGGAGCGATGTGTCGCTGTACAGCAAAGGCAGGATTGAAGCGTTCACCACGGGCTCTCCACACACGAACACGATTGTCATCACTGCCGAGATTGAATCTGAATTCGTCGCTAAAGACGACCTGGTTCCATTCCGCTGCAGTCCAGTTTCCTCGTGCGCGGCAAAACTCCAAACGGAGGCGTCGATGGGTGGGCGTCAAGGGCAGCACACGTAATGGGCGCCGCGATACCAACTGTCCTTCAGCCAGGCGCCTTCGTTTGGTTCGAGAAGACACAGAGGCCCCTAGTGAAGGTGCTACCTGTGCCTGGATGGCCGCCGATGAAGCAGTTGGCTGTACGCGTGCATTTCTTACGATGTGGCGGTCTTCTCGACGATTGGTCTGTCGAGGGCGTCCTGAGCCTGGTCTTCGTGTACATGACATCTCTTGGGTCCACTGGTCCCAACACCTCCTCACAACACAATCAGAGCGGCCTAATTGACGAGCTACTCGCCTAGCTGACCACCCAGCTTCCATTATCCCGACGATCCTCCCCCTCTCAAACTGCGACAACTGCTTATATTGTCTTCGAACACGGCGTAATGGCATGTCTATCTGAGCTCTTCCTTTGTAAATGATTCAGCACACTCAAACAAGCTTTGGTTACCTGTTTTATACTCCACAGAGTACGATGTTCAACGCCCTCTACCGGCTATACGTAATGCGCAATCACACTGCATATCTCCCCGACATATCTCCCCGACATGTACCTTCATTGCAAGTTTCGTTACGATCCCGGAATTATTTCTTGATGCGCTAATTTTTTTGTCCATGAGTGTATATATATATATATATATATATATATATATATATATATAATGTGTGTGCGTGTGTGTGTGTGAGAATATAGGTTTATTCATACAAAGAGAAAGAGCTTATACTAAAACCACAGCAAAAGAGTGAAACTCCATTTCCTTCTTCTGAAACATAGTGATGCTTATTTCTGACGGTTATTTTCAGAAACTAGAGGAATTCGTTTGCGTGTCACAGAAAAATTTATTGAACGACGTTCCGACTAAAAATTCTTCTTTGATGTTAGTAGTAGTAAAAAAGTTCTTTAAAACTTAAGACTTCTGCATTTTAGCCAATAACGAATAGAATTTCCTCAAACGAGAAACACTAAGCTAAACTGTTATATAAAGAATATATACATACATACACACACACACACGAATATATATATATATATATATATATGTGTGTATGCATGTGTGTATGCATGTATGAAGTATATATTTTAGACAAAATATCTATATGAAAAAAATCTACTATACAGAATATCTATTGCGGCCGAGAAAATACTGTTAGTCATGTGTCTCGCATTAAAGAACTTGAGAAGGCTAAATACTTTTATTCAAGGATTTGCGTATTTATTCCAATATTATTAAATTTGTAACTATACAGAAATTATTAGATTCATATATTACAAGTGTTCATTAGGTTTTTTGGAAATATGTGAGATTCATAACTATAACTAAAAATATTTTACAGAGAATTTCTTTCGTTTGTTTGTAGATTTATATTTAAGCCTATATTATGGTGTGATTAAAAATCAGTTTCTGAATTTAAAATTGATTTTGGTTAAGTTCGTTAATTTTATGAATAATAACTTTGCAGTATTTGAATGAACATATAATTGGTCAAGATATAAATTTTCATAGGTTATTCCCATTGACCTGTTAAATTTTGGATAAAATCATGGAAATTTTCAGCATTTGTGTATGAAGGATGTCCTCAGAATTAATTACAATTTGTCTGTTTATAAAATTTGGTTCTCGAACTCCTTTTATTGCTCTATTACTCATAGCATCTAGACATCAGATAATGAACACCCTAAACGAAGGTATTAGTTATGCGGCTAAATAAAAAACATTTGGTCCTAGGTATGATCAGTAAGTAAAAATATTTTGGAATTATATTTCATTGCATAGAAAATAATTATGATATGAAGGTAAAGAACCATTATACGACAGAGGAAGAGAGAGCCTTAGATCAGGGAGTGCCAAATGCCGACCCGCGTGCCACATCCGGTTCGGTAGACCATTTTAACCGATCCGCGGCACTAAAGCAGTTGAAAAAGAATATATTGTTATAAAAAGAAATACTTCACTCCCTTGCTCCATTTTCAGCATACTTATGTGTGCTAAAGCACCTTTTTCAACATATACCATATTAAGTCCAAGGAAATCGACTTTGATTTTATTGTCCTTGATGCATGATGTGCTCATCCGCAGGTCTCTCTCACTAGATTTTTCTACTTTTTGATTATTGAAAAACCGATTCTATGTTTTGTTTTGTAATTAAAACATATTTTTGGGAATCATAATTCATTTCATGTTGTTGAGAAAACTGATTTTGTTTTGATTTTGGAAACAACTGTTTTATTTTCCAAAAATCAAATGTATTTCAAAAAGGGCGTTCCAAAATCGCTACTTTGAAGCTGTTAATTTTTAAAGTATTTGATTTTACAAACTTGTGTTTAGCAATTTTCCCATTTTTTTTCAAAATACACATACATTTTTGACAACACCAAAATTAGTTTGCCACTAAACATATATTTTAATCAAGAATAAATTTTTCTGAAAAATAAATAATGCAATTTTCCTTATATTACAATGCGGCCTTTTCTGAAGACCCGGCATTTATGCGTATTTTAATTAATTTAAATTGAAATATTTGAATTTATTTAAAATTTCAAATATTTAGTACAGTACACAAATCTGATATTTGATGATTGTAATTTAGCCTCTCGTATAGCAAACTTCAAAATTAGCTCCAATATTGTAGTTGGCCCGCAGTCATTTATATTTTTCTCAAGTAGCCCCAGGATTGCTTTGAGTTGGCCAACCCTGCCTTAGATAAAAAATGAGGTTGCTGTGTATTAACCCAATTGGATTCGTGCACCTCAATGTTAACATATGGTGAAAATTTGTCCAAGGACTGCCGTCTTAAATGGAAAGTTTATTTAAAAAACTGTTCTCGGTCGTATAGAAAGAAAGTTTACACCTTGAGGTATTTTTTGCTTTTTAAAATGCAAATAATATTTTAAAGTTTAAATTACTCGGGGTGAAAATAGTTTGTTTGGTATACTGTGTTTTAAACGCTCATCAGTTCCTTTGGTTGACGAAATTTATAAAATGAATCCTGTTGCAAGGTGCAGAAAAGTTCAGGCTTTCTGAAAATACAATTTATTTGGATTATCATCAGGTTATGGCCGACTGAGTAATGCGCTGGCATTCGGTTCAGATCCTGTGGGTTCGAGTCTTACTGTTGGCATGGATGTTTGTAGATGTTCGGAATTGTCTTTAACACTAGAACCGCGGGACTTTCGATATACCTAGAACCGCGGAGCGGGTCATTTTGACCCTAGATTGTAAACTTATAAAATATGCACAAGTGCTTAATTTATTTAACTAAAACATTTTATTTCTTAAATAATAATCAATATTTCTCAGAATTTACATTAAATAATTTATATAAATCAAGAGAAATTAACTTAATTTTTACAAAATCGCATTATTTAAAATTTTATGTCCTTGAGTATAATAACATGTCTCTTTAACAAAATATGACATAAATTTCCTAATTTCAATGGTAAAACAGAATATCTCTTTTCAATATGTTTAGACAGAATTTTAAAAAATTAAAAATTAAAATTTTTTCAGTTACTAAAAATTTTATCAGTACTTAGTTTTACATTTTTAAAAATCCAATTTACTGTATGCATTTTGTACAAAACTGAGTTATAAGTTTGGTATATTTTCCACAGATGGGTGCTTTACATTTTGAACAGATATCTAGAGTTTTATTTTCACATTTCGAAATATGGCATCAGACTCATTTACGCTTAATTTGTGGTTGTCCGTCGTTTTCACTGGTTGCTTCACATGCTCTTTTTGCCGCCTTTTTATGTCGGAAGAGAACAAACTTTTCTCGCAATTCTCCAACCAAGTCTTGAATGAATTTCCGTCTACTAATAGATTTTCCAGTTACAGCTTTATATGAAACCCAGGCACTGATTGCAACAGGTCCAAAATATTACAAAAAAAACCTGCACCGTCCACCTACGTGAAGCAGACTTGACTGTATATTTCCTTGCAATTTGTTCAATCACGTCCACACCGTATTTAGTTGCATTGTAGAAAGGGATTGTATCAGGTAGTTTTTTTTTTTGGAGGGGGGGGGGGTTATCTGCAATTTCTACGTTCTTATGGAGATTACTTAGCAACAAAACGTCTTTATCTTTTTTACCTCGATAAACAGTTAGACTCATGTCTTTATGGGTTAGTACCGTAGTCGAATACAATGTGGATTTTAACATTTTTACAGAGACTAGTATTTCTCTTCTTGAGCGTTTTTCAGTTCCTACAAGGCTGGTGTTTTTGGATTTCAATGCCTCTGCGAGCTTCAGTGTTGTGTAACAGGTGTTCGTAGTGACATTTCTAACTTTGTTCTCATATGGACTTATTAGTCGCAGCAATACATGTTCAGATATAGAAACATAGGATGGACTTTGGTTATCTTTTCCAAAATACGGGAATCCATTTATCAGATATTTTGACTCAACATCTGCAGCCAACCAGAACTTGATTTCACACTTATCTGGTTTGTTTGGCATGTATTGGATAAACCTACACCTAGCTTTTCTAGGAAATAACTGTTCATCTGCAGTTCTATTAGGACCTTGTGTATAGTTAGTCTTGCAATTTTCCATGAAACGATTCCAGATATCCGAAATAAGGGCAAATTTGTCTGTCTCTAGACGCTCTGATCTTGTTGATTTTACGTCGAAGCGTAAAAATCCCATTATTTCACGAAATTGGTCTCTTGACATTGTATTTTGGAAAAATGGTGGTCCTCAGTCCTTTGACCACAAGCTATCCAGTTCAAGTCATTTTGCACAATATTTACCACGTGCATATAAAATTTATATTAAAGCATCTATTTCTTCTAATGTTATATTCCATTCTCATTCATGAATCTGCCGGTGAGCTTCATCTTCAGTACATTTCTCTGTGTGTTTCAATAACCATTCATCTATAAAAAGTCTCCAAGCACTTGAAGGACTGTTGTCAATAACATTGCGTTTAGCATGTTCAAAATATTACACTTTGATTGTCTTCCTCTTTCGTTTGTTCCAAATCGAGCTACATTCCAAACTGTCCCATCTTTGCCATATTCATTATTTCCAACTTTGAATGATATTGTCGATTTGTTTTTCAAATTTCTTTGCGTGTGTGTATCTTTTCTTGGAATGCTTGATTTTTATTTTTTATTAGATAAATTATAATCAGTATTGCGATAAGAAGGACCAGCGATTGTTAGAGCATTGCCAGAGTCATCTTCACTTTCATTTTCTTCATCCGAATCCAAATTTTCTTCATTAGCAGGCAGGTATTCATCCTCACTACTCAAAATCGAATTTTGAGAAACCTTTTTTCGAACCTTCTGAATCCTTTTCAGATAATTGTTTAAATATTCTAAAGCTTCCTGAACAGCAAGATTACGGCGTCGTGACATAGTTTTTATACATATACTAATTACAGAAAAAAAAGCAACTTCAAAAAGTCTAAATATTCACAGTGATTTTGTACTGCATTCGAACGTAGTTCGTGCATCAAACCCAATATAATGACCTTGACTGAAAAACCTTCACTATTCCCCCTTCTGTTACAGTCCATTTAAGGAATTCTAGGGTGGGGTAGAAGTATTTTACAGTTACAGTTCGAGAAAATGCACCTGTTTTTCGTTATATGTGCATTAACATTTTGTACGGGTCAAATTGACCCGCTCCGCGGTTCTAGGTATAAGTGTTAATAATCGAAAAATTATTTATGTGACGAATTTTTAAATTTGGTAAATTGTTGTTCACCTTAAAATATTAAAAGTCATAAAAGGAATTTTTTTTTTCAATCGATACTTTTCGCATGGTGATAAATTAAACATCGTTTTGGGTCAAATTGACCCGCTCCGCGGTTCTAGTGTTAAACTGTAGGTCCCGGTCTAATTAGCCTTCGTGTAGCAAAATGTTGACCGCAGCGCTCCAAACCAAACCGAACCAAACCCTATGTAGCTATAAATGGTAGAAAAATTTTCTCCATAGGTTAACATTGAGGTCAGCGAATCCTATAGGGTCAGTACACAACAGCCTTAAACCTAGACGAACGGTTTGTTCTTTGATTCCGTAAATGGTTTTGAATCAAGGTGCCTTTATTTATTCGATGAAAATTTAGTTCGCTCTCTTTAAAAATTTGTTTTGATTTAAAAGTAAAATTTTATTTGAAAAAAATACTCCATTAGTGATTCCCCTCCTTAATAAGAACCTTGTCCATAAATAATATAAGTCTGTTTCCTGAAAGCGGTGTTAGATATTATTAAATATTACGTTTTCTGTTCAGAATTTTTACTTACAAATGCTAGTCAAACAAGCTGAAGGTAAAGAAGACCTCATTTAGAAATCGATGATGCTGTGTCAATAACTGTGTCAACTCCCCTGTCATTTAATATTTTTCTTCAGTTTTTTATCTCAGATCCCTTAATCGAGTCTTATGTCAGATCCCTTCATCAAGTAAAAGACAGTGATATATTACCTTTATAATAAATGCAGCATTCTAGAGACAATATTTTTTAATCATAATGGTATTTTACATACTGCATCAAAGATAATTTAAAGAAAATACTGGTTCAGTTTAGCACATCGGTTACAATTGATGTAAAAATGCAGACATATTTTAAGAATATTAACATTACAAACTGTATAATAAATTTTTTTGAGAGTATATGAACTATTTTCAATAAATATTTGAATCCGTTAAAAATATCAAAACTTTACCTCCCCCTTTTTTTTTTCGTCATAATAATCCCCCGCTGTTTCTCACTTCGCATATTGAAAAAGTTTCTGACGGAACGAGATCTTTTCATCATTTTGGCTTTCATCAGGATCGAGAACTGAAAGAACTTTCCTTGGAACAGATTCTGCCAAATTGTGCGAGCAGAATGCAGAATCAATTTGATCGATGGTTATATCTAGCCTTTTTTTTATTATTTATCTCCTCCAACGTCTACTTTATTGCTTTACGTCAAAGAGAAAAATTAATTTTTCATTCCGTTCTATTTACGGCCTTTTTAACAGTTTTTAAAAAGTTTCAATCTATATATTTTACAAGGTCTTGCAAATATTAGATAGACCTTTATCCAAACATTTATAATTCTGACATTGATTTTTTTTTATTCGAACAAAATTGAAGCTTTTTTGAAATACGCATTCTTAAGCTTACAAAATGGTAATTCTTGTATTGTTTTATCATATTTACACATTTTTTCATATTTTATGATAAGTTATATGCGGTCAAAAAACGACATAAAAATTCATTCTTTCGGAATTATAAGTATTGGGTACGCACTCGTGAGGGATGGAAATCTTCAAATTTCTTGTATTAGTTTGCAATTTTATTCTATTAATTTAGCAATTTTAAATTAAAAATATATTTTAAATTTTGTTGAGACTTTTCGGGTGAGAAGTTTCTTTTTGAGGCTGTTAAATTAATTTAGTGCAAATATTGCAATGTCTTAATTTTCTCTAGTTATATTTTGCACCCTTTTTAAATTCTATGTGTTAACCCCGTGTAGAATTGCGTCCCATTTAGTGGTATTAATGAAACGGAAGGTAAAATAAACCTTAGATCTGATTTATCAGCCGAAAACTTACTTATTGAAGATTACTTTGCTTCTTTATACCTTTTGGTGTGTTCTAATTACGAATATTGTTTAAAGTCGTTGGGATTCTATGTGATGAATCATCTGATATATATAATAAAAAGTATCTAACATGTGTATTTCTGTAAAAATATTTATTTGAAAAAAATTTTATTAACATTTTTATTTATTGGATTATTAAGCGGGTGTTATTTTAGGACAAGTAACGAAGTTACTAAGTTGAACTGACATTTGCCTAAAATATCAGTTATTTCCTAAAATATTAATATCAAGTTAAAGTTGTCTTTCGTCTCCATGTTACTGTTGACAAACACTTTTTAAGATCAAGGTCAGCAAGGAGAAAAGGCAACAAGATTTATAATACATTGGAATTAGGGAATGTATAATACTAAATGAGAACAGATAGCAAAGATGCGAAATACTGGAATATAGATTTTACAAAGTTCATAGCAAAATATATCGAACGAGACTTGAGAGTAAAACTAAAATCAAATGATTAATTACCGTATTGTTCGTTAATGTGTATTACGTTTGCCTTATAGGTGGAGGGCTGGTGTTCCATTCCCTTACTACGTTGTTATTTTTTTCCCAAATTTCGGACTATTGCGTTTACATTTGTTTATATATTGTAAATGAATTGTTGTAGGTATAAAGTATCTGCAATTATATTCTAATATTTTAAATTGCAGTTATATATTTTGTATAGCATTTTATGGATTAATGTAAAATTGTTAGTACTTTGTATTCGTTTGAGGTTTACAAATAGTGACATTTGGGCTCAGATGGAGCTGACTGTGTTGTTGCCAATCCTTCGCGATCTAGCGCCAACTAGATCAAACCCATGAGTCCGTGCACCCTAGCAAAATCAAGCACCAAAAGTGGTCGTCAAGTGCAAAACCCAATCAATCGAGGCTATGTTCAGGAGAAGAGGGATTCTCCTTACACTTAATATAAGTTGGGAATATCCTGCTGCCATATTCAAAAGTCATATATTTTAAATGGCCAATGATAAGCCGTGAGGCAGCCGTATGGTCATATCTGTCTCCCAGAAACTCTAGGGCACTCCCCGGGCACTTCCGGCCATACAAGTGATGGACTGGAGGGGTGAGGCAATCATGCCTGTCTCTATTTTTTCTCACCGAGAACAACTCGAGGAAGCTGATGGAAAAGTCAGTTGTCTCTCTCTCGGTGTAACCCCTTTTAGATAAGCTATCAGCAACTTTATATCCTGTGACATGAACATGGGAGGCAATCCACTGGAAGTGGACATACCAATTCTTGGCCAAGTGTTTCAACTTGTCGAGTATTTGAGTACCGATGTAATCACTAACTCGATTCCAATTCTACAGGTGTTGTGTTGAGCTTCGGCTGTAAGGATCCAGACGTCACCGGAGCCGGATTTGTGAAGGATGGCCTTTAACCTCTCCTTAATAGCTATTAATTCGCTTCTGAAGACCGAGCAGTTATCTGGATTGTAGCATGGAATTTAACACTACAGTTAATGTGTGCTAATTTTGCCCCAATTTAATCTAGAATTTATTTAATATCAGGAAATACTTTAATTCAGTCACTTTGTCAAGCAATATTTTACGTTAACAGGTGTGTTTCTAAGCCCTTGCTTTGAATTCCAAGTGGTCTTCCTTAACGACATCTTTGCTCATTCATGCACATCTGTGCGTAAATAGAATCAGCTCGATATTGTTAAAGAAACCATTACGGTTCTCTTTTTCCCAGGCTCCTTTTAAATTACGGTTTCCTGTGGAATGGCTAACAAACAACGTGCCATCTATCAAAATCCCATTCGAAAGCAGTTTGTCATTTACGCGGCGCTCCAGGCGACGCATCCATAATGCACGCCATTTCACAAGCCCCAAAATGCAGTACCGTTAATTGAATCAGTGCAGCTTCTGAGAAAACCGCTTTGGCGATAAATCGCCAAATTTTGGTGAATTTCAAAAGTCGCAAGTCTCACCTGCTCAGTCAATCACCGCATTTTAAATTTGCCGCGCCTTTACGTCATAGGCAGATGGTTGCACCTTTTCGCCTGTTATCGCCCTTTTAACTTAATGCGCGTCCTGCCTTCACACTAGGTACGCTACGGAATTTGGCATCTTGGCACACAACTTTCGTGTAACCCTCACTCCCTCTACTCCTGTCTGAGAAAGAATTTGAATACAGATCAAGATTTTTTGCTAGATATATAGGTCGTGCCTTTTAGAAGCCCCTCCAGAATGTGGCTCTTTTTGCCTAATTTTGTGAGGAGGCTATACCATTTCGATGTATATTTTTTATGAACCATCATGGTCATTTTTGTGTCTTGCAATTAACGATGAAATCTTGCGGTGTGAACTTCAATAAATAACTTAAGTCGACCTAATACTTGCCTCAATCTCTTTTTATTCTTCATTTGAAATTATTCCCGGATTGCAGAAGACGATGGAGTTATCTGAGGTTACTGTGGCTACACTTCGCAAATACCACTATACAATGACGTTATCGGCCAACATATCAGCTGAAGCTCTTTAGGCATCAAGATCCTGTATCACAGTTTATTGAGACGCGGTAATTTTCATCGAAGAGATTTTTATTGATTCCTTGCTCCACGAACTATCTACGTTTTCTTGACTGGGTTCATCGGTGGTTTCTTCAACATCTACTTTCGGCCATATTTTCCCCTTACGAATACAGTTTGGCATCGAGTTCTCCTGCATAGACTTATTGTGCTAATTGAACTATTAAAGTTCGATCCCACGAACATTGTCTGACAGGTAAATCTTCTTCAAGATATACATAGTGCCGTGCCGCTTCTCTTATTCAGAAATAGTGCTCTTGAACAATTTACCTTGGTGGTAATAATGGTGCAGTTCCTTTTTTGGTCAGCATGAACTGTGACTCCGTGCTTCAAATCTCCTTCACAAATTCTCCCTTCCTATTCTCCATTACTGATTAGTACCGTTCCTATTTTCTACAGTATAGATTGGTGTCGTTCTACATCACATGGATTATGTCTAGAAAGCTCAATGGAATAACCCTCGAAAAAAATGCCAATTCCAGAGTGGCTTATCTCACTTCTACTGTCATCTATGTATATCCTGATGTCGTCGCTAGGGATACCATTGATAACCTTTAGAGCCATTTGTCGTAGATAATCAGGGACTTGAGAGTTCTTATTTGTATAAGACATTAGTTCAGTGTGACTACAGTTGACTGGGACTACAGTAATTTTTTTGCCGTGAACGGCTGTAATATTTTTGAGTTATTCTTTTGTAAATTATAGTAAGGTTTATTTGAATTTGTTAATTATTTTGTGTTGCTACTTCTAGAGTTTGTGGCTGTACTAAGATTGTACAATTTCGTTTATTTTTTCAAATTTTGTTTGTTTGTAAGTTCACTTTTTGAAATCAATAATAAAGTCGTCTAAGGAGAAGTCTATGCAGATGGCAGTGTGGTGGTTGCGCGCGGCTGGGTTCTTTGCATAGGGAAATTTTGTGGTTTTGGGGTATTTTTGTTGCTCGTATCGGGCCTTTGGTGTTTTTGTTCGTTCCTGAGTGGGGGATCGCTGTCGAGCGACCGGTCGACAGTAAAACAAGATCGCATAGCCATAGGATGGGACGGCGATTTTGGATTACCATATTGTTAGAAAAATCGAAATTTATTAACAATAATCTATCGAAAAAAGTGGAGGGCATAATTGAAATCATTGATAGGTGTTTCATAAATACTTCTATAAAAAGTGTCTATTGGAATTCATCCTCAGTGCAAAAGAGCACTTAGCATTAGGTCATATACATCGATGAGGAACAGTCTATAACATCTAAACTGTTTTTATCCAAATGTATTGAGTCCAAAAAATTGTTATTTGATCTTTGATCTTTGTTGCTTCCCTTGAACTGGTAGAAAACGTATATGTCATATTAAATCTACCCTGTTTTGAAGGACACTGCTGACACAGTTAGTGACAAAATCAGAGTTTCTTACAAAACTAGATGGAGCCGAACATGCATGTGTTTCGATTTATTGCGTAGTAGATATCAGTATATGAAATGTATGCTTTGAAGCTTTTCCTCATTACCAGTGGGAGTGAAAAATTTCTTTTCTACACGGAAGTTACAAGCAAGATTCAGGAGGCTCACAACATCAAATGTGAAAATAAAATTGCAAAGTAAAAATGAAAATAAAAATAAAAGAGAGAAATGGTTGTGCTTAATCATTAGTCCAAGATGTTACAAAACATGTAAATTAGACAATTAAAATTTTCTTTAATTAGGATTTTCCTCCTGTGATCTAATGCACTAAAATTTTAAAACACGATGCTAAAAAATAACATCTAAGAACCAAAAGTACTCAAACACAACACATATTTTTTTTTATCTCGGCTTAAAATATATCATAAAGCTTTTATCCCCAAATAACACTTTCTAGTATGATTAAATTGCCATAAACAATACTTTTATACTATAAAAATAAACTCAGAAAGCACTTCTCTGGGACTGAAATTTTTCACGTTTAGCCATTTTTAAAAGTATAAAGCGACAATTCCTACGAGGCATCTCTATAAAATTTTGTATGGCGTTACATTGTTCTACTTCTATAAAGCCGTATACGGAATTATAGACAAAGAGGGAAAGTTCGCAAAATACTTTCTCTGAAATCAAAATTAATATAGAAAAAATTATAGTTTTACCCTTTAAAGTGATTAAAAATTTGATGAATAAAATTTTTCTAAAGCTCAGAGACAAATTTTTTGACACCCTTCCTATGAGCAAAAAGGAAATCAATAAACAAATAAAGCTATTAGCACATCAGTTATATGGATAAATAATTCAGTTCCATGTTTAGAAATTAAAAAAATTGTGAGGAAAATTACAAACTGCTCAAGTAGTTTTATGAGTATAATAAAGATTGCATAAAGATACATTTGATGAAAAAAACTATCACTAAGTGCTAGAAAACAAAAAAAGTAAACCAAATTTATGTCTCTAAGACTCCCTTGAAAACTTAAATAATTAATTATTAATTTTTAACACATATTTGAGTAATTTTGCTAATGCTACTAGATATATAACTGTAATTTTTTATCTAACTAATAACAAGTACTTTTCAATGAGAATATTAAGAAATTCTATTCATTTTATTTTCATTATCACGGTACGCTTAAAACATTAAATAATATTTTAGTTTGTAGGAATCCATAAATAAACTGCTAAGTTTACTTACTAATTAAAATTATTTAATCTTTACCTAGCTTCTTGAAGCCCTGGCGGAAATTTTTAAAAATAAATAGACAGATATAGTATTGAATTATTTAAGAATTTTATTTTTAAAATTGATTGAAGAAGAAATTATCTCATTTTATTCTTATATTTTAAATGTTCCTAATTTTATGAAACTACACAGAATTACCTCTAAAAGAGATAATCTACTTGGAGAATATTTTACGCAAGTTTTAGAAAGCTGAAGTTAACGTAATTAGGCAAAATCTATATTAAAAGATTCACCATAATTAAGGAAGACAAAACGCAGCTAATTAGGGGTTTTCTTATAATGTAATCAAGGTTTATTTTCTCACTAATTTAGAGTGGTATAGGTCATTATATCATGAAGTCTAAGATTTAAGAAATAATAATTTGAAAGCATGTGTTTTTAGTCGTATCTATAATGTATGAGCTACATCTTAGC
Organism: Dolomedes plantarius; assembly: GCA_907164885.2. Classification (NCBI taxonomy): domain Eukaryota; kingdom Metazoa; phylum Arthropoda; class Arachnida; order Araneae; family Dolomedidae; genus Dolomedes; species Dolomedes plantarius. The sequence goes on along the minus strand of OU015494.1, from coordinate 108,112,958 downwards.
AATCATTAATTTCTTATTATTATTGGGAAAAGAAAAACATAATGAAAATTTAAAGCGTAATTTGTTAATATGGCCTTCTTTGTATTTATGTTTAATTTAATGTTCGAAGATAGTTTGGAGTTAAAATTCAATATCATGTGTGATCAGTATTTGATTTGTTATCAATTGATGACAATAAAATGTATTAATTCTAAAAAGAATACCAAGGTACTGTTGTTAGACATAAAAAGTGGTAATACTTTTGTGACTTCCATTATGGTTCCCTCAAGGAATATATATATGTGTGTGTGTGTGTGTGTAAGTAACAAGAAAACGCGTCTTCCTAAATTACTTTTAAAGTATATTCTCTTTTTAATAAAGTACAACGCCTTTTTCAAATTGCAACCTAAAAATAATGTAAGTTATAGTTTATATTAGCCCTGCAGATCATTAAGCAGGCATTCGAAATATCTGAAATCCATAACATCACCATATCTGGCCCGAACCAAACGCCTCATGAAATTTGTATATAATAAATAAATCCTGGTTTAAAATGTTTCTTTTTGGTAAAACGCAGAGCAAGCGCATGATCTAGCAATTAGTTAATCCCAATGAGAAACATGACGTGGACACGTGAACACCACGAGACTAAATTCGTCCAATTAAAAAATAAGTAATTTAGGCCCTCTGGTGTCAATATCACCAAACACTCATTTAATATTTGCCTGAACAGAAGACTTCTCTCTCTTCGCACCTAACTCTCGTTGCTGTCAGATTTGCTGTCCTAGGACGCCAGAAGTCCGCTGGTCGCGACGGCTCTTCTCTTAACTTTGCCATGTAATCAGCTTTCCGTGACCCGTCCTGTTGCATGGACGCCGGGCAAGTCCAGGGGCCACTGCAGTCTTCTTATAGCTTGATAATAAAATAAAAGTGATTTCCTGGATATCGTCTGAAATTAGTTCCTCTTCTCAGGCTCCATGTTTTTTTCTCTCATCACTGAACGAGCGACTGCACCTGTATGATCAACACTTCGCCCAACTGCATCTCCAATAGCTCCTACGCATTCATTCTCGTGTGTTAATTTCCCCATTGTGATTATTATCACATATATATGTACTTATGTATGCATATGGGAATTCTTGCTCCTTAAAGTAAAAAAAAATCATTTGATATAATTTTTAAAGTCTATTACGATATGGAATGGGATTTTTTCTTTTAAAAAGAACTGGATTTAAGGAATGAAAAATGCTAAATTGGAAAGAGTAAAAGAGCATATCAGGCATGTTTCCCACTTACAGTGTTTTGCAAAATAATACAATAGAGTACAAACCATGTTAATATATACACCAACAAAAGTATGTCTAATTAATTTTGCAATTTATTTAGACTGGTATACATGTATAGTTAAAACATCATTGTCAAAAATATTGGTACATATTTATAAAAATCAATATATTTTTTTCTGGATATTTCTTCCATGTAAAGATCAAATACCCCAAAGTTTCTAGTCATTTTGGAGGCGTTTAGAATCACTGAGACGTTGGTCTTGCCTTATTTCAGCAGATTTTATGAGAAAAACTTCAAATTCCAATTTTATGTGACTTAGATGTTTAATACATGTGGACAATTATTATTTTAAATAAAATCATTTATAAATAAATGATCACAAAAATATGTAAAAGTGATCACAAAAGTATGTAAAATTTTGAGACCATTCCTTGCCTTTTAAATTCTTTTCTAATGATGTGGATTTGATTTTTGGCTGTTTCCTTATACTCAGTTTATCTGCGCATGCAATACAAAATGTGGGAGGGGGAAAAATAATAATTATCATTCTTTGAAATATGATTTTTCTAATTGATTTATATTTCGTAGTGCGCATCAAATGAGCTCAAAATATCAAAATATGGAAGTTGTGGATGCGCTTAAATGATAAGGTGCGTACTGCGCACCACTCAAATAAATTTAGCGAGGGAAATTTAAAGTGATAAACAAAAGGATAAAGCGTTCTTCGGGTTTTATCTAATGTCCAACAGCAAAATTTGCATTCTACGTATTCATCTTTATCATGATGGCCTTGTTTTAAGCACAAAGGTAGATCTTACAACTTGCAGTTTCTGTAGAAGTACCCTTTTCTTTTTCATTATTATTATTTTTTAGTGTCGCACTATCTCTCTCCCCGACGCCTCTAGCAGCTACTTGAAAAAACATAGGCGTGATTGTATCCAGTCAGTGCTTTGTTTGAATTCGCGCTCGAGATAGACAGCGAAACGCTGATTCCATACTACGTGCTACGGAATCCTTATCTTATTTTCGAAATTCTTGTAAGTGTATGAGTTATGAATGAGATTACAGTTCGCCCTGAAATCTAAGAACGCAGCTTTAAGGTGTTTAAAGTTAATGGGATGGCATTTAGGTTGAATATTCTTAATCTGTTAAAAGTCTGACGTTAAAACAAGGATTGAGGTGGTTTATTATTTTCATATAAGTAAGTCTCTGAAGGAAAGAATAAGTGAATTTTCGCCCTCACCATGAAAAATTTTAAGCTTCGCATGTTATTGCACCCTTTTTAACTACATCATCCTTTTTAATTTCATTTGTGATTATTTAGCTTTGAAAAACATTACGCCGTCATACGTTAAACGGAGGAAAATCTCTATACAGGGAATTAATAAAATCTGAAAAATCGCATTAGAAAAATTTTGTTCAGATAAATAGTATAGATACACATATTTGAAGCTTCAGATATATTTTAATTAATATACAACATATGTTTAAATTGTATTACAGAAATAATACATTATGAAGTTCTCTCTGTTTAATTTTGTATGTGACAAACAACACATTTATTATTATCAAATACGATCACATTTATTAAAATATATAATATATTTTGTATTTTATAATATCGTCAAGAAGCATTCTATGATTACGAAACAAAATATTGTTACATAAAATGATCCGGCCTCTAATTACCTATTTTATTCAATTTTTCTTATCATTTTTTACGGGAATAAGATTAAATAAAAGATTTTTGTGCAGCATTAACACAGGTAGGATTTTTTTAGCTAAGACGGACTCCGACCATTGTGGTGCTATAAACCGGAGCCGCACACTTCCCCCAGAAGCCTATTTGGAACCCTGGTCTGGAACTTCTAGCCAGGGGGCATTAGAGACAAGATTAACATAGCACAGGTGGGAGTTTTTAGTTCACTATCAATAATGCTCTATTAAATCCCTTATATAGGGATTTCCACGGGACTGAAAGTTTTGAGTGCAAAAGAGACAATATATATATATATATATATATATATATATATATATATATATATATATATATATATATATATAATTTACAGGAAATAAGTAAAAATTTTGACAGTGTCACTAGAAAAGAAACTTGTGTGTTAGAAATATCGAGATTGGCTATGTATTTGGTTTGGTTTGGAGCGCTAAGGTCAATTTTTGCTACACGAGGGTTAATTAGACCGGGACCTGCTGCTTAAAGCCGATTCCGAACTGCTACAAACGTCCACGCCACACAATCTGAATTATGAACACTTAATTATATTGGATTTTTCTAAGCTTTAAAGATTAGATGCGATATCATTATGGATAAATGGTTAATATATATTTCAAACATTGCTCTTAACACATTCAAATCAAAATTAAATGAAGAATAAAAGCTGTCTGTTTACACTAGGAAAAAAAAAAGGTTTACATTAGCGCCGAATTTGAACTGGAATCCGTGAGTCCTTGAGCGAATACGCGAAATCAAGAGTTTAAACATTTACAGGAAATAAAAGCGTGGAAGTAAGAATGATGAAAATAAAAGCAATATTCACCCACTTATCGCTCAAAGTGAACCACATGTCACTCACGATTTAACGTGAATTTTGTTATAGTAAACGATCCTCAAGGGTGACGTCACCTCTACCACGTGACCGAAATCTGCTTTGGGATGCTTGCTCGAGAGAGAGAGAGAAAAAAAAGGGAAAAAGTGCGTCTATTCTTGGATCACCACCATCACACCTCACAACTTCTCTTTTTGCCGTGCTCGCCATTCTGGCAATTACGCGCGGCACGCGAGCATCGGCGCAATGGAGACTCACCGATACGGAAGTAACAGCAGTTTTTCAAGGACTATCTCTACAACACAATCGAAAACCAAGACAGTGGTATCAGTCACATCATTTGAATCTCACAGAGAGGCAACGCACCTCCAAACGATGAGCGAGAAGCGAAAGGCTAAGAAGGTGATCGGCCGCTCTATCAGCCTCAATTTCAACACCGCTCATGCCCTTAACCTACGCCTCAGAAGGGGTCATGCCCTACTCTCACCCCTTCAGATCAAGCATGGTCTCAATGATTTCAGGCAAGTCCTCTGGATATATTTCCCGATGTCTTTAATCCTAGAGTGCGCAAGGGATTAGCACATTTTTGCAGTAGTGTCAACTAATGTGGATTCATTTAACAATTACTCAATCATTAACAATTATTCAACCTTTATTCAAAGATTAGTGTTTGCATCAGTCATAGAATGGAATGCTGAACTGAGTGCTAAAACATTGGGAATAACCTGGCAGAAATAGCAAATTATAATTTGCGAGTCAGTTAACTTGAGAGTCTGCTCTCAATAAACCGATTTATCATGAGTTTAATACAAATATATGGTACATATAAATTATTATTTATGCGGGAAAATAAATGGGGAAGCACTTAGGAAATTCATTGGTTTTGTTCATATTATTTATAATAATGAATCATTCAGTTGTAAATCTTTTTCTTTAAAAATAGTTAATTTCTTCTCTTAGAAATTTGTCGGAATAAATAATTCACAGTAATCGCTATAATATCGATCACAAATTATTTTCATAGTGAAAAGATAAAAAAATAAATAAATAAATGAACAAAATAAGTGGTAATACTTTTTCGTCAACTTATTATGAGTGTTGACAAATTTGTTTTATACATCCATGAAACAGACACCAATATTTATTAGTTTAATACTTATTTATTCAAATCTCCCTATTTATAATACATCTTTTAGAAATAATTATGTTATATTAATTATCCCGATATTATAAGAATCAGAGACACTGAACAATATAGACCTTTATTCAATATGCAATTTTAAGTCATTCAGTTACTTAAAAGATGAAATTCTGTGCTAAAATTTCCATTTGAAAACAATTCAGGCTGTTATGAATAAAATATCAACTGTAATAAATCTTCATAATAGACACAATAGACCAATCATAATAGACCAATCAGACACATTAAAAGTGGCATAAAAAATGTTTGTGTGGAATATAAGAATTAACGTCCCATGTCATTAATATTTGTATTAAAAGGCAAAGGGTTAAGACGAGGAATTTAAGTTTACATATTCAATATTTCAAACCATACATGCATACAGTAGCTAAATTTATTATTCCATAGTAATTAATTTAACTTTATTTAAAAAAAAGAATGCATTCATGAAAAGTGCTGCAAAAAGGATCAGTTGAAAGGGGGACTGACAGGGTTCGATTTCCCAGCATTAAATTTGGAATCATTTATACGTAGGAAAATATTTATTTTAAGACAAAACAATGAAAATGAACAGTTTGGTTACTTAGAGATAGCGTTTAAAATATTTTCATTCCAATCTCTGTCACATATTGTATTAAACGCATGCAGAATTATTGAGTTAACACAAAAACAGTTTACCGGCACCACTAACAAATTAATTTGATATGAAATAACCATAATGTGTCAAATAATAATTTATAATAATTTGTCTTACACTAATTAGTTAGTTTTCATTACTTCGTTATCATGTACTCATATAAATATTTATTTGCATAACGCATTTTCTTTTATGTATTACAGCTACCTTTGCATGTGCATTGAGCTAATGTTACGAAATTATGAAGTAAAAGTAAATATTCAATCTTTCTAATTGAAATATTTAATCAAAATTTGCATTACATAAATTAGGAGAAACATTAAGTAGTTGATTAGATAATATATGTATTTTTGTACATTAATTTTTTTCTTAGTTGATTCATTTTACAAATAAAAAATTAGTAACTGATTTTTCTGAAGAAATATTTCATATTTTATTAATTTTAGTTATTCTTAAGCAAATTAATCCACACAATTTTTGGTATAAAATTCTAAAGCAATTTCTTCTTGGAAATATACTAACCCATGTCTTTTGCAATAAGAATAAAAAATCATAACTACCTCTCAGTGATGTATATCATTATTCGGAATGAATGATCATTTGTTAAAATGCATGAATCTACAATAGTTTAAAGAAATTGCCATTACCCTTTTTTATTAAAATAAGGCCAATACAGGAAAACACTACTCACGGTTCATACTTTAATGAATCCATATGCGATGCAGTTTGTTACAAACATAATAATTGTTATGTACTTTCTAGATAAGCTCACAATGTTTTTCTCACTTTGGGGGGGGGGGGGTATAGAACATGCAATTATAAATAAAGTTCCTGTGACAAGCAAATTTTAGCTGTAGATATATCATGAAGTATGATTAAGCTATTTTGGGGTTCATGATCAGTCAAGAATGAGCGTATTATTGCGTGCAAAAAATATTACATAGTGTTGTAAAGATCTAAATGCTTATTATTTATCAATAAACAATATACGTTATCTTATCTTAGACGTCACAAATCTGAGCAGAATCCGAACTTAACAGTTCATTCGATACCATTCTTTTATGCTCGAATAAAACGATAAATTTTGAGAAATGTTTACATTCAGTATTGAAGGCACCACAATAAATGAAGTAACGACTTCTGCTATCAGTTAATGTGCTTACACATATAAAATTGAATGTTTTGTGTATTTTTTGCCTCGTTTCCATCGTTTTGCATATTTTGAGTCAGTAAGGGAATTTTTCTTTCCATATTTCACGTAAATCATATTTTTCTTCTATTCATTAGTTTCAATACTGCAATGAAAACATGTTTATGTTGTTCTATATAACGTAATATAATATATATATAATATATATATATATATAATATATATATATATATATATATATATATATTACGTATATATACAGATATTATATATAGATATATATATATATATATATATATTATATATAC